>JAQFVV010006808.1:0-332430 GCA_028023455.1 Epiperipatus broadwayi | reverse complement strand
AGTATTGTATGGAAAGTTTAATGCTGCTGCTACTGCTACTGCTACTGCTACTGCTACTACTACTACTACTACTACTACTACTAACAACAACAACAACAACAACAACAACAACAACAACAACAACAACAACAACAACAATAACTACAACAACAACAACAACAACAACAACAACAATAATAATAATAATAATAATAATAATAATAATAATAATAATAATAATAATAATAATAATAATAATAATAATAATAATAATAATAATAATAATAATAATAATAATAATAATAATAATAATAATAATAATAATAATAATAATAATAATAATAATAATAATAATAATAATAATAATAATAATAATAATAATAATAATAATAATAATAATAATAATAATAATAATAATAATAATAATAATAATAATAATAATAATAATAATAATAATAATAATAATAATAATAATAATAGTATATTGATTCTAAACTTAGTTCAAGGCAAATGATGACAATACTGGCTCACTAGAAATTCATAACCGGAATCTTTTATTTTATTCTGATGTTTAATTTACTCATTTGAAATGGTTAGTATAAAATAGAAAATTTTAAATTTATATATATAGTACAAATTATTAACATTAAAATAGTTTTAAAAGAAAAGTGAATTTAATAATTTAATGGAAAATTAAATAGCTGAAATAATTCATTTAAATGTCGTCAGCAGCAGCTTTATTTATATTAAAACCATTCATACTTGAGTAGAAATATCTAATTAAGTCAATTTCTTATAGCTTTATTTTGTCGGAAGTAAATGTTCGCTACTATTTATAACGAAAAATTATTAGAATTTTTTTTTTTTTTTTTTTTCAAAATTTTAACCCTACAATATATAACTGTAGATTTATAAATACGTTATGAAATGTTTTTCATAAGTGTAAATTCAATCTATAGAAAGTTATTTAAAATAAAACTAGCTAATGTTTTATTGTTTTAGCTAAAATTAAAGCATTGGTGGTCGAGAAGGCAGTGACAGCTGCTTTACAAGCAGTTGTCCCGGGTTATGCGGGTTCGCTTCCCGGCTGATGCTATGAAACATGAGAAAAAAAATTAATGATAAATAAATACATCTTATTTTAAACCCATGATTAAGCCAATTGAAAACAAAAAAAATAAAATTATGAATTTATGTATATCTGAATTATAAAAATTTGAAATGATAGTTTTGATTTTCTAAGATTTTAATGACTTAAAATAAGCCAGCGAAACATTTAATTTGCCAATGGAAAAAAACATTACACTTTTTAAATATTATAAACAAAATATTTAAAAACTTGAATCTTAAAAAATATACATTATTTTTTTAATATTTTTAAAAGAATTTTAAATACAACTTATTTAAATGAAATATAAAATGCTGTAAAGTCGATTTTTAAAAAAAGTGGCATTAACATATAATGTTTGATTATGTCTTACTAATAACAATTAAAACTTTTCAGAGATAATAATCTTTTTGTCATCATTATTTACAAATAGAAATATAATAAATTTAAATATTATAAAATTTAAATATTTATTTGCATTTTAAATGCAAATGTTTATTCAACTATCAATGAGAAACATAAAATACAACCGTTATTAAATTTATATTACTAATAATTTGATCTAAAAGTGTCAAACTTTCTGCAATAATGTTTTTAACACCATCCATTTTAAATAAATATATTAAAGATTATTATTAATTATTTATTAAGTTAAAGATTATCATATTATTCCTAACTTAGATATAAACTTTAAACCCGGTTAAAGATGAAAAGTGATATATATTATTATTAAACATAATCTTGTTTTTTAAATATACTGAAAACGTTCATTTTTCACACAATTCTTAATGTAAAGCAAGTAATAAGTGTTGTTTTAGCATAAAATTCATCTTGCGAGTCTTTTAATTTTTAGATGTCTTCTTTCATATGTTCTTAAAATGTGTATCACACTTAAGTATATTTAAAATTTATAGACTTAATACATTCTTAACAATCTCTGGCTTGAATGTCCCTTGTACTTTCATTTTTTATTATTCTAAAAGTATTAAATTAACTATTACTCTTCTGTTAATATTTTACAAAAAAATAGCAAGTATTGCTGTAGCAATTATGCAGTAAAATCTTTCAATAATAACCTTTATTTATTTGATAATTATTGATTACTGTTATAATTTTATCTACAAACATCAAATTTTTAAATTCATGTGTGGTGGAATAGAAATTTTAATTATAACTGATTAATGTTAATAGCTTATGAAGTGAAAATATTTAGGCTAAATAAATTCTAACAATGCATAATAATTTTGACTAGTTTTTTTTTTAATAAAACAAAGTGCATTTTGAATTTAACTTGTAAAAAATATTCTATTGTATCACCATAGTAATTTATTATATATGAATTCATTTTTGTGTAAGAATGGTAATGAATGAACATTAGATGGTAGTATTGACCAGATTCCTACAATTGCTTGACTTTTATTGGTAATGAGCACTGGATTGAGAAGCATCTGGCTTGTATTCAAAATCTAAAGATATTTTAAAAGTTTTAAGTCATTTATATCACATTTAAAAACAATGTTGGTAATTGAATGAATACTTGCAAACTAGCACTTATTCCTAATTAAGACCAGTAGGTAAAAACTATTCTAAAGATCATATTGTAGCTATTATCATTTCATAAATGTAAAGTAAAATTATGTAAAGTGATTTATTCTGCATTAGCATATTTTTTTAAATAGAAAATTATGTAAGATAAACAAAAGATTAAGTCAGCAACATTGTTTTGTCCCATATTTTTTAATAATAATATGTAAAAAAAAAATTTTTTAAATAATGCTTTTATGTAAATAGCTGACTAAAAAGAAAAATAACAAAGTAATTTATCTCTTGGATAATTTCCCATTCTTGGAAAATATCAGATAGTTTAAGAATATGCACTTATAATAAAACATTTGTAATATTTAAACAGCATTAAACTGTTGCACATGTGCTTTGCAGATTTTATAACACTTCAAACATATGATAAAGTCTTTGGAAAAGATAGAGTGGCCATCTATCTTTTCAAACCCAAACGCTTTTGTATGGGCAAATCTTAAGTGTTTGAAAGTTAAAGCATGAAGATATTAAATAATCACTTTAAATTACTTTTACATGCTTGAATGAATGATGCTAGTGAAATTTATTAGAATTTATGATACGTCATTCTTATTTGAAATTAAATGTATGTAAATAAATCATTTGGAAATTGCAGAAATCTTTTCATTTCATAAAAGGATTTGAAACCTGTTTGATATTTATGATTTATTTGAGCTTCAAATGCTTTTATGAAATGACAATATTCTTGTAATTTTCAATTATTTTATAATAAGTGTAGATTCTTAATATTTCTGATATCTTCCAAGAATGGCAAATTAATCAAGAGATGAATTCTTTCATTATTTTCTACATTTTAGTCAGCTATTTACATAAAAACATTATGTAAAAAAAATTTTTTTACACATTATTTGGTTTACTTTTTAGTTATAGTTATATATTATTTTTAAAAAATGGTTAAAACTGCAAAAAATAAAACTGTATAATTTAATAATAAAATGTGAAAATAAAAAATACACCCTCTAACAAATAAATTCTAAATTTAAATATCATGTAATCATCTATATAAAAATATTTATGTTTTGACTTTTAATTAATTTAATTAAATAAGTATGAATTAAATCAATATTAATAAAATTTTATTTTACAAATGTAGTGTTTCCATCAGAAATATAATTTTTTTATTTTAATTATTATTGTTAGAAATTCAAAAGATGTACATATAGATATACAGACAGAATTGAATACAGATGGAAAATTAATGTAAAGGCATTTAAAAAGCAGAATTTTTGATAAATGAAATATCAATCCTTGATATTTCTGAATACAACATTTGTCAGTATCAGTCATTTCTATACATTTTATAAGACATGCTATAATGAATCAATAATTTAAATAAAAGTCATGCATTAGACTAATAGTTAAACAATATATGTCTTTCTCTTCTTATTCTTACTATAAACTCTATTTCAGAGTATTTTATTAAAAGCCTGAATAATCAATGCATGATATTTACTTTAACAATATATTGAATAAAAAGAAGATGCAAATAATGGCTAATAAAAAAATAATAAATTAATCAAGCATTTCAGTGATTCATTAAATAAGCATGGCATACAGGAAAATATTTAAATGCAATGGGGATAGAACATTGCTAAATCATGTAATACATTGCTATTCAATGATTATATTAATATTTATGTCTAATGATTGAGAAAAAATATTTCTGAATTCTTCAACTGGTTGTATATATTTATTCATTTTTAAAATTATTAATATATCTATATGTCCTGACACACAGTTAAAGGTGAAGCTAATATGAGAATAGCACTTTTGAGGAATATCTATATTCTCATAATCACAGCCAAAAAGTCATCTGGGGAAAGGTGGTTTATATACGCAAAAGATATTCAAAAATATAAAAATTGTGGATTAAAGAGTCCATTTCTTGGAAAGGGTGAAGCATGATTCATCTTGATTTATAGCATGGAAGTTATTGGCTATAGTATCATAATTCTCATTTTAGTTTCACCTTTAACTGCATATAAGCACATATAGATTACTTTCATATAAGGGAAGTTTATTTATCTATTATTATTACATAAATTTATTAATGTATTATTTGAAAATGGATGAACAAACATTTAATACTTATGATAAATTAAATAAGTCAGTTAAATGGAAAACTATTAAGTATAAGAAAATTAATTACACAAAGTAAATATTTCTTATTATATTACTGGTGGATGAAAATATATAATCAAAATTAATTGCATAAAATGAACAGATAAATAATACATGACAGTTTTTGCTCACATCATATGTCATACCAAACAATTCTCTTCACTTTATAGCAGAATTATACTTGAATAATAGTCAATAGTATATGTTGGTACTATAGCTCTTGACTATTTCAACTTACTATAGATATCATTCGAGTAAAAAACAGAGAATTGCTCCTAATAGTGAAAAATTATATTCTAGTAAATCTTTTAGGCTGCATATATTAAAAAGAGTAACAGCAATCATGTTTTGTATTATAATAATAATTGCAAAATGATGTCTTAAGTTTATGGAAATATTTCATTACTCCGCTTTCAGAAAATTAAAATATATCTGAAGCGGAAACAAATGTACAACAGAGAACATCATGTTAAATACTAATTTATTTAGCAGTTAAGTAAGTTTGTGGGATTTGAACACAGACTTTCAAGCATTCTTCAACTATCCACACTATCTTATACCACTGATACACATGACCACACATATATAGAAAAATAAATAATCACCAATATACACATTTTGTGTTGAACCAGCACTCATCAGTTGGTCCAGATCATCATTGCCTACACATATATATAATCAGTGCTCAGTTTATATTAATATAGAAAATCTTCATACTTTATAGACAGACTTTCAATCTATTCTGACCTCCTACTCTTCAGCCATTCATACTATTGAAAATCTGATGACAGAATGCTCAAATCCCATGTTGATGTCAATATTATTGATATGCCCATGTTGCCCTCAAGTCACTCTGATCCCTCATGTATAACATGGGCATAACAATATTATTGGTATCAGCATGGGATTTGGGCATTCCATCATCAGATTTTCAATGGTATGGATGGCTGAAAAGTTGAAGATTGGAGTAGATTGAATATGGTCTGTTAAAGTATGAAGATTTGCTATCTTAATATAAACTAAGCACTGATTATATATATATATATATGTGTGTGTGTGTGGAAGATGATGATCTGGACCAACTGATGAGTGGTGGCTCAGCATGAATTACATATATTGGTGATTATTTATCTTTTCTACATGTATGTGGTCATGTGTATCAGTGGTATAAGATAGTGTGGAGTCTGTGTCCAAATCCCATATATACTCCAAGTATATGAAGTATATCTGTATTTCAAATATTACCAGTTAAAAAAATTGGGGGGGGGGGGGTTTGATGACAACAAAAATAGATTTCCTTATGAGTGTTATTTGTTTGTTACTTCAAAATATCTATGATTCCAATAGGTACCTAATTAAGAAGTAAATTAATTCAAAAAAACACTTCTTCAATAAAAACACATTACATGTCAAACTTGCAAATAAAAAGGTAAAATACACCATTTAAAAGAGTTTTCATAAGAATGTATGAAAAAACATGTAGCACAAACATGTCTGTGCATTATTTTGTCAAATGTATTAAAGCAAGTGTGTACAATAAAAATCATCGCATGTCTGCACTTGCTTGTGAGAGATGAGACAATATTTGATATTAGTAGAATCTATCAGTTTTGTATGGTCTTACTGTCACAAAACACTATATATTAATTCATTTGATACGACATATTTATTTGTGATTTGAACTTTGAATATAATTATTTATTGAGGTGCAAGTTGAACAAAAGTCTTCTGTTTCAAGTAAGTACATACTTTATTGTGTTTTTTTTAAACACAGGAGCTGTCAAAATTGTTTCTTAAAGAAAGTTTTTATTTTTTATGATAATAATATGACTGAATCAAAAAAGAAATGCAGACAATACAGCTTGGAGTATTAGAAGCTAGGATTTATCCCATCATCATCAAACAAATATTTATCAATGTGTTTCATATGTGAAAAAGTCTTTAGCAACATTCCTAAGAAACCATCAAAACTAGCATTTCACTTGAACAGAATTCACTCTGAGAAAAAACAAAAAGATTTGTCATACTTTCAATCACTTAAAGTTAAAATTCTGAAGAGAACTACAATAGATAAAACATTTGTTTCATCATTGAAGCAAAATGATAATGAATTAAAGGTATTATATAACATATTCTTACTCATTGCAAAATATGGCAAGCCACACACCATAAGGGAGAAACTGATTCTACCAGCCATCTCAAAGATATTGAACACTTTACTCCACAAATCTACACAAGATGTTATAAAAGGATTCCTTTGAGCAATACCACAGTTCAAAGATATATTGACAAAATGAGTCAACAAGACATGGAAAACTGCATTTGCAAAAAACGTTTTTTCCCTTCAATTGGATGAGTCAACATTACTCAGTAATGAAGCTTTGTTCCTGGCATACATTCACTTTATTCAATATCAGGAAGTGCATGAAGAGATGCTTTTTGCTAGAACTTTGAAAACTGACATCACAGGTGAATCTACTTTTAATTTAATGAAGCTATTTTTCAAGGGGAAAGTGATTCCATTGACAAATATATTACCTGTTGCAACAGACTTTGATCATTATCATGGTTTCATAAGATACCTGAAACAACACACACAAGTGCTTGCAGTTCATTACATAATCCATAGACAATATTTAGTAGCCAAGAATTTAAGTGATAAACTACATTAATCACATCAATTTGTTATAATAGCTGTAAACAAAATTTTAATAATGCTTTGAACACTAGACTGTTTTCTGGATTATGCAAGAAAAGTAATAAAGAATTATCTGTAAAAATCAAAATGGTATTAAAATCTTTCCAATAATATAATTATTATAAAGAAAATATCAGATTTCAAAGCAGAACTCAATAGATGTATCATAAATCAGCCTTATTTGTTTACATTAAAATAAAAATTTAATTAGAAATGTTTTGTTTATTTTCTGAAAGAATGTTCACACTAACTTGGTTGGTGACAATTATAATACATTGTTTGACTTACAAATCAGTTTTTAAATATTTAAAAACAACAAATGTGATTTTTTAAAATATTATTCATTTATAAAATTAAATTAAAAAAGAAATCAAGTCAACTCATTGAGTTTTAGTATAAAATAAACATTGTGCACTGTAGTGAAAGTGAGCATTTTCAAAGTCTTTCATTATATGGAACAAAAGAAAATGTCAAATTGTTAACAAGGTAATATCTTCCATTTTTTATTATATGTTAAGTAATTGTTGTAAAAACTGCATCTTAACAGTTATATAAAAAATCAATATGCATTTGTGATTGAGAAAAAATATTTATACTAATATGTATCTCAGTATATATATATATAAAAAAAAAAGAACGCTTACTTATATAGTAAGAAAAAAGTTACATTATAAAAACTTTATAAGAAAATCTTTTGGAAATATAACTGTTTTGCAAAATAATCCAAAACAAAATGAGCTATATCTGTGAAAATCTTTTTTAATCAAAAGACTAAAAAACAATTATTTTATTATTTATTTTATATTAAGAAGTTTTTGGTGATAACTTTTAATTGGAAGTCATTTAAAAAAGAATAAAAAATGAAAATGAAAAAAAAATCTCAGACTTATTAATATATATTCCTTTTCAAGGATTAGAACTTGATTTCTCCAGAAGCAAATCATACTTTAAATAAAATGTAATATCCATCATCAAGTCATTTGTTTGTAGAAACAAAAAAATGTATAAGTAATAAACATGCATCTTTAAATTTTTTTTTTTTAAAATTTTGAATCCTTGTTTCAAAGTACTGCTTTCTAATTCTAAATTGTTTTTTCAGATATCTTATCTAAATTTCATTCAAATATACTCCTAGATTTTTGAGCCTTTTAATAGCATCTCAAAATAGTAATTCACTTTTACCATTATTCTGAACCTACTCTAATCAACTGTAGTAGTAATTAATTGTGATAGTATAATGCCTATAATATACTTAGAATTTAATTATTTTTTCTAAAAGAAAATAAATTAGAACCAGTTGTCCTAGCTATACAGCATAAGATTAAGCATTCCATACTTAGGAAGCAATCATAAAAATTGCTAACTGTATCTACCATAAAACAGGCAAAATTCATTATATATTGCCACACACAGCAAGCTAGAGTAATCAATGGATGCCAGAAGGCTTGTGCATAAAATCCCCATCTAGTGCCTACTCATGCAATATCCCCAGACTAGTTTCTGACTTATGTCCTTCATCAGTGAGGAGCCTTGGATCTGAGAGCACTGCATCTAGATCTTAGGATCTAATGCAACCCTCCAGCAACTGCCTTAACTACAAAACTATGAGTCAAACTGAAAACACCTTAATTTTCAATCCAAGCTTATTAGCTTATATAGTCATATGGGTCTGAACCCAGTTCAGTACCCATACATTTTGGTGTCTTCGGTTCTTTAATAACCATAGCCACCACTAGCCTATTAGGCAGGATTGGTTTTAAGCCAATAAACATCACATGACCACCTCCTCTTATGCTGTATATAACTGTTGTTAAAACAGGCAAAACTTACTATATATATATATATATAGTAAGTTAGATATATATATATACGTATATATATATATATATATATATACGTATTGCCACACACAGCAAGCTAAAGTAATCAATGGATGCCAGAAGGCTTGTGCATAAAATCCCCATTTAGTGCCTACTCATCCAATATCCCCAGACTAGTTTCTGGCTTATGGCCTTCATCAGTGAGGAGCCTTGGACCTGAGAGCACTGCATCTACATCTTAGGATCAAATGCAACCCTCCAGCAACCATATTTTATCTCCCTTTAACTACAAAAATATGAATGTTAAACTTAAAACACCTTAATGTTTTCAATCCAAGCCCATTAGCTTATATAGTCATATGGGTCTGAACCCAGTTCAGTAGCCATACATTTTGGTGTCTTTGGTTTTTTAATAACCATAGCCAACACTATCCTATTAGGCAGGATTGGTTTTAAGCCAATAAACATCACATGACCACCTCCTCTAATGCTTGTGTATAACTGTTGTTAAAACAGGCAAAACTCACTATATATATTTTCACACACAATGCATTCTAGGATCTAGATGCAGTTCTCTCAGATTCAAGACTCCTCACTGATGAAGGTCATAAGCCAGAAACTAGTTTGGGGATATTGCATGAGTAGACACTAGGTGGGTATTTTATGCACAAGCCTTCTGGCATCCATTGATTACTCTAACTTGCTGTGTGTGGCAATATATATAGTGAGTTTTGCCTGTTTTAACAACAGTTATACACAAGCATAAGAGGAGGTGGTCATGTGATGTTTATTGGCTTAAAACCAATCCTGCCTAATAGGATAGTGGTGGCTATGGTTATTAAAGAACCAAAGACACCAAAATGCATGTGTACTGAACTCGTTCAGACCCATATGACTATATAAGCTAATGGGCTTGGATTGAAAACATTTTTTTTTAGTTTAAGACTCATAGTTTTGTAGTTAAATGGAGATAAAAGGTGATTGCTGGAGGGTTGCATTAGATCCTAAGATCTAGTACAGTGCTCTCAGATACAAGGCTCCTCACTGACGAAGGACATAAGCCAGAAACTAGTCTGGGGATATTGGATGAGTAGGCACTAGATGGAGATTTTATGCACAAGCCTTCTGGCATCCATTGATTACTCTAGCTTGCTGTGTGTGGCAATATATATAATGAGTTTTGCATGTTCTAACAACAGTTATACACAAGCATAAGAGGAGGTGGTCATGTGATGTTTTTTGTGTCTACCATACAAATATTATCTGAATGTTTTGGTGATCCGGTTATAGATAAAACAATTATTATAATTATGTAATAATAAACTAAACACTTCTTCACATCTCTTTGTGCGATTTGAATAATTTAAACAAAATAGTTTTCAAATTGTCTAAATTTTATAATAACCCTGTAGATATATCTATAATATCCATATTACAGATGTTTGTATTATAAAATTATTATATGTGAAATGAACTTTTTTTTTCTATGCATGCATTACCTTTGCAGACTAACATTTAATTGCGAATCAAAACTACCATGATTTTTATATTTTTGCATAATTACGTAACTATCTTTTTAATATTCAGAATGCTAACATTAAATAGAAATGCACGACGCGTTATGCAGCATTTAAAAATATTTGTTTTTCTTTTTTTGGAATTAGAAATTATTGCCGTTGACTTTTCTAGTAATATTTAATGAAACTTTGTAATCTAACCAAACTGTCATTTAAAATAGCGCAATAATGTGTCATATTAAAGAAAAAAATAAGTTATATTACTGATTCTTCATGTTTTTTATTAGAGACAAAAACCAAACTATGCAATAAACCCTAAAGTACAAAATGTCTGGCAATTTTATTTATATAACAGTAGAAATTTTTATTATAAATTAAATTTAGAAAAATAATGGTGGCATTCTATATTGATCTTTTTTTTTTTAATAAAAATGTTCCAAAGTCAAATTTAACACTAATTCTTATATATATATAAGATTTTTTAATAAAAATTGTATAGAATAACATTACAATTTAACCGGGCATCATAAACTTTCTACTACTCATAGTACAATAATATATAAGAATAACTGGTCTTACGTGTTTTTATTTAGATGTTTATAAATACCTATTTTAATTTGATTTTTTCAGCGCACATTTTTAAAGTTTACAGAGTTATAAGTTTAAAAAATTAAGTGTCACGATTAAAAAATTTATATAGCCCACTGAATAATCATTTATAAGTAAATCACGTAGTACGTTTTTGAAATGAAGAAAAATCAGAGAAGTTAAACATTACATTGCCAAAGAAATAAAAAATGTTTAAATATCATTTCTCAAAATAAATAATATTTTTAATGTAACAGAACTAATTATATATATTACGATTAGAAACAACAAGAAATCTATTTGTTTGATATAATTGTACACATATTGAAAGTCCACTTACTACAGCAATAATGCAGCTATCCGATGTGTATCCGAGAATATGTTTGAATCTAAACGAAATCATCTTGACAGCTTTTTATATTTCCAATTAGACTTCGATTAAATATATACATCGATGAAAAAGTAGGTAGATCATATGTAGGTAAACAATTAAATAGATAGATAAGTAGATGAATGGATAGATAGATATAAAGAAAAATAAGTAGGTAGGTAGTTAAGTAGATAGATAGATAGATAGATAGATAGATAGATAGATAGATAGATAGATAGATAGATAGATAGATAGATAGATAGATAGATAGATAGATAGATAGATAGATAGATAGATAGATAGATAGATAGATAGATAGGTAGGTAGGCAAGCAGGCAGGCAGGCAGACAGACAGACAGACAGATAGATAGATAGATAGATAGATAGATAGATAGATAGATAGATAGATAGATAGATAGATAGATAGATAGATAGATAGATAGATAGATAGATAGATAGATAGATAGATAGATAGATAGATAGATAAATCGATAGATAGATAGATAGATAGATAGATAGATAGATAGATAGGTTGATAGATAGGTCAATACATAGATAGGTAGGTAGGTAGGCAGGCAAGCAGGTAGGTAGATAGGTAGATAGATAGATAGATAGATAGATAGATAGATAGATAGATAGATAGATAGATAGATAGATAGATAGATAGATAGATAGATAGATAGATAGATAGATAGATAGATAGATAGATAGATAGATAGATAGATAGATAGATAGATAGATAGATAGATAGATAGATAGATAGATAGATAGGTTGATAGATAGATAGATAGATAGATAGATAGATAGATAGATAGATAGATAGATAGATAGATAGATAGATAGATAGATAGATAGATAGATAGATAGATAGATAGATAGATAGATAGACAGACAGACACACAGACAGATAGATGGGTAGATAGATAAGTAGGTGGGTAGGTAGGTAGGTAAGTAGGTAGGTAGGTAGATAGGTAGTAGGTAGGTAGTCAGACCGACAGATAGATAAAGAGACAGACTGTTATTCAGACAAACAGGCAGATAGATAGATACATACATACATACATAGGTATAAAAAAAATAGCGTCTTCCTTGTATGTAAAATTTTATGTGATTAAGACAACTGGAGGATTGTTGTATTTTATCCCATTTTTAGTTTGAAAGACTGTATATTAGCAAAAAGTATTTGTCAACTATAGTTCAAATAAAAATACTATCAATATACCAGCTAGAGCCCATAAGAGATCTATAAAACATCATATAATAATGTGATAGCAATGAATATGTGTAATTAAGACAAAATTCTTGGATTATCACATTGCCTATGCCTGATAGTACCTTTAATTTTTTTATCTTCCAAAATTATTAAATATATAAACAAGTTGAAATATTTATTATAAATAGACAATTCCTTTATATTGATCTACATAATTCTTAGAAAAGTTGTGGAGTCTGCTTTTGCCAGTGTGAATTCAGTTGTTATGATTATAATACTTACAATGTAAATGAAAATATTTCAGGTTGAATTTTTGTATTAATTTTTATTATTTACTATTATTGAAACTGAAGTAACTATCTCCCAATTAACTTAAAGACAGTGTGATATCATTTTGTCTTTTATTATTTTTGACATTACATAACTTAAAGGAAGGTAGTTACTTCTGCTTCAATTATAGATATTTAAAAAAAGTTATGATTATTTATTATTACAATTTACAATTTCTACACACACATAAATATATCTATATCCAAATATTAAATTACACCCCATAGCTAAGAAATTCAGCACTGCTCTCTGTGAAATAAATATATTAGTCCATATTTCAAAATAGCAGTGCTGAATTTCTTAGCCATGTGGAGGAATATTTGGATATTTATTTCAGTTTAGCATTGAGCACTGAGATTGCTATTAACTGAAAGGAGACCCTTTGATTCCTCTTGGAGGTCTTACAGAAACCAAGTAGGGCAAATTCCTAGTCCACTCCATATGTTCTTGTCATTGCAGCTGTTATTACTATATGATTATTCATATAGTATACAAACATGGATGGGCTGCTCACCAACATGCATTAGCCAGCATGGTGAGTTTATTGGCTTTTTACCTCTGGGTTTAAGAAAAAAATTTACTAAGATAATTGCAACTCATCTACAGACAACACTGGATTTCCACCGACCAAGAGAACAAGCTGGATTTAAAAGTGGTTTTAGTATAGTAGATCATATTCAGGTATTGGGGGAAATTGTAGAAAGGACAAATGAATATGAATTGCCATTATGCTTAGGATTTGTAGACTATGAAAAGGCATTTGATTCTATAAACATTTTTTCAGTGATTAAAGCATTAAATCATCAAGATGTAGATCGAGAATATTGTGATATTTTGAAGAATATTTATAAAAATGCAACAGCAACAATTAGATTACATAATGATAGTAGAAAAATCAACATTGAAAAGGGTGTAAGACATGGTGACTCCATATCTCCAAAACTGCAGTAATGGTAGCTGATACAAAGAAAAGAATTTTTCCAATAAATTTTCAACTGAAAGAAAAGAATCTATGTTGTAAAGAAAGAATATAGAATTATTTAAAGTTACCCATTAAGAAAAATTGAATATAAAAAGCCAGTAAAATGGTATGAAAATGAGTTAATAATTATGTAAGAAAATATAACTATGAATTATCAAAAAAAAAAACAATAGAAGAGAATAAAAGTTTCACTGGTATAAAATAACTGCTTGGATTGGAAGAAAACTTATTTTAGCAATAAGAAGATTAAACGATTCCTAAATTGAGGCCAATATCTGAAAATGTGTGAAAGAGCTTTGTCATGGTTTAAGTAATAAAAACAAAAAACAAAGTAATTATAAGAGTTACTGCATTTTCTAAATTGTCAAATTTCTTGAATGAAGAGGTCAGATATGCAATTAAATATATAAAAAAGGGAAACTTCCAGGAAATTATGAAATATTTATTGATTTTTTTTTTTTTTAGAAAGCAGATAAAAAAATAGAAAAACTATTGGCAAAATTTTATACCAAATGTGTGATAATGAGTATTACATAATTGAAAGAATGCAATAATAATATATAATATTTTAAAAAGATGGTAATGAAAATATTAGAAATTAAAGATAGATGAGTTTCCTGTCAATTCTATACAATATCTTTACTAAAATAAATACAATTCATCTATAATAAACATTATATTCAAACCAAATGAAAGAACAATAGAAAGTGAATTTAGCATAATGAATCATATCCAAGCATTGAGAAAAGTTGTAGAAAGCATCAAAGAATATGAACTACCATTACACTTTGGATTAATAGATAATGAAAAGGCATTTGATTTTTATAAGTATTTTCACCTTAATTAAAGCTTTGGATCATCAAGATTTAGTTCCAGACAATGTCATATTCTATAGAATATAAAAATGCAACAATGGTGAGTTGGTTTCATGATGATACTAGAAAGATTAAAAGTAATTACAATATGATAGGATGTCTATATATCCTCAAACTTTTTATAGCAGTCTTTTAAAAAAAAATTGAAATGGAAAGCTGAAAAAAGGAAATTATTTAAATCATTGAAATTTTGAAAATGCTGTGGTTGATCTCAAATAGTGTTTCAAAACATTGGAATGAAACAACAGTTATCAGATGAATTACAAAAGTAGGAATAAAGACAAAAATAAAGTAATATTCAGTGAATTTTTCAGAAGAAAATACATAGTGATAATGATGAATGGATGATTTTATTATAAAATTAAACCTAGATGGATAGCTTATGGTATTATAATAATAAAAACAAATGTGACAATGTGTTTGAAAGTTAAAATTTTTGATGTGTAATTTACCAGTTCTTACTTATCGATCTGAAACTTGGACACTTAACAAAAGAGGAATTGTAAATCTTCAGATCATTTACAAAATATAGATAGATGTAAACAAAGAGCTTTGTTAGTTGCTCAACAAGTTTTGTGATAAATGCTTAGCAAGAGAAAGCATTTAAAATAATCCAAATCTTAGACCAATGGTTTCATGTGTTGGTGCTCCTCGATGAGGTACTAGGATAGTTTCAAACACTAGATCTAAAAATACAAACCCAAAGCCACAATTTACCTAAGAGTTAACCATTGAGTAGGAAATTTGAAATTTTCAGACACTTATATGTCATCAAACCCATCTATCTAACTCAAATAGCTATACGAGGCTAAAAGATCTTCAACCGAACCATATATTAGTAATCTTAGCAATATAACATCACTTAAGACTTAAAGCAAAGACAATAAATAGTCAATAAAAAATAGTCATATATCACATGATCCCATTTCATCGTTAATCTTGTAAAATATAAACAAAGAGCTTTGCTAGTTGCTCAACAAGCTTATTACAATTGTTGAGCAACTAGAAAAGCTCTTTGTTTATATTTTACAAGCTTAAAAAAGAAATGGGGTCATGTGATATATGACTCTACTTTTTATTTTTTTTATAGGCAGATGTACTTTAAAAATAATAAAACGACAGAATTAAACACCTGAAATAGAGTTGAATGAACATATTGCTAGAAGAGAGGATAATAGATAGATCATTTGAAGTATTAAGCTAGATCCCGCGAGATTGTAAAAAACCTAGAAAGAGAGCACATGTAAGGCAGATAGATGAAATAAGGTAGTTTGTTGGTATAATACAGAGATGTTATGGATCAGAAAAAATAATTTAAACTTTGAAAGATTATCATGCTTCAGTTTATCAATAGTTGAAAATGACGATGACGGTTACGAAAAATGTATTTTTGAAAGAATATATAAAAGAATTGAAAGATTTTTATTTATGTTATTGTAAAAAATGGAGTAAATAAAAAGTGAATACAAATTTATTAAAATAAAATAGTGAATACAAATTTATTAAGGAAAAAAAGAATGTTAAATCTATCATTAATACTAAAATTTGCAAAGTTCAGAAATTGAGGTTTTACTTATCTAAAGTTTTGAAATAAGTAAATTAATTGGTTTTAATATATATGATTCAAGATATTTATCAGCATTTTTTTTTCCAATTATTTCGATTCATTTCAATTCGGTAATTAGTCCGTCTGGCATTAAAAAGTTTTTGCTGAAAACAAACAAAGCAAATTTTAACGTTCAATCTCGCCTTAATAAAGCCATGTATGTATTTTTTATAAAAATCGCATGTGATATATATACACACATACCCTCTCACTATATTGCGCGTGCATTCTTTGTAACCAATTGTCTTGCTCAAAAATTGTTTTGTTTGTTTATTTTAGGCAGCGAAAGTTTTTTAATTACTTTTCTAGTAAGAGGAAACTAAGTGAAGGGTGACTGGCATTTTAGATGACGATATTTAAAGTAATAAGTTTAACTTTTAAAAGTATTTGTTCTGACATGATGGCTATATCTTAAAATTTTCTTAAAAATCTGAAGAAAAAAAAAACTGAATTTAAGGAAAAAAAATTTAAGTGCAGCAAAATTAATTCCATAATTTTCAATAATAAAAAAAACTTACAAAATTCATTTGATTGAAAAAAATTATTCGTAAAAAAAAAAATACGTCAAACTTCATTTCAAGTTTGCTCCAAAATAACATTACTCAATTTGTCAAAAAAAGTAAAAAAAAATTACAGTTGAAGTTAAGCATCATTAGAAGCAGTCTGCTGGCAACTAAAATGCTTTGATTGTATATTTTTACTATTTTAAGTAATATCAAAAGATTTGAATATAAAACTGAAATTGTGAAAAAAAAATCGTTTTAAACATTTATTAATATTATATATGGGCATAAATTATTTTTCCTACATGCAAATTAGCAATTTCAAAACCGAGATGAGAAAATTGAACTTAAGTATTTTTCTCTCCATATAATTTTGGCACTCCATTCTTGTTTTTTTCTCTATACATTCTCCCCCCCCCCCATTTCATTTTTCTCTCCCCCCCCACCCCCCTTGTTTTTTCTTTTTTTCTTACTACAGAAAATCGTCTTTTCATGTCACACATTCAAAAATAAGTTGGCTGTTACATAGCAATTAATATGGGTTTTAAAAACTAATTACCAAATATATCTACAATCAATAAGTAAATCAACTAGAAAATACTTCAACATAATAGAAATATGAAGTATGCACTGGTATTATAAACTCAGTAAAACAATTTATGTGTGGTGCATATATGAGAATGTATACATACTATAATAGAAAGTAATGCCAATTTGATAATTATATACATATGTGTATGTTAAATATTTTCATGGATTAATTAAAAAATCATATCAATAAATGGGGGATTTCTATGTAATAACAGGGAAATAAGTTCAGCAGTGATGTTGCTAAGTACCCACCAATCAAAATTGCAAGTGCCAAAATGAATGACTTGCTCCAATAGCAATCTACAAATTCACAATTTAAAATTATAAATTGTTTTTAATAATAATGATTGGATAAAAAAAAAGAGTTGTTTGAAGGAAACTACTACTTTGAATTAAATTATTAAATAATTCTAAAGAATTGACAAATAGTAAAAGTATTCTATGAATATTTTATATAATTCCATGTAATTGTTTCAACCTAATTGATAAATAAAGTCAACACATTTTACCCCTTTTTTCAGATTCTTTTATTGATGGTATTAATAAAATAAATAGTTTTATTTTCTACTGTCACTCTCCAATTTTTACATTTTTTTTTTATTCTAGACATAAATTCAATAAATAAAATTAGTCTAAAAAAAAATAAAATATTAACTTTGCAAATAAACAAAAATAACTAATAAACAAAAGCAATTTATCAAAACCAAACAGGTTCGGTTTAGCTTTTGAGTTCTAAAAATAATTTGAAATGAATAAATATTAATCTTTCAAAATATATAATTTTTCATAGAGATCTGTCTAAAGAATAACTTCAAATAAAAGAAGCTCTTTTTGAAATATTAAAAGTGGACTTATAAAAAATCAACAAAATTTTGGAGGAATAATTTTGAATGCTATTAACAGAAGGCATTTTTATTTTTTTTAATTATTGACTTTTATAAGGTTTCATTTGATAAATTTGCTCTAAAAAATTATAAAAATTCAATAAAATGGGAATATAAATGTCACCTAAATATTTGGCAATAAAAAATTACTAATATTAAAAAATAAATAATAATGAAAACATTTACATAATTTTATTACAGTGGAGTTATGAACTATGCTATATTTAACTATATCACTTCAATTATGCTATTCAAAGACAAATGTAAGCAAACTAACAGAAATGTAAATAAACAAACAAAAAAAATATTAAATTTCACCAATTTTATAATATTCAAGCAGCCATTTTATCTTCTCTGAACATCATATGTGAACATATTTAAAAAAAGGAAAATTTGTAAATAAATATGTATCTATAATATATATTTTATAAATCATATTTTCAGGAGACCTTGTTTAACAAAATAAAATAAAATTAGAATAATTATATTTTGACAAAATAGCAGTTGCCATCAACTGGGTAAAGTAGTTATTGCATGATTTCATCAAAGATAATATTTGTGTCATGTGTTTGTTAAATAGTCTGGCTTAAATTTTGGTAGGTTTATTTTTAAGTGAGCAAATGTGTATATAAGTGATACTTTTATTGTTTCATTATGATGCTTAAAAAAACAAATTGTGTTAAGAAACATGATGAAGGAATAAAATTCCCCATGATATGGAAGAATTTTCTCATACAAATAAATGAAAATCACCAAAATTTAAGCCAAATTATTCAACAATCATATGACACAATTATTATCTCTGCAACAAGCCTGTGATTAGACAAGTGTTATATCATCAAAACATTAGTATTTTAATTTTATTTTATTAAACATGATAAAACTCCTGAAAACATCTTTTATAATATATATAAACATTAAAAGCCTAAAGCTAAACTAATCAATAAAAATAATCAAAATTATCCCAAATTCACAACTCAACCAGAGTAGCCAAAGCAAATAAAATCTAAAATGCATCCAATGGTTTCGCTGTTAATTTATAGTTACCTTGTAGTCTCTTAAACCTGAGAAGTCTGTTTGTAAGAGAGAAGTCACTGGTTTTGTTTTAGAGTTTATTTTCTTTGGCTAGTCTGGTTAAGTTATGAATTTGGAGTAATTCAATTCTTCTGCAACCATGGTTTCATTTATTAACAAATAGATATTTTCATGTAAAATTAGATTAAACATATAATGTATATGTACAAAACAAAATGGCTTTTCTATGATTCACCTCAAATACCAACTTTCTTTAACATCAAAAAATGTCTTCATGAGACAGGTGATGTCAGATTTCAAAAAGTTTATCATCAAAGTTTCTTCTACTCCACTTCTCTCTATTTCTTCTCTCTGTATATATATATATATATATATACATATATATATATATATATATATATATATATATATATATATATATATATATATATATATACACACACTAAGAAAATAATTCAAGGCCCTAATAAGTTTATAAATGTAAATTATAACAATCAACTCTTTATATATATATATATAAAATAAATAAAATATCTGTTAATTAAAAACAATATTGTAATTATAATTGAAATAATATTTTTAATGGTTTACAAACAATTACAAACAATCTTTAAATCCGCAGAAGTACTTTCGGTTACTTTCTAACCTACCTCAACTGCCATAAAATTCAAAAACTAAAAGCGGAAGCAAACGTCATCAATTCAAATTCCACGAATCTCGTATTTTAATATTAGAAGCTTGTCGATTTATTAAATGTGTTTTATTCCTGTTTATAAAAATTGCCTCTTTAATTTTTCTTTTACTATGGTTTCTCTCTTCGTGAAGAATTTTCACATTTTCAAAATTAAATTTAAATTTATACTTACATGTTTTTTCATGATCGAAGAAAACTGAAGAAGATATTAAATCGCCATTATTTTTATTTTTTACATGCTTATATAACAATTCGTGTTCCTTCAATCTTTTCTCAATGCTGCACCTAGATTCACCTATATATGATAGCATACAATCACAAAAAATTTGATATATGACATTACTTTTTTGCTTGACAGGTATGAAATTTTTAGAATTATTAACTAATTTATTAATATTGTTTGGAATGTAGAATGAAACATTAAATACATTCTTATATAAATCCTTAAAAAATTTTACTTGTGGATTTGAAATAAATGGAATAGATATCCATTTTCTATTATTAATCTTCATTTCTTTTAAATTATAATAATTTTTTTTAAATTGACTTAAAGTATTGTTTATTTGTTCCATTTTATAACCAACATCAAGCAATTCCTTGGCAAATATCTCAATATTTTTCAATTTATCACTTTGGTAATGACATAATTTTTCGTTCCGAAACAAAAAAGATTTAAAACTTGCCATCTTATGCATCATTGGTACTTTTGATTTACAATTTATATATCCTCTTTTTTGCAATGGCTTAAATTATAAACTAATAATTAAGCCATTGCAAAAAAGAGGATATATAAATTGTAAATCAAAAGTACCAATGATGCATAAGATGGCAAGTTTTAACTCTTTTTTGGTTCGGAATAAAAAATTATGTCATTACCAAAGTGATAAATTGAAAAATATTGAGATATTTGCCAAGGAATTGCTTGATGTTGGTTATAAAATGGAACAAATAAATAATACTTTAAGTCAATTTTAAAAAAATTATTATAATTTAAAAGAAATGAAGATTAATAATAGAAAATGGATATCTATTCCATTTATTTCAAATCCACAAGTAAAATTTTTTAAGGATTTATATAAGAATGTATTTAATGTTTCATTCTACGTTCCAAACAATATTAATAAATTAGTTAATAATTCTAAGGATGTCATACCTGTCAAGCAAAAAAGTAATGTCATATATCAAATTTTTGTGATTGTATGCTATCATATATAGGTGAATCTAGGTGCAGCATTGAGAAAAGATTGAAGGAACATGAATTGTTATATAAGCATGTAAAAAATAAAAATAATGGCGATTTAATATCTTCTTCAGTTTTCTTCGATCATGAAAAAACATGTAAGTATAAATTTAAATTTAATTTTGAAAATGTGAAAATTCTTCACGAAGAGAGAAACCATAGTAAAAGAAAAATTAAAGAGGCAATTTTTATAAACAGGAATAAAACGCATTTAATAAATCGACAAGCTTCTAATATTAAAATACGAGATTCGTGGAATTTGAATTGATGACGTTTGCTTCCGCTTTTAGTTTTTGAATTTTATGGCAGTTGAGGCAGGTTAGAAAGTAACCAAAAGTACTTCTGAAAATTTAAAGATTGTTTGTAATTGTTTGTAAACCGTTAAAAATATTATTTCAATTATAATATATATATATATATATTGATCAAATTCTGTTGTTATTTTTTAATCAATGATATCATTAAAATAAATGTTTGAAAATAAATTTTATCAAAAAATAATGTTTACTTCTTAGAGGAAAAGGCCCAACTAATTTTAATTTTTTTGTCTACATCAAGAAGTTTGATGTATGGATCTTTATTAAAAAAAATTGTTGTTAATAATGATTGATAGAAATCTCTATACTCCAATCTTTTTGTAATTAAATGAATATTAAAATATTAAAAATGTTCTAACTTAAGAACTTTCATGCCATGATATACAATTTATAAATAAAATTAAAATTAATGAATTTCAAATTTAAATTTTTTATTTGTTGTTTTTATCTAAACTAATTAAGTTCAAAAAAATATTTACATATAGATTTTGAACTCTTGCTTTTAACATCTTTGATCTTGATTTTAACACCAACATCTTTATGAAAACATTATCATTTAATTGATTGAATTTTAAAACACTATAATTATTTAATTGCTAGAATTTTTCTCTTGTTTTCAAACCTATCTCAAAACAGATTTAATTTTTTTATTAATTGATTTGTTTTTTTTACATTCCATATATTCTTTTCACCTTTGATAAAACAAAAATACTTTAACATAGTTTATATAATTAATTAGTTTTTCTTAAATTTGTACACTTTTATCAAGCCTATTATTTTATTTATAAAAATATGAATTTTAGTAATTTATTTTAACATTATTATTATTACAATTAATATTCTACTTAAAGCTATTTGTTCTATTTTATATAATTTTCTCTAAAACTTTTGTGTTCTATGTTATTAGCATTCTCACATCAACACTGAAACCAGCTTCTTTCCATGTGGAAGACCACATGATTGATAGTGAAATGAATAATATATTATTTCATATTCACAAAATTTGTAACAAAAACAAATAAAAAATGATTGTACTTGCATTAAATTTTCTCTCACAATTTTGTAAGCTGTTACATAGGTGGAAAATGATTGTTGCAGTAGAACCAAGAAAAAAGACAGTATTAAACTCATCACATTTATAAATATATAATTTTTCACCTGAGCCTTTTAACACTGTCTTTGTTAACCCAAAATTACTGTTTATTATAATTATTACTTTATAAGTATAATACATGTGTATGTATGAACCATATATATTTTAATCTTTAGTTTTGGAAGAAGCTAAAGGTTAAATCAAATTTTGTGCCAAGACATCTAAAACACAAACATTTTATATAGTTCAATTCTCTCATGAATATATTTTTATAAGTGTTTTATAATGCCATAATTTTTATATAGATATACTATAACAGTATTTTTATAGATTTTGCAGCTGTAAAATAAAATTTACACACCTTAGATTATAATAGTTTTAAGTTTAAATAAATTCTTATTATATTAAAAATTTTAAATTTTTAAATATCTACTAATTCAGATGGTAAGTAATGCATTTTAAGTTACTAATACTAGTTTAGTCATGATTTAATCATTTAAAATGTTTCAAAAGTTTGTGTTAACTTTAAAATTAAAAAATCTTGGTTTTCTAGTACATAAATTAAAGCTACAATATTTAAATTCATTTTAATTTTAAGACATAATACTCTTCTTAAATATTTTAAATTCATTTACATAGAAAGAATTAATAAACAAAAATAAATAATAGGATTTTTTAAGTAATAGGTAGATGAATATTTGAATAAATGAGCGAATAAAAGTTTAAGTGTTAACATTATTTGTTTTGAAATATTATTTAATGTCTAGTTTTAAAAACAATTTCAAAATTATATTTTGAGTTTTGTTTAGATTTAAACAATAATAAATAAATGTATTAAATATTATTTGTAATATTTGTTTCATTAAAGATGCAATGTAAATTTTAATTATGTAATTTTTTTATTTTATCTTAGTGTCTGTAATTTTTATGTAATAATTTCATTTGCAACCTGGAAATGTTTTTAATTAATTTTTGGTTCATCTAGACAATTTAAAGTTGCTTTATTTTAACATAGAATATTAATTAGGTAAATTTTACTTGACAATCTTTCCTGATTACTATAGATCATGACTGAAACCAATCAATGGAATGTTGCAAAGGTTTATCACAAGTCTTGTAAAATTGTCACATGATTAATAGTATAATTAGATGAGATTGTCACTTGTTCTATTTTTCAATCTGTTTTAATTTTATTTTTATTTGTAGCAGTTGAATATTAAAAATTCCAGTTAAAATTTTAAAAGTGTAATTTTATTTAAATTTTATTATTTTTTAAGCTTAAGTATGTTATGCTGAATCAAAATCTGGGCACAATTATTTAAACTGAAACATGAAGGAAATTGAAATCTGTATACCTGCAGCTTTAATGACAATCCCATTTAATTGTTGCAATGTTTACATTGTTATCTCTTAATATTTCTGCATTAAAAAACTTCAAATATTATTGTCATTATAATGATGTATGAGCTATTGTCAATTTCAAGGCATGTAAAGATGTCTGTTTTAAATTTAAATTTGTCACAATATATTTAAATTCTTAGTGGCAATAATGACACAAGTGTTAATTATTTTTTAGTATTTTATCTAAAACACTCATTTCATATTTAATATTGTCCAGAGTTAATTTATCTTGAGTAAAAAAAAAACTTCATTCAGAATAAAAACTATATTTTGACACAATAATGTATCTTACCAGATATTTTAAAAAAGAATTTATTTAAATCTATAAAAAAAATAATAATAAAAATGTTATACTTCAATAAAAATTTATTTGTGCTGTATTCTAATAGAAGACATTATATTATTATGTGGAAAATGGCATGAAAAACTTTATTTGTTGAGTGTTTTGTTTGTTCCCCTTGAAAGAAAAAAAAAATTTTTTAAGGAAATGGAAATAAAAAATTGGACCTGCATTAAACTGTTTAATAAATATTATAAAGAATTTAAAAGTTTTTCATTTCATAAAACTAAAATATTTACTAAGGCAATAAACCTAAAGCATGTGCGGTTGAAAATGTGAAAGTAGGGACCTCTACAGGTCTTAACCACAAGCTTATGCTTTGGAAGAAAAGAGGGGAACCCTTCTTTACTTCAACCTAGTTTCTATATAAATAGATGAAACTGAAGTGGTTATATCTGAGAGTGGGAAGCTATTCAATACTTCACTGATTAAGTCAACAATTCCTATTATACATTACCTTCACATTTTCAACTGCATATGCTTTAGGTTTATTGCCTTAGTAAATATTACTTACATAATCAATGTGTGTTAAATAAAAATTTATAGTTAAAACTAAAATATTAAATTTACCTGTGAAAAACATTGTTTTAATGAATTTAAATGATTTTTCTGCAGTTTAATTATTTTATAATTCCTGCAAAATATTTAAATTCTGCAAGTTTTTGTTCTCCACAAGCATTGCTATGGAGACCACTACGGTTAAAAATTTGACATTGAAAAATAAGTTATTTTTTTCTGCTAAATACTTTTGTAATTGTTGTTTAATATGATTTAGAAAATCAATTTCCTGCAAAATGAACTTTTTATTACAACAAACTACAATCATTCTTTTGATGGATTGATTTTTGAAGACCTAAATTTAAATATTAAGATACTTATTGCAAATGAATGAATATTTATTATATTTTAAACCCCTGGATGTTTAATTATTCAATGAATGGTGATACATGTATCTTAGTTTTTGATAGTATAATTTTTTGAAATTTTACTAAGGATATCTAAGAAACATGTTTCATATTTCATAGTTATATTCTAAATGTTTCATATTTCATAGTTATGTCATAAACTTTGATATTCTAGTTATATTGTATTTTATGATGGATATATTTGCTATCCGCAAGATTTTGTTACTAACATTTTTATTCATGCTCCAGGGTAATGGTTATGGAAAGAAGAAAGCAGAAGGACTTTTTATTCATTTTATTATTTGATAGTAAAATAAAGTTACATTTTATTTGTATTTATGATTTCTGCATACTATATTTTATTGAGGTGCATATTATTTTCATATTATATGCTATATTTTGAAGTGTTTAAGTTCTCAGAATAGTTATTTATCATATTTCATATTGTTATATTGTAAGCTGAATAAGTAGATGTATGTTTATATTATTTATTTATGCTTATTCATTGCCTAATGTTAATGGAACCATATTTGGCTTCAGTTATTATTATTTATATTTCTCATTTGTTATTTATATTTTTGTTAGAGATAGTGAAATTTATTTTCTTTCTATTTTAAAAATGCTTATGTATGCCAGCATATTTAGAAATGGTAGTGTTAATGTTAGTTTCTATCATTATTTTGCTAGTTTATCTTTACAAGAGATGGTTGCATTAGACACTTTTATTATTTATTGCCTTGCTAGTGTTTGTATATTCATATCATATATTTTTCAAGATGGAAGCTTATACTCTTTCTTATTTTAAAGCAATTTTATTTAAGATATTTTGTTCATGATGTCCATTTTCATTATTTTTCTGACTAATGACAAAGTCCTAGATCGTTTTTAACCCTCAAAAGAATGTGCTTTTTATGAGCTATGCCATCATACTTATCTGCGTTACTTAATTATTTGAAAATGGATAGTGTTTTTGGTAGTACATTTAGTAAAGCATGTGTAATATTTTATCATGGCTTTGCTTGACATGTTTAGTGGTGTTTAGGAATTTTACCTTACCTTTATAGCATTCTTGATTGGCTTAAATGTTAATAATTCATTATGAATGTGGACAAAATATGAATCATAATTCATTTTAAATTTTTAAAAGTTTTGTAGACTTACATAGACAATATGCATGTGTCTTATCATTTCTTCATCACTCAATTGATATGCTAATATTATTATGTTAAATATTGATAAAAGGAATCATACTTATATGAAGGTTACTATAATTGGATGAATGCATTGATAAATAAGAACTTTTTGATAATTTTACAATAGAAAGATTATTTTAATCTACTGGATTATTTTTGTTTAATCCAGTTAAATTTAATTTTATAAAAACATGATGTAAATTTTTAAATCCTTCCATCATAATTTTGAAAAAAAAAATCAAGTTGTGAAAGTCTTTGATTATGAGGACTCAAATATGAAATATTTGTAATCTTGTCTTTGTTTTCTTGTAGAATACATATTTCTTGTCATTTAAGAAATTTCTAGTCGTTGTTTGTTCACATCATTCGATTTATCAACAAGAAATCATTCCACATATTAAATAAAAGTTTAAATGCTTATAAAATATTATAGATTATTTTAAGCATATTTGCTAAAAGAATATATGAATATTGACGCTAATATGTTCCAATATTGAATTATTTAAGAATTAGTAGAACATCTAAGAAAGATCTATATTTTTAATAAATAAGTATAATTCCATTTATTACTTTGAATCACTTTAATTTGATTTGCTTACTTCAAATCACTATACATGTTTATTTTACATCATTTCATATTTGAAGATATTTATTATTTTAAGATAAAATTACTTTACAAGAATGTAATTCGTATTTCATCATCAATAGTAGTCTGTCCAATAGACAGGTCCAGAGAGTAGTCACTACATCAGTTATAAGATATTTAAGTAGATTTGTTCTAGAGTATTTAGAATTATTATTAATTATATCTCTGGCCCATTTTTAATATCCGAGTGTAAGTTTATTTCATTATCTTATTCTAAAATTAAGAGATCATGTTTTATTTATTTAAATTAATAGTATACTAGCTTAGGGAAAGTGTGTGTCTTATTTATTTTATTAACTAGGATTTCATTCAATGTAGAATGAATCTGAAGAGTCTAAAATAATTTATTTTTATAATTTAAATGAGATCATATTACCCTGAAATACCCTCATTTAATTTAATAAGCCATATTATTTAAATTTATTTTGATAATGAAGAAAAAACATTCAAAAGATGGATCTTAAGTGCATAGATTTTAAAAAACACTTTCAATTTTATGAGTTAAATGTTTTATCTGATCAGAGTAATGAGATGCTTAGAGGAAACGAAAGAGATGGATTAAATGGTAATGGTAGTAGAAATTTGTAAAAAAAAAAAAAAAAAATTAAATGTAACCTTAATGGCATAAGCTCACAATATTGAGAGATTTTTTTGTGTGCTAGAACAAGTTGAGGTTTCTCCACCTCTTGATGTATTAATAATATTGCTTCGTATTTACATAATATTTTACTATAAATGCTTCCTCGGTATATCTTCTTATTGTAGTATATGATATTTGTTTTATAAACTCACTGAGTTTAGCTATATTATTGTATGATATATATTTTAGCCTGCGTGTCTGCACGTTTCTAGGTTACAATTTGACTTGCCCAATGTGTTAAATTGATCATTGACGGTATGAGAATTGGTAGGGCCTTTTCTGATTCCTCCATGTCGATCTCTCTCTGTCTTATCTTCCACATGTTACAATATATATATATGTGTGTGTGTGTTTGTAAAATTATAGTGCAAAATGAATTTTAAATACTTTTATCAAATATTCATAAACTTGAGGAAGGCATACAATGAAAGCAAAAGAAAATGTTTAAGCTATCATAGGCTCCATTGATTTTAAATTCACTCTTTGCCCAAGAGTAAGTAAAAATATAATCGTTATTTTTTATATATAAATGTCAGTTTTGTTTAGCTAACAGGCTAGAAAAATTGCATTATTACGCATATTTTTTAAATTGTAAATAATAGTTTGTACGCATGGATTTATGAATAAATATATGTAACGGAAAATACTTATAAACGGGTATATAAATAAATATCTATTTTTTACAACTTAGTAAACCTTCAACATGTTAAAAGTTTTGCCCATAATTAAAAAGCTATAACAGTTCAAATTTAATTATTACATTAAAAAAAACTTCATATCTACTATTGGTTTCTGGTTCATCATTTGTTCATATCATACAATAAAACATTTCTTTTAAAACTATTTTCTACAACTTAGTAAACCTTCAACACCTTAAAAGTCTTACCCATAGTTAAAAAGTTATAATAGTTCAAATTTAATTATTATATTAAAAAAAGTCTTGATTACTATTGGTTTCTGGTTCATCATTTGTTCACATCTACAATAAAATACTTCTTTAAAAAAAAAATTCTTCCTGTTTATTATCATTTCATTCCTCGCAAATAATTTTTAAAAAAACCTTGATTGAGCTCATGTTTCTTGTTCTCTTTTATGACTGTAAAATTCTAAAGCACAGAAAGACATCACTAATCAAAATTCTCTGTTTTAAGATTTATTTGAAATTTATAAATCTTTTGGATATCAAGAATAGGTCTTTTATTTTTTATTGTAAACCCAAAGTCTACTACTATAGAAATAGGCAGCTAAATATAATTAGGCATTATAGATAATTTATTAAGTATTATTTTTGTCATAAATGTGCACATAAAATAGTTTATTTATGGTAAAAGCTTAAAAATCATCTTTCAAATATTGTTTGGATAGCACAGATCAGATAAAATCGTTCCACATTCAAACTATTAAAAAGTCAATAAATATCACCAGAAACAAAGTAAAAAATATATATAACACCAAAAATTCTAATATTAAATTAATCAATATCAAAATAAGCAGAATTTAATTGATATTTTTTAAATTGAAAACCAACTTCAACAAATTAACAAAGCAAGCATGGAGATTCAATGATCACATGACCTAATCAACGCCAGCAAAAACACCAATGACAGCCATCAAAAACAAGCCAGCATTTGCAGACATGGTCAAAGGAAATGAAAAAATTAATTCATTTATTCTAACAAAAAAACTGAAAATCAATTTAATTCAGATATCAGCATAGAGATTAAAAAAAGCAATGCAACCACTTTGCAAAATATTAATCTCAGATATAGGAAGCCAACCAATAGACATATAAATAACTTAGAAATTAAAAAACAGGAAAGTCAAAATACATCAGAAAATATCTGGAATGAAAAAAAATTGAACATCACAACTGAGTTATTCAATAAATCCATGTCAAAGCATCTCTTTGCAACATTCAAGAGATTTTTCTCCCAAGTCATAAATCTGGTAATAAAAATATTTTTTATTCTGTTACAAATTGGAATGACTTGCGTTAGTTATATTTAAAGTTCGTTAGTGAGGAATTGTAAATTTGGTTTAAATATTAAATTTTAATATTAATATTTGATTATAATAAATCTAAATATCAGTCACATGCTTGACAGTTATAGTCTAAAGTTTTAATAACTTAGCTTTAATAAATTGAAGAATAATTGGATAATGCTTTATCAATAGTTGGAATAAGTATCAAACAGGAATTTATCATTTATTTCATATATTGTTATAATTGGATATTGAAAATCTTAAGGTTATTTAATAAAATCATTTTATTTTATAATATATTAAGTTGGTGAAAATGGAAAGATACATTAGATTTTGTATTATTAAAAAGTATTTAATCTTAAAATTGTCTTAGTTCATAAGAGTATGTTGATATTAGTGAAATATTTTAGCATAATTGAGTTAGTAGTACTGTTATTTTATTTAGGTGGAATTAGAAATCAATTATAGAATTATATATATTGTTAGATATCATTGATATTGTAAACTTGTATAGCATATTAAGATTCTTATTTCATCAATCTATAAATCATTTAGAAATAATGTCTGATCTTAATACAAGTTTGTATTATTATAAACAGTGTGTTCATTCATAAGGAATATTAAAGTTTATCTGTGTATTATTTGTCATTATTTTCATTTTATTATAAGGTATCTATATTATAGACATATATTAATGTTATCTTTAAGCCAGTGAGATTTAGTTTTATTGCTTTATCTTTAAGTTATTGCAAATAATGCTTATATTTTAGAATAGTTTGAAGTAATGTTTCATTTGTTTTAAATGCTATTGGAATCTGAGGTTATAAGAAAGATCACTATTCTTTTATTAAGTGTTAGATTGTTATTCATTTATTGATATTTATTTTAGTTTAATTTATTTTTATTCTATTACAAATGATGCTACAATTCATGGGCATTATTAAATTAGGGTTGTTCTTCCTTAGTTTATTAGCTTTATTCTGTTACAAATGGAAATCAATAATTAGGCTATGACTCAGAATATAGCATGGTCCACATTTATTCTAATACAAATGGCTTCTAAATCTGTGGAGACATTAAAAGAAGATTATATCTTCATATTTATTCTGTCACAAATGGCTCTCAAATTTTTGGGATATTAAAAGAAGAGTATACTCTCATATTTATTCTGTTACAATATATAAAATAATAATGAATATCATAGTAATAATATAAAAGTATTATAATCCACATAAGTACTTTCAGTCAATTATTTAATCTTTTTCAACTATCATAATACTTTTTATAATATATTACTATTATATTCATTATTAATTTTTATTATATTTATTATATAATGGACATTATACTATATATATATATATATATATATATATAATATATATATATATATATATATATATATATATATATATATATATATATTCAGAACCCTTTGCAAAGTAAATCTGATAATAAAAAGCAGTACATTGATATAAGCAGTGTTTAAAACCTTATTGTTCTAGAAATTGCACGTGTTTAGGGTTGTATAAATTGGTATATATATATTTGAGTTTTAATTAAATTTTCTACAGAAAAAAAGATTGAGATAGCTAAATAAAATGGTACTATAATCAAATGGAAATACTTCATCATCTAATCTTGCTACAGTTTTTGCTAAAATCTTAATATTTAGCTATAACATTGGCAATATAGCTTATTATTCAGTATGAGTCAATAAATGACTATTGTCTTATTTTCAGCTACATAAAAGCATATTCCTGAATAATTTAAATTGGTCAGATGAGAGACGATGTCTTAACGAAAAAATAGATAATATAATTGAAATATAATGTAGTGGGGAATGTTGTTTATCTAGGACTTATAGTTTATCTTTAACAATTAGAGCTAAATTATAAATATTAAAAAGTATTCCTTTATTAATATGCATTTATCGATTTATTGTATATACACATGCTTTACTACAAAATTATAAAATTTATAACTAGATTATATGGAACCCAAGAAAATGCAGTTTTTAAAAATAAAGATTTTTAGATGCATATAAAATGCTCAGAAAGAAGTGACATTTTAAAAATTTATGGATTTTAATTAAATTTGTAAACTTTGTTTTATTTTGTAATAATATTTATTTTTAAACAGATAATTTATCATCAAGTATGTAGATTATTAAAAATGTTATTAGTAATAAAGTTTATTAAATTTTTTGCTACAGCAGTTTGCTGTGCTATTAATTAAACTATATATGTCAAAGGAACCATACAATTATAATTACTTTTGCAACAATTCGATCTAATTAAAATGCTAACAATACAAGATTTTTTTATAAACGTCAATTATAAAATTTAATACATTTTGTATAAGTAAAAGTATCTGCTGATATATATATATGTGTGTGTGAACTCAGACTTTCAAAGTTCCTACAGCTATCCACTTCATTTTATACAACCTATACACATGACTACACACATGTGAAAAAGATAAATGATTTCCAATATACATATTTTGTGCTGAACCAGCACTTATCGGATGGTCCAGATCACTATTTTCCACAAATATATACACTGAATGCTCAGTTGATATTAAGATGGCAAATCTTCAAACGTTACTGAGCAAGCTGTAATCCTCTCCACTTTCCAAATCTTCAGCCATCCATATCATTGAAAATCTGAGAATGAAATACTCAAAGCCCATGTTAATGTCAATTGTATTATCATACCCATGTTGTCTTTAAGTCACTCTGATCCCACACATATAGGATCATAATATGCCTATTTAGATAGAAGAGGGAAGTGCAGAATATATAACATTTAAGCATATGTATATTTTCTATACTAAACTTAATGTAAGTACAAGGGATTTGAACTCAGACTTTTAAACTCCCTGTAGTTATCCATTTTATCTTATACAACCTATATGCATGACCACATACATTGGTATAACAATATTGGCATTAACAAGGGTTTTGAGCATTGTGTCCTCAGATTTTCAATGATATGGATGGCTGAAGAATTGGAGAATGGAAAGAATTGAAGCTTATCCATTAATGTTTGAAGATTTGCTATCTTAATATAAACTTAGCACTTATTGTATTTATGAGTAAGAGGTGGTGATCTAGATGAACTGATGAGTGCTAGTTCAGCACAAAATAAGTATATTGGAGATCAATTATCTTTTTCACATGTATGTGGTTATGTGTATCAGTTGTATATGGTGAATAGCTGTAGGGAGCTTGAAATCCTGAGTTCAAGTTTCTTCTACTTATATTAAGTTTAGTATAGACAATATACATGTATTTAAATGTTACATATTCATCTGGTATTTCACTCATTCATCTTATGTGTATTTAAATAAATATATTAAGGTCCTATATGTGAGGGTTCAGAGTGACTTAAAGTTAAGTAACATGGGTATGACAATAATATTGGCATCAATGAGAGCTTTTAGTGTTTTGACTTCAGCTTTTCAATGATATTGATGACTAAAGAATTGGAGAGTGGAGAAGATTAAAACATGTCCACATTTGAAGATTTCTTATCTTAATATAAAGTGAGCAGTGATTGTATATGTGTGTGGGAGATAATGATCTAAACCAAATGATGAGAGTGCTTGTTCAGCATGAAATTCTTATATTGGAGATTATTTATCTTTTTTCACATGCATGTGATCATATGTATAGGTTTTATGAGAAGGAGTGGATAATTGTAGTGAGCTTGAAAGTCTGAGTTCAAATCCTATTTATACTAGGTTTAGTATAGCAATATACATGTATTTAAATATATATTTTTATTAATAACTGCCTAATGCTATACTAGCAATAATAAATAAATAAAAATTCATATAGCACTGCAACACTAACCAAAAAAACTAAACTTTACTAAAATTATTCCACACAATGGTTCATCCACTAACAAATAGGATTATTTATTAATAGATGAAACCATGTAATGGAAGAAGTTTAATAAATTTTAATTTTTTAAGCTAGTATTGTAATGTTATATGAACTAAATTTAACATTTTTTGCTATTGGTAGAATTTTAACATTTTATTCAAATCAGTGATTGTAGCGCCTCTACAACCGTCTTTCTACCTTTTATAACTCTGTGGATGGCTTGTGTGACCAAGTCGAAACATCAGTATATTAATATTAAAAGTTTTTAACACGGATGAACCCGCAAAATATGTATTTTATATATTTAACCCGTGCAAATCTTCGTTTTAACATATATATATATATGCTCAATAATATTTTAAATTGCAATAAAAATACTTAAAAATAAATAGTTATCTAGATAGAGAAAACTTATTTTGAAAATTTTTATTTTTTAATTACTATAGGTTTTTTTTTTTTACTCATACCTCATTTTATATGTTTTATAGTCTATTTGTATGTAGTTAGATCCTAGTTACATCTTTATTTTATTAAAGTTTAATAGCAAAGATTGTTTCTAACATTTAACAAAAGTATATTAACATGTGTAAATTTTAATATTTAAATACTAAAATTTAAATTAGTAAAAGTCGTTTAGCAGATGTAATCCTGTTTGAGCTAAATTGCTTGAGAGAACTAATTAATTAATGATTTCTTTCAAATTAAAATCAATATACAGTAGTCTAAAAGGTAATTGAAAACCAATCTTGCACGCTGAAGTAGAATATTTAAAAACTCGGTTACAATGTTAAAAATTATTCTATTATTTTTTTAAAAAAAACATTTTCACAAATATGTTGTTAAATTGAAGCATATGTACAAGAAAAAGTTTTCTTTTCTTTTTAGCGTGAAAAAAAATTGTTTAGTTGCTTAGAAAGACGTGATGTTTGACAATCAAAATAACACATTCATTTAGAAATACATCCCCAAAAATTTAGCTTTTGAATCGTCACTTTGCCACTGTGCTGAACTTTTCAAAGTTTTCACATAAAACCTTACATTTTAAGAATATACAAGATGTTTTTATGCTGAAATCAGTCCAGAAATTATTAATAAATAAATCAACTTATAGTTTGTTGCTCTGGTGTTTACCTGAAGATTATGAAATTCAAACACTGGAAATGCTTCATCATCAGCTACAACTCATGAACATTGAGCTCTAGAATCATGAGACACTTTTGCTCTCACTAAGTCTATACTTCATACAGAACCTAATCAAGAATATTTAGCTCACTAAGCCTGCACAAAACTCACGTAAGCTATGGCTTTGACTAAATGTTTCACTTGTTTCATATTGATAAAAATGGGATTAGTAATGGATTAATTTATTTAATATATATATATGTTGATATGAAAATTTTCATGGGTTTCATATATAAAAGACATATTTTGCAGGTTCATCCATGTTAAAAAATTTAAATATTGATATACCGATGTTTCGACTTGATCACACAAGTTATCCACTGAGTGATAAAAGGTAGAAAGATGGTTGTAGAGGCGCTACAATCACTGATTTAAAAAAATGTTAAAGTTCCACCAATAGCAAAAATGTTAAATTAAGAATGTTTTTTAAAAAAAATCTTTCCAAATAAAAGGAAGTTTGCATGCATCATCTCGCTTATTGATACAATCTGGCCTTTTAAGTATCTCAAATGGCTTCTCTAATTTTGCACTGGTAGAGATTACCATATCCGGATATTATCCTGGTACTAGAAAAATCAATTTTATGACCTGAATCTATAGTATGGAATGCGAGTGCTGATGGTGATGAGCGTTATTTAACTGCATTAGCATGCTCATCTCTTCTAACACTGATACATTGCAAACTATTCTAATAAAGAATAAAATAAAATAAAATAAAAATGAACCTGACAGTTTTGATTAGCTTGTAGATTCAGTATTATCTCATAAATAAAATATATTCTTTTGACAAGCCAAAATTTATAAATGATAATATAAAATAATAAACTGCTCATCATGCTAGGCAACTAATATCTTGAATGGAACTGATGATCGATAGATGCTCCTAGATTAGGTAACCCCAAATGTACTGAAAATATTATAACTGAACAGTGATAGCTGGCCTGCAAAAATGCATTACATATTTGGGAAACTACCTGTAATATATATAATTAATAAATAAATGAGTTGATCATAAATGACTTTATAATAATTTATATCTATATGTATAATGGACTCATAAAATTTATAAAAGCACCAATGAATCCATAATAAATACTCTTGCTTGACAAAGAAGATAAAATTTATTAAATAATGTTTTACTGAATAGTGAGATATCACTTAAAATATACAATAGGATAAGATAAAATAGTTATATAATGATTTGTGCATTAGTAAATCAAAACACCTAAATTGATATTAACAATATGAATTCTATTAAGATAAACATTAATTTATTTGTAGCAGTTAAAATAATAATTTATAAAAGCAATTAACATATAATATGCATCTATAATTCATTTATAGTAGTATAATTAGATGTGATATATAATTTATAATTGTAACTGCCGCACTAAATTGATATCTATTAAAATAAAATAATTGTATAAAGATTTTCATAACCAAAATAACAGTTTAAACTGCGTGACATTGATTATGCATATATAAAATTTTGAATTTTTGTCAAAATAAATATTTATATATTTTAAACTTAGTCCAGTTGTTCGAATCTCCTTAATAATATTTATATTTATGTATATTTTTAACTTATATTTTGGGTTTACTCAATCTCTCATCATCATCATCAGCTGAGTTTTCATGCAAAATGATGTAGCACCGGGTCTGGAAATAATTGATTTATGTAGTATCACCATAAGTGTTGTCTATAGTGTTATAAATTTGGGGAATGGGCAAACAGGTTAGAATTCATGATTGCTCCTGACCTGTGTATCTCAGGCATGATCAGATTTGGGGTACTTTTGCTCAGATTCTAAATCTTGTTGGATGGACATACATTTTTGACTGGTACAGTAGATTTTTTTTCCCCGGGTTAACTATAAATGCTTTTTCATGCAAATAAAAATATACCTTTTAAAAAAATCAAGTAATAATTTTTTTTTATAAAGTTACTTATAATTTTAAACTATGTTTTACAAATTCTATTTATGTTTTAATTGATCTTTTACTTTACTTGATTATTATAAATAATAATGTAGCCTAAACCACAACTCATGCACTTTACAGATAGAGAATACTGTCATTTCCAAACACAAGATAAAGTCTTTTTGGAAGATAGAATGGATCATTCTATCTTTTTCACACAAGCTACATATATGGGCCAATCTGAAACATTTAGAACTAAGAGCATGAAGATTTTTATTAATCACTTTAAATTACTAATCATATGATTTTTATTAATGATGCGTGTGAAATTTTAACCATTTATGATATGTCCTTATTAGATAGAAACTTAAATGATAACCTAGACTGCATTGCAATCAATATTATTAGTTTAGAAGATTTTTATAAATATTTATAAATATTGCCATCATACTTTTTCAACTGTGTTAATAAATAAGATTTTTATTTTCTCTGAGCACCTGTCAATGTCAACATATATATATATATATATATGAAATTATATATATATATATATATATATAATTTCAGTTCAGTTTAACTTTTTCATCTTGCAGCATTTCCTTTAGCATCATTGTGCCAGCACACATATAAGTAAGGCTCCATAGACATTTTAATCCATAAACGTTTTCCAATTATTTTTCTTTGTAATATTACAATCCAAGTAGATTTTGCAGTCTTAAATTTATAGCAGTCAGCATAGCATTTTGTTGTTAATCATTTAATTTAAATCACAGTTATAAAATTCAGGAAAGCACTGTTTCATCTTTTTTGGGTTTCCTACTCACAACACACTTTCTTTGCTTCAAGTTCAAAGTTTATTTATAGAATAAGGTATGGTTGAAATGCAAAATTTTTTAAAGAAAGTATGTGTTCTTACTTTTGAAAATCATTTAACCAATGCAGTCTATATTTTTAAACACTAATTTTAAACATGTGATTTATTCTGATTTTAATAAAGTATTTTTGTTATCCAATATAATTTAACAAAATTTTTTTTTTAATTTTAATAAATAAATAATTCATTTATTCCAGATTTATTCAAAACAAAATAAATATACTTTTATTAAATATTTGACCTTGAATTGTTTTTTTTTTCATTTAATAACTTATAAACTATAGAAAAATAGCAAATGAAGATATGTATATTATAATGGTCAGGGATGATGAACACTTCCCCTATCTGCCAGACAGAGTGCCATTAGGCTATTTGAACCTAGAAAATTTATAATGTAGGCAGATACTTTTTGTTAAGATCTAATTTTATTTTATTATTGACCATTATCCTATGCCACTAGCTCAAGGAGTAGCTGAGATTTATAATATAAGTTCATAAATGTATTTCAATATTTAAAAATAAATAAAATAAGCCACTGCCAGTATTGTCACACATATATAAATTTAAATTTGAGGAATAAATTAATCTTACTTTAATTTGTTATTATACTTTAGTTAAAATCTGTACAGATGGACAGTTTATATATTTTTGTTTTAAAATGTTGAGCATAGATAAGCTGCATAGATTACTCAATCAAAACTTTTAAAATATCTAACATCAGGCTAAAAGTATGTAGCTAAACCAATGCTCACTTCCTGATATACAGATGCAACCAATGCAATATGAAGATGTTAGCATAAAACCATGCTGACAGGATTGTGCATCTGCAATGTGATATTATTTAAAAGAAATGATCCTTGTCCAGTACAGGAATTTGTATCTGTCTGGTGAGGGAATCATATATATAAAACATTAAAAAAAATGCTTTGTATGGAGAGAAAGCAGTCTTTGCTGACTTATAGTCCCTATCAATAGAGAAAAAGGAAAATCAATGGCAGGTAAGTTCTCTATGTCCATTGTAACATGATGGCTACACCTTTGAGTTATGCATTCATTTGAGTACATTGCCCTGTATGCTAACATATTTCACATTACATTGATACAAACACCCATATATCCCTCTACCAGCATCGCCTCAACTACAAAACAAATAGTCTGAAATTAACCCCCTAAAACTAACATAAATTTTAATGAATCTATGCAGCCATATACACCCAACTTAAATTTAATACATTTTAATAATTTAGTTAATAAATACAAAATAAATAAAAAAAGCTGACACATTAAAAGCTTGTTTAAGAGATCGATCTATAAGTTCACATTGAAAAAAGTTATACTTTCCAGAGTATGTCTTTACGAATCCTCCTGGTTGTGGCAGGTTTATGAAAGTCCATCCTAAGTCTTGCATTCTGTGTAGATTGTTCTCTTTGGAGATGAAACCACTGCTTAACAATACTTGGGTTAGGAACTGTCATCAGAAGGCCTCAGTTGGTGCATGCAAAAGAAACTAATTTTATTGCAAGACCCCTACAACACAGAGTCCGCAATACAGCTGCAAGATTAATAGTCAGATTAAAACAACTAATAAATTCAATAATTTTCTCTTTTTATAGTATTAGGCCTTCTTTATCATAAATCCTATGGATCAATCGAACATGACATCACTGATCCTAAGTCTGGATGTTTTTTCTTTCTGGCTCATGCATGACTTTGTGCTTGCATTGGTTAATCTTTAATTTTTTTATATTTCTTATCTGACCTTACAATCATATAAGTGTCCCAAGGGCTAGTTTGCTTTACATTCAATTATATTTCAATTATTTTCATTCACTAATTGATATTTGTTTCTATTTTCGTTTATATTACTTAAAACAAAAATATTAATATATCTTTAGATCTTTATTTTTTTCTACAAAAAAGTACTTTTAAATACTTTTTTTTTAAGTTTTCCATCTGTGTGATAATATATATGTTAAACATAACTCTTTTAATTTTCTTTTAGTTTTTAATAAATCAATTTATTTAAGATTTATTTCCCCCTTTTATTTTTTAATTTTAAAATAATGTAATGGCAAATGTATACCATTACAATATATATATATATTATAACGGGACGATCCTTTTCAGGACTCGAAGAAGTCACATCTAGCTATATTCGGACTTTGAGTCTTCTTATAGACTGCCATGGATGATGTGATTTAAAATACAATCCAATTCACTCTTCTATTAATAACCTCGTTACTCTCGGAATTTGAGCTCAGAGTAGAAATTGCAATTGACTCTCTTCAGGCATTTCCATAAGTATCCCATAGTAATGATAAATTTAGTATAAGCTATATATAACTTCTTTATAAATATTAAATCATTAAGTTGATTTAACATATATATGCATGAGTATGTATATTTATAATTATTGGTTTTATAAAATGATTAAATAAAATAAACAAACAAGACCTGTTTAATTTTAAAATCAAGTTTAACACATTTTAATCCCTAATAAAAACAAAAATATTATCACATAAAAATATTAAAATTTAGAATTATAATCTGTGCTTATATACACTAATAAATTATTTAATATTCAAAAAAAAATAAATAATGTAATCATTTACATATATATATAATTTAAAATCATGCGTATAATAAATAATACACATGATACATTATAAATCTACCTATTGTGTCATTACAATTATTCAGTGTGTGTTGTATGCTTATATACGATAACATCCATTCACACTAGATTAATAATAGAATGTATTCTGATATTAGTTATGTATGTTTAAAAATATATTATGTTAATTGTCATGTAAGATTCAATTTGGAATATAATAAAAACTTACTTCCAAATTGAAATAATTTAAAAATGTTTACCTTAGTCAGCTGTCATTTCCATCAGAATATATATCAAAATATCAACATCTAAATTTTATTAAATAAATAAAAAAAATAAAGTGTTCATCTTATCAGTTCTCCACTTTAATATACGAAGTAATTTTTCTAAGTAAATATAATTATCCACAAAGGAAATAAAGTTTAAGGGTTATTAAAATATACAATGAAATAATCCAAGACGTGAAAGAAAAACGATTTTATATCCCTCCTCAGACGAAATAAAATGAAGATGAATGTTGAAACATAAAGTTCATTGATCATCCTTCGAAGAGGTAATCCAGATATTCATTCTTTAAATATTTGCGTAGTAAAATATTTAACATCTTCTTCAATATAATACTCCAATATTAAGGGCAGCTTTTTAAATGAGAATTACGATGATTATATTTTAGGCATTGATTAAGTAGGAATAAATTTACATGTTCGGGTTTAAAACATCAGTCGAAATCCCTGGCATAAATTATCTAGCCACAGAACATCTTTATAAATTTTTGTCTTCTTAAATATATATTTTGAAAGCTCATTTCGAAGACGTTGATAACTTTTATAACCTTGTTAATTTCACTGATTATTTTTCTATAGTTCTTTATAATATTAAAAGGCAGTAAATTAATTACTTGAAGCAGGTTTTAAAATATTGAATATTCTTTTTTTTCTTAAATGTGTTCTAAATTCGAACACATTTAAATTTACAGATGTAGTTCTTGCCTTGATAACTAAATAGAAGATTATTGTTATAACAATATTAGTTTGTTTTTATACTGGATTAATTTCAGCAAGCATATCACATAATCACGCTCATGCTCTCTATTGTTTAACATATACAATTTGTAATGAACCCCAAACATTTATTTCCTTTGTTTCAACTGATAAAAATGCAATGTTGACTTAAGGCTTTGTCAAATGTTAAGTTTTATATTAACAAAAAAAAATACTATTAGTTAGAAACATTTTATTTATGTGTGTGTATAAATAAACTAGAATTATTCATTCTTAGAAATATTCTTTTAATACTAACTAGTCTATATATATATGAAAAGCTTAACATAGGTGTAAGTTATTTATATCTGTTGATTCGATATAGGCACAGTTAAATTCACAAAGAAACACAAATTGTTTTAGGTGAGGTTCATATGGTACTCTCACATTATATACTGTACTATATGGGTAGTCCCTACAAATGAACTATAAAACTGTATAGTATTATACAGAATTAAAATTTCTTTTTATATATCAAAACTAGCTCAGTGCTTTATTCTGAAATTATTAACCATCATCTACATATATATATTCATGGGTGCACCCATACATTTATGCAATTTATACATTTATAAACTTATACAATTTTTGGGTATAAATTTGTTATATGCAAGTATGATTAATGTTTTAAATTATATTTAGCAACAATAACTATAGCTTGATAAAATCTTATAAGAAAATTGTCAGCAAATGTTACTTAACAATAACAAGAAATGGTGATGTTAAAACTGAATGATGAAAACAGTTTATGAAGCAAAATAAAGGGTCATCACTTTTTTTAAAATATATTTGCTTATTTATATACTCATCTGCTGTAGAAGAAAGTGGAACATTTAACAAACTTTATTTTATCACATGAGCAACAATGTATATATTTGAAAATTTGTGTATAAAGAAAATATATTTCATGGAAGCTTAAAAAAATTTAACATCTATTTTCCAGGCAAAGGAAAATGTAAAATCTATGATTTAGCAACAACCAAATCATTTTAGAACTTGCATGCTAAATTAATTTTACTTCACTAAAATAATCAAAAAATGTCTATTTGGCTTCAAATAAATGTAGGTGGATATCCAATATGAAATATTGACATCTAATTTTTTTTATAAAATATAGGAAATTTTATTCTGTAATTTGGTTACAACTCATATGATAAGATTAAAAGTAGAAAACATTAAATGGTATTCAAAGAAAAAACAAGTTCAATGATGACATATCCTACATTACATAACCTAAGATGACTACAGTGATCCATAGGGTAATGGGAAGGATCTGGAGTTTGGTATCTTGGAGATAGGTGACTAAGCTTGCATGACTCAAAATGTACAAAGATGACATCAAAGTTTTGTCCATGCAAAATTCACAGCATTACATAGGTAAATCAGACCCTTCATAAAGGATGTCAATGTCCTCATATCCAGAATCGAAGATATAGGCTTGAGGATGGGGGTAATTAATAGTCAATCCTGAATGGATGCATTTAAACCAGTTTTTAATTATTTCCAATATAAGAAGTTTCTATCTGGATATAAAAAGGATTAGCCTTAGGGAGGTATAACTATCAACTTCCATATGGCTTCAAAGATATAGGGGGGGGACCAAATTCTGGACTCTCTTCTGAATTTTTTTAATTTTTTCTATATATAAATCAGGTGGATGATCCAGGGCATGCTTAAAGGTGAGCCAGCAACAAGGTGAACCATAGTAAAAATAATATGAATATTGATGAACATATTTCTGGGAAGGATCCACATAGTATGTTGTCAATAAGTATTGATAAGGTAGGCATTTTGTTTTTTAGCATCGAAGCTATAAAGTCTCTGTAATATTGAAGGGAAAGGCAATGGCAGAGGAGATGAATTGAAGATTCTTCCTCTCTGAGGCATAGGGAGCAAGTGGAATCAATGCTTGAGAAGTCTTGGTGGTGTACTGGGAAATATTGACATCTAATTTTAATATGGAAATTAAATAATAGTGTTAAAATATATATGTAAAATGAGAGGATTGTCCATAAAGAAATATCAATCCTTCAATTCTATATAACATCATGATAACATTGCAACATCATGCATAGAATTATTTACATTAGTTAACTTGATTTATCATGAATAGACTTTTAGTTTGAATGCACTTTCTTTCATCTAAGGACCATCACACAACAGAAGAAATAAAATGTAATTTCTATTAAGAAATTAAAACAACAAAGTTACTATACAGATATTTTGAAGTTATAGCTCAATATATGTATTTAATACATTATAAAAATGCAGTGTGCATAGTAACTAATAATTGATTATTATTTTCAGAAGCTTTTGATATAAAACCATACCATCTGCTAATAGGAAATCTTTCAACAATAGTTTATATTCTTTCGTTGTGCAAACATATGATACTTTATTAAATGTGAAACATTTGAGAAATACATATTTATTAAGCAATTTATGCCCATCATGAATTACTAAGTCCAACTTTAAAATTTACTTACGTTTATTATAATTATGTATAGTAGGTATTTTGTTTTAAGAATGTATGATATAAATATAATTAATTGAAAATAATTACTATTATTCCATATCATAATCTCATCAATTTAGACAGATATAAATAATTTATTTGTATTTTCATTCATTCATTAGATTAAATTGTAACAAATTAAATATTCATTTATATCTTTTATCAAAGTGTAATTGTATATATTGTAATAAACACATTAATTAAAACATACAATTTAAGATTTGGAGAAGATAATTCATTACAAAATATTGTATAATTATTATCTGAGAAAATATTTCTTTAATGGGATCTTAAATTATTGCAAATTGTCTTGATCACATAAATCATTTGTAAAATATATTGCAAATTTATTAAAGTAAGTTTAATTATAGAAAATGAGCTTATGGATTGGTTATTATTTAAAGTTATAAATTACAATTACAATTTGGATAACAACAGTCATTTATTATCCAGTAGTCGAGAACATAAATATAAAGTAGTAAGATAATTTTAATTGTAGATTAAGGTTATAAATCTTTTTTTAATTGATACACTATCTATAGGGTTAAGTAAAATCCGTCTTGATATTTTATAGGTAGTATAAAAAAATAAGTAAAATCAATGATAATCCTGAGATCTCCTTAGTATAAAATTATTATTATGGTCATTCTTAATTATAATCCTATAAAAGTAATAATAATAAAAGATCAATAAACAATAGAATGGTAATATAACTGATTAATTAACTTAACTTAAATTTAATAATTATAGATATTTTATTATATTCATTTAAATATTATTGTTAGTCATGGGAATATTTAGACACTTAATAAGGAGGAGTGTCTTGGTATTCTTATGCCATTGAATGAATACTTTGGTATTTATTTAATGTTAAAAGGTATGTAATCTTGTTAATAGGATAAATGGGTCTCAGAATTGTTAATATTTATTAAACATAGTTTAGAAATAATTAAGAATATCAGATGGTACCTTGAGAAGGCAACAGTATAGCCTAATTTATGGATTTGACATATTTTCTAGGAATCATTCTCCTATTGGCATGGCAGAGCACAGACCCTTTTGGCAAAAGGGTGTGTGCTGTATTCTGCCAAGGGTGTGTGTTGTGCCCTGCCAATAGGAGAATGACCCTAGAAAATATGTCTAGCTCATAAATTGGGCTATACTGTTACCTTTATCTAGGTACAATTTAATGCTCTACATTGTTTCTAAGCAATTATGAGACCTACTTATTCTATTAACAAAATTACATACCTTTTAACATTAAATAAATACCAAAGTATTCATTCAATGGCATAAGAATGCCAAGACACTCATCCTTCTTAAGTGTCTAAATATTCCCATGAACTAACAATGATACTTAAATGAATATAATAAAATATCTATAATTATTAAATTTAAGTTAACTTAATTAATCAGTTATATTATCATTCTATTGTATATTTATCTTTTTAATATTATTACTTTTATGAGATTATAATTAAGAATGGCCATAATAATAATATTATATTAATGAGATCTCAGAATTATCTTTCATTTTACTTATTTGTTTATACCACCTATAAAATATCAAGAGGGATTTTAGTTAACTCTATAGATAGTGTATCAATTAAGAAAAGATGTATAGCTTTAATCTATAATTAAAAGTATCTTACTACTTTATATATATATGTTCTTGACTATTGAGTAATAAATGACTATTGTTATCCAAATTGTAATCGTAATTTATAACTTTAAATAATAATCCATTCATAAGCTGATTTTCAATAAATAAACTTACTTTAATAAATTTGCAATATATTTTACCAATGACTTATGTGATCAAGGCAGTTTGCAATAATTTAAGATCCCATATAAAAAATATTTTCTCTATATCTTGTAATGAATTAACTTATCCAAAATCTTAAACTGTTTGTTTTAATTAATGTATCTATTACAAATCATACTCTCTGATGATGGTGTAGTGATGATGATCCCCACAAAAGAAATGCAACTTTTGATATTTGCTTTAACTTTTAAAATATTAATTTTAATAACATCTTATTTAAGCCAATAAACATCACATGATCACCATTTTTTATGATTGATCTTATTTGAATAACAATTAAGATAAATTATTGTTATATCATTATTTTATTTAACATGTGACTTTACCTTTTTTATTTTTACTTATTTTTTTTTTCTTTTTACATATTTTCTACTTGCATCTTTAATTTAATTCTTGATCTTATCAATATTGTGATTTAAGAAAGCAATTATTTTTGGCTTTTTAAGGCACAGTAAACAAAAGCATTTATTGTAGATTATTTTTCATATATATTACTTTCAAATTTTTAATATTGAAATATTTTTGTAATTATTTCTGTTTAAAATTAACAAAATAATGTCACAGTCTAAAAAAAATGTCTTTGCAATAAAAATCAATTCCAATTTAATTTGTTTATGAAAAAAGAATATTAAAAAAGGAAAATGAAAAGAAATTAAATTTTGTTTCTATTTTTATTTGAATGTAATGAAAACAGTTTTTAGTGTAAACTTTTTTTTAAAATAAACGCTGTTCTTTTGTCTGTATCACTGAAAACTTACTGAACAAAGATATCAATCTTCAAAATTCTATCCAGTAGCATCAATGTGCTAAAACGATTAGACAACTCTGAAATATTTTATTGTCATATTGCATTATTATTGATTTTTAACACATTACAAAATGTGAAGAAAAATCATTTGATAGAAGAATGTTAAAAATCAATTACAAAATGTATCTTAAACAAACAAATAAATAGAGTTTCTAAGTTGAATAAAAGCATTTAATAAAACTATTTTAAAAATGTTATAAAAATGAGGAGTGGTATGTTATATATATAATTTTAAATAACTTTTAAATATAATACAGAATTTTTTATTCAAAAAATATATTTAAAAAAAATTATTATCAATATAAAATATATTAAAGGGCTGTGGCCTATCAGACCAGTTCTGCGGGCTAAAGATAAATAATAGTAAACTTTGTTCAAGTAACTTATTGACCAAAAGATGAAGTTTTCATTTATTAAATAACTTACATCAATACTAACCTGCTAAAAATATTAAATTTTTATATATATGAGGAGAGAGAGAGAGAGGAAATAAGGGAGATAATAAAGTTCATTCCAGATTAATAAACTCAAAGTATTATCAAATCTAAGTGTTATTTGTGAGCTTGCTTTCTAACATTTTTTAACTCATTTTTGCAACAGAATAATTTATATATCATTTATTAAACAAAACTAATCAGGTTGGGATTTTTTGTTGTGAAATTTGATCTATAATCAATGTAGCTAATCACTTACTTATTAATTAGAACTCTTTTTATGCTCTTTATATCATCTCAATTTTTCTTTCATTTTTCATCTTCAGTCAATCAAGTTGATATAACCTTGATTATCATGAACTTTTCTAGCTATCGATCTTCTCTCTGTGTTACTTGTAATAAAGGAAATGCATGTTTATGCAATTCCATTTTCATTCTTTAATTTCAAATGTAATTCCTAAGTCCAATTTTAATTTTTATTTATTCCTTTTTGTGTTGGTTTTTTTTTTGTTGTTGTTGTTGTTGTTGTTATCCTTTTTTATCTCCCGAGTTAAAATGGTTTACTTACAAATGGCTGCTTGTGATTATAATGACTACATTCAATTTTTAATAAATGGAATAAAAATAATAATAAATCAATTTTTTTTTTTTTTTTTATTTCTCCCCCCCCGGCCCAACACCCCCCCCCCCCCCCCACCCCCCTCCTGCTTGCCGGCGGCCCCTCCCCCCCCGTTAACCACCCCAGACAAAAAAAATCAATTTTATTGCTCGGAAGTTTGAGCTCCTCAAGTTTCAGAAATGAATTAAATCCCATTAGGATAGACATAAAATTAAATTTAGAATTAACAATATTTAGTTTTCATTTTTATAACAATATTATTTAGTTTTTCTCTGCCGATCAGATCCTTAAAACCATATATTTGATTTATTAATCGTCACACTTTTAAAAAGTAAAGTTCGTCCACATATATGTGTATGTGCAGATGTGAGCCAATGTGGCCATATTTTTTTTTGTGACAAATTACCCTGACATACAACGGATAAACTTAGTCTTTATCATTAATGAGACCAAGTAATTTGCATTGCGTTTTCCAATATGTATATAATTATCTAACTTTAATCGTAAAAATAATTAAAGTATAAAACCTAATTAATGTTTTTGTTTTTTTTTTAATATGTTCTCTTTTAAAATCTGTCACTGTTTTTTTTTAATTCTCTGTTCTAATATTTTTTAAACAATACTTGAAAAAATTCAATATATAGATTTTTTAATAATAATTTTCTTTTTAAGAATTATCTATTTTCAAAATGCTTATTAAACATACTATATAGATAGCAATTTTATTTTTACTGGGTTTTTTTAAATTTAGGTAACTCTTTTAGTTTAAACTTTTTACAATGCTTTTAGAATCTATAAATGAGTCTGAAAGAAATTTTCGGTTAAAATAATTCTAATATCAAGTGGTTATTGGATAAAGTTTTTATCGAATTTGTTTTTTTTTTAATGATTGTCTATTTGTGAACATGATTAAAACAAAAGGTATGAGGTGGCTACCTCTGCATAAAAAAGTCACAATCCAGCAGAAAATTAATCTTTATGACAATGCATTACGATTTTAAAGACGATTTTGAACACAACAGATTTGAAGTTAATACATTGATAGACTTTGTCAAAATAAAAAAAAAATGATAAATTTACTCTAGTGAATATCATTGTATTCATATACATCATTCTTTTTTTTTCATATGTCAAAGCATCGGCCGGGAAGCAAACCCTCAACAACTGTCTGCAAGCAACTGCTTGCTTGCAAGGCGCTGTGCTGATCTCTCTGCTACCAACGCTTGACATATGTATCATTCTTGTAACCAAAATCTACACATTTCTTTAGTCAACATGTTTGAAAATTCTTTCTGACTGCTTCTGTCACTTCAATGGTATTTATTGAATAGTGAATTTGTTTTGAATCTTCATCATTTTTTTAATAATCGAACTATTAAGATTTATTGCATAATAAAACATTTTTGTGTAATGATTTCTGGAACTTTACCAATTACGTTAGTATTTGGATACTAACTCTGACATTTTTTGAAAACTAACTCTGCATAAGGCAAACATATTTACTAAAAATTATAACAATCAACCCTTAAGTGATGAATAATCTCAAACTGTTGTCAAGGCAACTTCCTGTAACAATAAAAGTACCACCTTTATTGTTAAAGGGGTTGCCTTGACTACAGGTTGATATAGTTGATAACTTAAGGGCTTATCATTATCATCTACATTTTAAAGCCTTGAATAATTGGCTTTATTCTCTTACTCAAATTTATTTAGTGACCAAATTATATCATTCATGAACTACAGTAATCACTTTCACATACGCAGTACATTTGAGTAAGTGCATTAACTTTCATTTATTATGATCTATAAATAATCAATCAAAACAAGATTGGAATAAACGACTATTAATAACTCTTATAATATTTATCGAACCGGCTTTCATCTCCATTGAGGCCTTCTCAAGATATTATACTATACAATTCACATAACCAATTAACTATCCATAATCAATAACTAAAAACTAAATCGATATGTCAACATTAGCAACGGTGTAATTCTTTTATGCATTACACACTATATTGAAAATAAATATTTTCTGACTTTGTTAATTAAATAGCTCTCAGGGTAAAACTTTCAGAAATAAACGATCGAAAAAATTTTAATTTTAAAAAGTTTGGACTTTAAATACTTTTAAACATTCACAGATTATTTATTTATCCAAACAGATTTTAATTTAACTAATTTAAAATACTTACTTCATTTGTAATTAATAATGGATTATTTGCTAAAGGCTTGTTTGTCATATACATTTTAATTTCATTTTTTCCACAACTGATAAAAAACTGTTAACCCTTATCTTCATACGTTTTTTACAAGACTGTGTAAAATATAAAAATATACTGTTATTTTGATGTATATATCTTACTCAGTAATTTTAAAAATTAGATTAAGTAAACGGATTATGATGATAATAATACAAATTTTCAATTTTATACTTCAATAAAAATATGACAATAAACATTATAAATAAATTATTTCTATTCATGATATATTTTTTCTCCTCTACATGTAACATTAAAGGCTGCACAAACTAATTAAAAGACGAAAACCATTATAATCAATATTGATTTTGGAATATTTTTATTAATTTATAATTACAATTATAAAATACATTATTTATTCAGTTATTATTTTTATTAAGTCTATATCAGTGAATATTATAGTTCTTCCAATTTGATTCAGTCTATAAAGAGCATCTTCTACAAATGTGCCCCATTCTAATAAGTTGACTACATTAATTAGTCTTATAATAAAAAAATTTAATAAATCTTTATAATAAGAATTCAATTTAGATTAGTTTTCCTTAGACATAATTTTTTTCTGAACATTTTAATTGGAAAATAGACAAGCTTCAAATTGTTGACTCTAATCCCAATAATAACAGTTTGGTGACATTGAAAAGTTTTAGCAGTAATTTTATTCAACATCATCATAACTATTGCTTGAAATCATCACCATCAACATTGCCAACCATTATCAGTCCACTATAGGATGAAGGTCTCTCTCCAAGTTCAATTCATCTTCTCTGATCTCTAGCCTTTCTTCTCCACATCACACCTGCACCCTTTCTTATTTCCTCTATCAATCTCACATGTAGTCTTTTTCTGAATCTTTTACAATCTCTTGGAATTCAGTTTAAGATTACAATTTTCTATATATTATCTCTTGTCATAATATGTCCAGCCCAACTCCACTTCAGTCTTTTAATTCTTTGATTGATGTCAGTAACACTTGTTTATTCTCTTATGTATATACTATGTTTTCAATCTTTTTTGTTACTCCTAACATGCATCTTTCAATATGTCTTTAAAGTCTCTGTATTGCTCTTCTATTAAGTATCCAAGCCTCATAATCAAAAGTGAGAACTGGTAAAACACATTTATTAAAAACCTTCTTTTTCAAACATATAGGCATATTTCCTTTTAGTATTAAGTTATTTTTACCAAAAGCACCCCAGACAGGTTTAATTCTATGATTAATTTCATTCATTATGTTTCCATATATAGTAATAATCTTACAAAGATATTCGTAGTTGTTAACTTTTTCTAAATCATTACAATCCAACTTTATTTTCATCTCTTTGGAAAATCCATTGAACATTACTTTCGTCTTTTTAACGTCTATCTTTAGTCCTACTTTCTTGCTTTCATCTAATAACTCCTGAAGCATTTCTTGAAGCTCTAAAGCATTATTTTAAAAAACCACTACATCATCTGCAAAATCTAAATGACTTAAATAATCTCCATTTACTATTACTCCTTTAGCTTCCGATTTTAAGCCACAACATATTTCTTGCAGTACTGCTGTAAAGTTTTGGAGATATGTAATCACCCTATATCCTTCTCAATGTTAACCTTCCTAGTATCATTATGTAATTTAATTCCTGATGTTGCATTTTTTTAAATATTCTTCAGAATATGACAATATCCTGGGTCTATATCTTGATAACCGAACAATTTAATCACTGAAGAAATGCTTATACAGCCAAATGCCTTTTCATAATATACAAATCCAAAGCATAATGGCAACTCATATTTATTGGTCCTTTCTATAACTTCTCTCAATACTTGAATATGATCTATTGTACTAAAATAATTTTTAAATACAGCATGTTCTTTTTGTTGGTGGAAATCCACTGATCTCTGTAGACAAGTTGTAATTATCTTGATAAAAAAATTTTATAAAACTGATAAAAGACTGATATATCTGTAATTTCTAATACCTTCTTTATAATCTTTTTTAAATATTAATATTAATATTGCATTCTTCCAATCATCTGGTATATCTTTATCATTTAGACATTTGGTATATAACTTTACTAAAAAAAATTATATTTCTTCACCTGCTTCTTTTAATATATCGATTATAATTCCATCATTTCCTGAAGCTTTTTCTTTCTTCATAAATTTAATTGCATATCTCACTTCTTCATTTAAAATTCTGGGCAATTCAGAAGGTATAATACATGTAGAAGGTACTTGTTCTTTATTACTATATAATTCTTGATAGAACTCTTCTACCCATTTTGTGATGTCATATCTCTTTTTAGTAATAGTTCCATCTTTTTTCTTATTGCAGATATGTTTCTGACCAATACCAAAATGTTGTTTTACCCTCTTGAGACTTTATTCTCTTCTTCAGTTTTTTTTTGCTAGTTCATGATTACACTTTCTTATATCATTACCAACTTTTTTTTTTTGCACCATTTTACAAAATTTGAGATATTCAATCCTTTTTACTGCATCATTTTTATATATCTTCATATTCCTCTTTTCTTTATAAATTCTCTAGTCTCGGTAGAAATTTTATTGGTCAATTGCTGCTTCTTTCTACTAGCTATCTTTGTTGCAGTTTTTCAAAATGTATCAATTATTTTTTGTTATTAATTTCTTTCAAATCTGAATCATGTTTAAAATCTACTAATACTTGTAATTGATTTGCAAGTTTTAATTTAAATTCATTAGAATGTTTCTGAAGATAAGGAATATTAACTGTAAATTTTTTTTTTTTAATAATTTTTTTCTCTCTAGTTTTGCATTAAGACATATCTTACATCTTACTAATTGATAATCACTTCCTGTGTTAAATTTATTAAGAACATTACAATTTTGAAATATGTATTTTCTGTTAGTCAAAATATCCAATTCTGTTGTACCTTTATTTGGATGCTTCCATGTCCATTTCCATTTAACATTTTTCTCAAAAAAAGAATTTATAATATAAAGTTTTTCTTTTTTTGCAAACTCCACAAGTCTATATCCTCTCTCAATTCTATTACCATAACAAATTTACTTACAGCACTTTTATCTTTCATTTGTTTATCAATTTTAGCATTAAATTCTCCCATAACAATTTTAAAATGTTGTCTACTCTGATCAAAAGCCTTTTGTACATCCATATAAAAAATCTTCTACTTCTTCATCAATATGAACTTGTTGGGGCATAAATCTCAATTATTTCTATTTGGTATCTGCTCTTAAGTTGAATAAATAATCTTTCCACTTTGTCCGATACCTCAACAATCTCCCACTTTGTTCTTTCACTTTTTATTTATAATGAATCATATTCCCTGTGTACTTCCAATATTTGTGTCTTTCTAGTAGAGTACATGTCCACTTTTTAAATCAATTGTCTCTTCACCTTTTTTTCCAATTTTACAAAGTCCAATAATGTCTCATTTAATATAAAATAGTTCTTCCAATTCTTGAAATCTTCCTCCACTTGAAAGTGATCTACCATTGTATGTACCTAAATAAAAAGTCATCATCAAATGTCAGTCTGGGTCCACAATCAGGTAATTCTTAGTACCCTCCACCTTTGACCACCACCTGCTGCCTTGGCTGATGACTTTAAAGCTCCCTGGGAATAAGGGCCATGATTTATTTTTATCTGTCATGATTGTATCTATTAGAAAAATATTTTTCAATCACACACACATTCATTCCAACATATCAGGCAACTGAGAAGACCTTGGTGTTTCTTGATCTTAAACTCAGAGTTAAAAAAACCAATAAACTCACCACACTAGCTAATGCATGTTGGTGAGCAGCCCATCCAAGTTCATATACCATATGGATAGGCATATAGTAATAACAGCTGCAATGACAAAAATGTATGGAGTGCACATTAAAAATTTGCCCTGCTCAGTTTCTTAAAGGCTTCCAACAGGAATCAAAGAGTCTCATTTCAGTTAACAGCAAACTCCTTTCTGAAGATGTTGAAATATACAATGCTTAAAATGTAAAAATTATTAATTAGTTATAACTATTTTATGATATCAACAATTTAACTTACTATTTCCAATTCATTTCACCTCCCCTTCATCCCTGATAATTAATACATACATATTTCCTATCTCTTTGATATATACCTCCAATGTTGCTTTTTTTAATTTTAATAATCTTTATTATTACTTTATCTAAATGAAAAGATAAGTTGGAAGATTTTCATTATTTAAATTTTCAAAGAAGTTCTAATTTTAAGTTATTTTAGATAAACAAACAAATTTAAATATTTTTAACTCAAGCTATCTTTTATTTCTTTAGTTATTTATTTGTAATTTGATAGGGGATATCCACTATGCAGGAAAGATTATAAAATTGTAACTATTTTACAGATTTACAATTTAGCACTGCTTTATGAGGTCAGTCATATTTCATCTACATGCTTATTTTAGTTCTATGAATATGACAAGCCTAGTTGAAAACAATACTAAAGTGTAAATCTAGAAAGTAGTTATAATTTTATATTCTTTCCTATATAGTGGATTTTCCCTATCTTCTGAATTAAAGATATTTTTATTTTATCATTATAAATGCCAGTCACTTATTATCCTCAACTATTTTTCATGCTTTTAATATTAGATAAGACAAATGTGTGTCTTTATCTTTTTCATTGTGATTTATGAAAGTATTTGTAATCACATTGCTATCCACCAAGTGTTTTTTCTATGCTCACCAATAAAGCAGTTGCTTTTTTTATTCATTTTTATGGCTCACAAAGTCATTCAAAAAAAAAACTATATTTATTTACAGTTTTGGCCAATAGATGAAACCTATTTTAATAGATTTTTATTTGCATGCTAGCAAAAATATTATGTATGATTACACTATACCAATAGCTGAAAGTTGTCAAGCGTTGTTAGCCGAGAGGTCAGCGCAGCCGCCTTGCAAGCAAGCAGTTGGTTGCAGAAGGTTGTCGCGGGTTCGCCTCCCAGCCGATGCTATGACATATGGGGAAAAAAGCTGAAAGTTGATAATTTTTGTCTTTTTTTCATTTAAAATTATATTAATTAAACTTATTTTGGTATTTGCATAGAATGCCTGCTTGTAAGTTGTCAGGCATTTTATTTTAAATAATCCATTTTCAAAGACATCTAGCATATTTATAAACAATGTGGCTCATTATAAGTTATCGTATTCAATATTTACTTTTTATTTTATTTATTAAAATGCTAAAGAAACACAAAAATCCAAAAGGTTGTAAATAAAACATGATTAAGCAAACTATAACGAATGTAGTTATTCATGTCGGTGATCAGACATTACTTTTCAGGCGAGCACAATCCCATAATTTTGGGAATATTCCACTGTATCTTGTTCTGTTGATGAAAGATTCCAAATTTTAATCATACTTTCAAAAATGATAAAGCAAAAATAAATGTTTAAAAATTATCGTTTTTTTTTTTCAAATATATATATATATAATGATAATTTTGTTTAACGAATGTTAAAAAAAAAATCTCAATAATTTAAGCCATATATTAAGTGTTTATTACATGTTAATGGTCACCACGTGTTAACGTTAGGTTGTGAATGGAAGTTATTACAAAATTTATTCAAATTTTTAAAAATTAACATTTAATTTAAAATACATTAAATAAATTCAAAATAATTAACTCTAACTTATACATGATAGTCTTGCATTGGTGGTCGAGAGGTCAGCGTGATTGCCTTGCACTTGCAGGCAGTTGCCCGGTTTGCGGGTTAGCGTCCCGGCCGATGCTATGACATTTAAAAAAAAAACTTACACATGATAATTTTTAATTCTAATAAAAAATTGTTAAATAACAAATAAATTATACAACAGAATAATAATTTAAGTCTTTTTTTAAATAGAAAAGAAAATTAATTTTAAAATTTAAAATAAAGTTCCAAATGTCTATATAATTTTAAATGGATTTTATAAAGTTACCTATTATTTTAGAACAGCAGTTTGTCATTCAGCAAGTTGTAATTGTGTTTTAAACATTTCTTTTTATTTCATTTATGTTTTATTTTAGACCTCTTATGTAAAGTTCATGGTTTAAATTTATAATGCATGAATAATCCTATGTTTTTCCTTAATTATGTTCAATTAATTTTATTACATTTGAGTTTCCATAGATTAGAAGAATTGATTTTATCATGATCAGTTTTTTCACAAATTTCAAGAGTTGTTTTTGTCAAAGTTAGTTTTTTCCAAAAATTTGAAGGGTTGATTTTTGTCATGATTGCTTTTTCCACAAGTGGAAGTTATTTATATTAAATGGGCATATAGTTTCTTAGTTGCTTTTGAATCTATTCCTAGTGAAGTTGATTCTATGACTATGGTAAATCTTGATAAACTAGCTTGTCATAGGAAATCTTGATGCATAGAGGAGATTTATATGAGTCACATATTAGCTTGCAGCTTCTCAAGACAATATGACCTTTTTCTTAGACCATTTATAATATATTTTAACTAATGTAATACTTTAATTGCTAAGAAAAAAATTGTTGTAATAAATTTTTATTTCTGAACTAATGAAATATTTATAAGAAAGAAATAATATATTCATTAAAATAAAATTAAAATTTACAGATATTAGATTACATTATAATGTTAAAAGTAATTACTTTTCTTTTGATAATACAATATTACAATTTTCTTATTTTTTGAAGTTTAATTACATTATGATAAACTTTGATTAAATTAAATAAATACATGTCTAATTTTCAGTTTGAGTTCATTAATTAAACTCTTAAAATAAATCTTTGTCTTTTTATTATTATTTTAATAGAGGATTAAATGTTATTTTTGATTCTAAAAAAATACAAATTTACTAAAAAAAAAATTTCAACCAAATTTCCTTTATAACTAAATTGTACACATCTCTAAATCTTTTATTTCAGAATTTAATTATATTGTAATAAATCTTTATTTTGTAATCTCTAGCTTGCAATACTATCTTTTAATGCAAATGTCATTTGACATTCAATTAATCTCTTCTTCCTTGATAATTACACAAAATAAATATAAATTGGATATTTTCATTTCAATATATACATCCCAAAGCCAAAGTATAAAATAAACCAATAGAATATCAACAATCTGTTGTCAAGGTAACATATAATAAATGAAAATTTGAAAATTGCCTTGACAACAGATTGCTAATATTTTATTGGCTTATTTAAGCTTTGGTTGTGATGATGTAACCATTTATGTTGACTTTTTATTTAATATTTATATTATAATAAATTATTTTTCATTTTTTATAAGCACATACAATCAGACGACTCCATTTAAAAGTTATATATGATGCAAAAAATGTCTTTGTTTTAATAAAAAATCAGTAGTTGTGGAGAATGTGCTCGATCACCACCAGGTGACATTGCGCACCATCAACAACTGGCCCAAAGCTTCAAATGATCATTCTTGCAACATCTGCTTCAAAATATATATATATACTATCAGATATTTCAGCTTGCAAACTAGTTTTTAATTGATTGTTTGACTTGATTTTATCATAACTGAATATTTCTAGATAAATATGTAATTCTAAATGAGTGCCTTAAAATTATATCTTTTCATGAAAAGAGTTTGCTTTAGAATTATATATTTTCATGACAAGGGTTAATACATTGAGATTTAGATAAATACATGGAAATGCATTTGTAATTTTAATATTTATATATATAAATTTTGGGAAATCTACTAATTATATATATATATATATATCTAAATACTAGGAACTAAATCCTTTATGTTGATTTTGCAAATTAAAAATAAACCTAGATATGATATAGAATAAAATATATTTATATAACAACAAAATAAAATAATATATGACAATAGCTGTAATATAATCATATAATCATAACATATAAAAACTTTTTTTGGTAATTTTTAATTTTTTGTCCTCTTTAATATGTCTTATTCAACTACAAAAAACAACCTATATTGCATGCATAGTGACATCTATTGGCTCTAAATACAGCAAAAAGAAAGCACTAAAGAACATAATGCTATTAATAGGAGAGATGGCAGATCTGGATTATGTGTTCATTACTTAAAATATGGACATAGAATAGATTGTGTTAAGAATATAAGCCCATTAAATTATATTAAAGAAATTAATAAAAGAAAGGTATATGAAACTAACTACATTAATTATAACAGAAATAATTGTATTAACATTTATAAAACATCAATTAATTTAACTAATAATTGGATAATGGAAAACGAATGGAGGATTATATAATATATATTATTATAAAGATATTAAAGTATAAATTATAGGCTTGTGTTAATTTTTATATAGAACCCGTAGATGTCATTATGTATGCAATATAGGTTGTTTTTTGTAGTTGGACAAGACATATTAAAAAGGGCAAAAAATTAAAAATTGCCAAAAAAAGCTTTTATATGTTATGATTATATAATTATATTACTGTTATTGTCATATATTATTTTATTTTGTTGTTATATAAAGATATTTTATTCTATATCATATATATGATTTATTTTAATTATATATATATATATATATATATATATATATATATTGTAATGGAATATATCTTTATATATGATCTCAAATGATAATAAACATATGAACTTTTGCAACAATAATCATTAGTTAACCAAGCCCCTAACTTTGAGGTGCCACATGTAATGGACAATTGAACAAACATATTATGCTGACCATGTTGTGGCATCCAAATGTAATGGAACGTACTTTTACTCCATTATACCAATCATCAGTTAACTGGGACCTACAGTTTGTGGTGTCAAATGTAATGGACAATATATCTATAAACATATTACACATCAAATGTAACGGAACGTCAATATATGAGAAGAAAATAATGCTTCAAACATTGGATGATAAATGTAATGGAATATATGTAATCTAAATGAATCCAATTGTTGAGAAAGCCTAATATAATAAATTGTATAATTTAAATGAAGAAAGATAAAATTATCCCAGTTATATTTAAATAAATTGTTTATATGCCCTTCCAACTAGCTATACGTGAAATGAATCTAAAATCATACAGAGCAATGAGATCTATCCTTATAATTTATTCTCAAGATTGATATGACTAACTAATCAAATATATATCAGAAACAAAGGGAATTCTATTAAATCCAATATATACATCAAATAAGTAAATTTATGTATATCTAAACATATCAATGAATAATAATATGTGTAAGTAACTTAAAGACTAAATAATAAGTGAAATACGTAGTTATCCTCTATTAAATTGTGAATTCAATTAATTTCATAATAACTTTGGCACTAAAAGAAAAATAAGAATAAAATATTAATACTCTTTCAAATAAATTACAAAGGCATTACTTATAAAACAAATAGTACATCCTTTATTTTTATATTATGGTTTAATTTTAGGTAGTATCAGTGTTTAAATACAAACCCAAATACAAAATATATATATACATATATACTTGCAATAAATATATATATTAAATAGATAAAGACATATTTGTGCTTAACAAGTATGCATTATTATAAACACAAATCCATATTTATATTTTTAAATATTCAAAATTAAAAATAAATAAAAATAAAAGTATATTATATCCAGCACATATATAAATTGTTGTTTAGGTCTGCATAAGAATTATTATATGAAGTTAAAAAAAAAATGAAAATAGATAAATAAATAATAATAAAAAATTTTTTTTTAATAATAAAATTCGCGTATATAAATTTTACTTATTAAAATATACATATAGCAACCCATATGCAACCCAAACTTATATGTCATTCTTTAAGATTTTCAATTACTTAAGTGTTAATTTTGACACCTGTTAAACGGTTATTGCTGTTAGAAAACAAGACGCTTGAATTGAATATTTATAAAAACGTTATATTTTTATAATGAAAAATAAAAGTAAAAAAAAAAAAAATGAATATCGATCTCAAAAGTATATATATAAACATATATATTAATAAAGTTTTTTTTACTACCTTTCAAAGTTCAACTTAATCTGCTGTATTATTCCTTTATCTGTTTAATATTAGAATGCATTCTATCTAAAGTTAAATTGAAGAAATACCACGTTAGAAGAAATTATTGATTTCCAAATGCACATACATATATTTCATTTTTCCTTTTTAAATTTCTCTCCTTGAAAAAAAAAAAATAATAATTGACATGTTGAATCCAATATGTTAATTAATTTTAGTTACCTCCAGATTATTATTAGATTGACCATTATAGATTCCAGATAGCTATATCAAATTTCAGCTTCAAACGCGATGAAATTCATGTGTTGAAATTTGCTCAGTTTTTCTTTTTAAACTGCCTTGGAATAAATGAAAGAAAACAGCGCAGCCCCTTGGCTGCGATATATATATATATTAGCCAGTCATGTTTATGTATTGATTACAGAAATTTATCTTATTCCACTATTCTTAACAATGGCAATTTCAAAGAAACAAAGTACAACAAATTTTTATCCTTTTGTTTGTTTAATCACTATCCTAATAATAATGGCTTCTTTTTGTTGCTGTTGTTGTTCTCCACATGCCAGCAAATGCTGTTTTAAAAACCATTGTTACATATGTTTTCTTTTAAACAATTAACATTCAAAAAAAATATTAACCATATAAAAAAAATATTAAATCGAAAATTTATTTGACAGCTTTTAAAATATATGTATATATACATAAATAATAACATTACATTTTTTTAATAATCACTACAAATAAAATAATCTTTTTTTTTATAATCAACAATTTATATGTCTTTATTCATCTTTAATAATTAAATATTAACAGCGATGTACCATTAACTAATAAATAAAATATGTCCAAACAACTATAACTAATAACCATAAACGATAATAATACTCCATATATATAAACATCAAATCAAAGAGATTTTTTTAAATAACAACAAATGAGTTTTTAAGTATAGATAGATTTATCGATATTTATAATACCCACTAATCCACTGAAAAAAAATGTCTTTGCAAATAACTAATTAATTATGAGATATTGAAAAAACTTCTCAAATTTGTAATCTTTCTAAGGACTAACATGGATTAAAGAATATTATTTTTCTTATTAATAACCATATTCATTTATTCATATTTATCTTTCAAATCATCTAGATATTTGTCCAAGTTTTCTTCAAAAAATAATAATAATCAAAAGTGCCTTTTAATTTCCAATTTTTTGAACTCTGTGAAGTTTACTTTGATTTACAAAATTTTTATATAACATTTTGATATAATTCAATTGCTTTAGAATAATTTTGGGATCAGCATCTAAAGATTTTGCTATGATCTCCTTAGATTCTCTCTCTATATCCTTTATGTAAATACTAACTTGATCATAAGCACTAACATAACTCTTAATTTTATCAATAACAGTTGCTATTTTATCAGATAATCTATTACCTTTCATTTGACTATCTTGATAAACATCATTGACTTGAGTAAGTCTTTGTTTTACTTCACTTATTCTATGTTCAATTAAAAACAATACTTTGGGCAATTTTGAATGGTGTTCATTCAAATTTTCTAAATAATCCTTTAAAAATTGCAAATCAGATTGATGTGATACAATTTCAACATTAAAAAATTTCTAAAAATCATTTTGAAAATCATTCTGTTCTATATTAATTCTTTTCAGCTTAACTTTAGGTTTACTTAAATTTCTTGCTTTATTTATATTTTCTTGAGAAAAATCTCCATTAAGCACATCACCATGTATTATTCTAAGTTTAATTTTGGCTTTGCCAATTTCTTTTTCCTCATCAATCCTCTTTTTACCAAGATTCAAATCAAATATCTTTTTACTCATTCTTTTAAATTTTACCTTTGCTTTCCCTACATCTCTTTCCTTGTCAATATTCTCTCTAAGAAAATCAATATTATTTATCATTCCTTCTACAACTTTAAGTTTAACTTTTGCTTTGCCTACTTTCATCCTTCTATTACAATTTTCATAAAGAAAATTCTCTTTAGATTTCTTTACCTTTTTATTTCTCTCAAATTTCAATAAGATATATCTTACTAAATTTGTCCTGCTGGCATACTTGTAAAATAAATCATTTCTATTGCAACAATGGTACAAATTACCACTCAAATATTTATGTTCTAATATATATATAAATATGCTTTCTTTGTACCACACAAAATTACCATGATACTGTTCTTTATATTGACTTTGATAAACACATTCTGTTCTTTCTAGTAATTTTTGAGAGTTAATTTTAATCTTTTCTGGTGAACTTAATTCAACTTCTAAAGTTTGAACACTTTCATTCATTTTATTATAATGCATTTTTATTTCTCCTAACTCTAGAGCACTAATGTCTAACCATTGAAAACCTAACTGTCCAATTTCTAAATTCTCAACAGTGTCCTTTAATCTTTCACAACTTAATTCTACTTCTTCTGATTGCTTTTGTGAATTTAATTTTATTTCTAAGGATTTATCAACTATTTTAACACACTCTTCATTTTCATTTATATTTTTACTAATCACTTCAATGGGTTCTTTATGTCTCTTCAACTTTTGTATCTAAACCCATAACACTATCATCTACCAAAGCATTTGATGCAACTTTTAATTCTCTAGAAAGTTCATCAGAATTGGTTTTCATCTCAGCTCTAAGTTCCTCTTTTAGTTCATCAGAGTTATTTTTTAAACTAGTCTCTAATTTCTGGGAAAGTTCATCAGAATTTGTTTTTAATCTAGATTCTAGTTTCTGGGAAAGTTCATCATAATTGGTATTTAATCTAGAGTTAGTGTGAAATAGGAAAATACGTTATAATAAAGTGAAGATGTGTTCAAACTTTAGAAGTTGAGTGGAGTTCACCAGAAAAAATTCAAAATTAACTCTCAAAAATTACTAGAAAAAAAACAAGAATGTGATTTATCAAAGTCAATATAAAGACGTATTGGGAATTTGTGTGGTACAAAGAAGCAGTATTTATATATATATTAAGAACATAAATATTTGAGTGATAATTTGACCATTGTGTACAATAAGAAATGACTTATTTTACAAGTATCCCAGCAGGACAAATTTGGTAAGATATATCTTATTGAAATTTGAGAGGAATACAAGTAAAGAAATCCTAAAGAGAATTTTTCTTTATGAAAATGGAATAGAAGGATGAAAGTAGGCAAAGCCAAAGTTAGGCTTAAAGTTGTAGATGGAATGATAAATAATATTGATTTTCTTAGAGAGAATATTGACAAGGAAAGAGATGTAGGGAAAGCAAAGGTAAAATTTAAAAGAATGAGTAAAAAGATATTTGATTTGAACTTGGAAAAGGAGGATTGATGAGGAAAAGAAAATTGGCAAAGCCAAAATTAAACTTAGAATAAGACGTGGTGATGTGCTTAGTGGAGATTTTCCTTAAGAAAATATAAATAAAGACAAGAAATTTAAGTAAACCTAAAGTTAAGCTGAAAAGAATTAATATAGAACAGAATGATTTTCAAAATGATTTTCAGAAATTTTTAATGTTGAAGTTGTATCACATCAATCTGATTTGCAATTTTTAAAGGATTATTTAGAAAATTTGAATGAATACCATTCAAAATTGCCCAAAGTATTGTTTTTAATTGAACATAGAACAAGTGAAGTAAAACAAAGACTTACTCAAGTCGATGATGTTTATCAAGATAGTCAAATGAAAGGTAATAGATTATCTGATAAAATAGCAACTGTTATTGATAAAATTAAGAGTTATGTTAGTGCTTATGATCAAGTTAGTATTTACGTAAAGGATATAGAGGCAGAATCTAAGGAGATCATAGCAAAATCTTTAGATGCTGATCCCAAAATTATTCTAAAGCAATTGAATTATATCAAAACTTATATAAAAATTTTGTAAATCAAAAGCAAACTTCACAGAGTTCAAAAAATTGAAAATTAAAAGGCACTTTTGATTATTATTATTTTTTAAAGAAAAACTTGGACAAATATCTAGATGATCTGAAAGATAAATATGAATAAATGAATATGGTTATTAATAAGAAAAATAATATTCTTTAAACCATGTTAGTCCTTAGAAAGATTATAAATTTGAGAAGTTTTTTCAATATCTCATAATTAATTAGTTATTTGCAAAGACATTTTTTTTTGGTGGATTAGGGGGTATTGTAAATATCGATAAATCTATCTATATTTAAAAACTCATTTGTTGTTATTTAAAAAAATCTCTTTGATTTGATGTTTATATATATGGAGTATTATTATTGTTTATGGTTATTAGTTATAGTTGTTTGGACATATTATTTTATTTATTAGTTAATGGTACATCGCTGTGAATATTTAATTATTAAAGATAAATAAAGACATATAAATTGTTGATTATAAAAAAAAAAAGATTATTTTATTTGTAGTGATTATTAAAAAAATGTAATGTTATTATTTATGTATATATACATATATTTTAAAAGCTGTCAAATAAATTTTCGATTTAATATTTTTTTTATATGGTTAATATTTTTTTGAATGTTAATTGTTTAAAAGAAAACATATGTAACAATGGTTTTTAAAACAGCATTTGCTGGCATGCGGAGAACAACAACAGCAACAAAAAGAAGCCATTATTATTAGGATAGTGATTAAACAAACAAAAGGATAAAAATTTGTTGTACTTTGTTTCTTTGAAATTGCCATTCTTAAGAATAGTGGAATAAGATAAATTTCTGTAATCAATACATAAACATGACTGGCTAATATATATATATATCGCAGCCAAGGGGCTGCACCATTTTCTTTCATTTATTCCAAGGCAGTTTAAAAAGAAAAACTGAGCAAATTTCAACACATGAATTTCATTGCGTTTGAAGCTGAAATTTGATATAGCTATCTGAAATCTATAATGGTCAATCTAATAATAATCTGGAGGTAACTAAAATTAATTAACATATTGGACTCAACATGTCAATTATTATTATTTTTTTTTCAAGAAGAGAAATTTAAAAATGAAAAATGAAATATATGTATGTGCATTTGGAAATGAATAATTTCTTCTAACGTGGTATTTCTTCAATTTAACTTTAGATAGAATGCATTCTAATATTAAACAGATAAAGGAATAATACAGCAGATTAAGTTGAACTTTGAAAGGTAGTAAAAAAAACTTTATTAATATATATGTTTATATATATACTTTTTGAGATCGATATTCATTTTTTTTTTTTTTTTTACTTTTATTTTTCATTATAAAAATATAACATTTTTATAAATATTCAATTCAAGCGTCTTGTTTTCTAACAGCAATAACCATTTAACAGGTGTCAAAATTAACACTTAAGTAATTTAAAATCTTAAAGAATGACATATAAGTTTGGGTTGCATATGGGTTGCTATATGTATATTTTAATAAGTAAAATTTATATACGCAAATTTTATTATTAAAAAAAATTTTTTTATTATTATTTATTTATCTATTTTCATTTTTTTTAAAAACTTCATATAATAATTCTTATGCAGACTTAAACAATAATTTATATATGTGCTGGATATAATATACTTTTATTTTTATTTATTTTTAATTTTGAATATTTAAAAATATAAATATGGATTTGTGTTTATAATAATGCATACTTGTTAAGCACAAATATGTCTTTATCTATTTAATATATATACTTATTGCAAGTATATATGTATATATATTTTTTGTATTTGGGTTTGTATTTAAACACTGATACTACCTAAAATTAAACCATAATATAAAAATAAAGAATGTACTATTTGTTTTATAAGTAATGCTTTTGTAATTTATTTGAAAGAGTATTAATATTTTATTCTTATTTTTCTTTTAGTGCCAAAGTCATTATGAAATTAATTGAATTCACAATTTAATAGAGGATAACTACGTATTTCACTTATTATTTAGTCTTTAAGTTATTTACACATATTATTATTCATTGATATGTTTAGATATACATAAATTTACTTATTTGATGTGTATATTGGATTTAATAGAATTCCCTTTGTTTCTGATATATATTTGATTAGTTAGTCATATCAATCTTGAGAATAAATTATAAGGATAGATCTCATTGCTTTGTATGATTTTAGATTCATTTCACATATAGCTAGTTGGAAGGGCATATAAACAATTTATTTAAATATAACTGGGATAATTTTATCTTTCTTCATTTAAATTATACAATTTATTATATTAGGCTTTCTCAACAATTGGATTCATTTAGATTACATATATTCCATTACATTTATCATCCAATGTTTGAAGCATTATTTTCTTCTCATATATTGATGTTCCATTACATTTGATGTGTAATATGTTTATAGATATATTGTCCATTACATTTGGCACCACAAACTGTAGGTCCCAGTTAACTGATGATTGGTATAATGGAGTAAAAGTACGTTCCATTACATTTGGACGCCACAACGTGGTCAGCATAATATGTTTGTTCAATTGTCCATTACATGTGGCACCTCAAAGTTAGGGGCTTGGTTAACTAATGATTATTGTTGCAAAATTTCATATGTTTATTATCATTTGAGATCATATATAAAAATATATTCCATTACAATATATATATATATATATATATAATTAAAATAAATCATATATATGATATAGAATAAAATATCTTTATATAACAACAAAATAAAATAATATATGACAATAACAGTAATATAATCATATAATCATAACATATAAAAGCTCTTTTTGGCAATTTTTAATTTTTTGCCCTTTTTAATATGTCTTGTCCAACTACAAAAAACAACCTATATTGCATACATAATGACATCTATGGGTTCTATATAAAAATTAACACAAGCCTATAATTTATACTTTAATATCTTTATAATAATATATATTATATAATCCTCCATTCGTTTTTCATTATCCAATTATTAGTTAAATTAATTGATGTTTTATAAATGTTAATACAATTATTTCTGTTATAATTAATGTAGTTAGTTTCATATACCTTTCTTTTATTAATTTCTTTAATATAATTTAATGGGCTTATATTCTTAACACAATCTATTCTATGTCCATATTTTAAGTAATGAACACATAATCCAGATCTGCCATCTCTCCTATTAATAGCATTATGTTCTTTAGTGCTTTCTTTTTGCTGTATTTAGAGCCAATAGATGTCACTATGCATGCAATATAGGTTGTTTTTTGTAGTTGAATAAGACATATTAAAGAGGACAAAAAATTAAAAATTACCAAAAAAAGTTTTTATATGTTATGATTATATGATTATATTACAGCTATTGTCATATATTATTTTATTTTGTTGTTATATAAATATATTTTATTCTATATCATATCTAGGTTTATTTTTAATTTGCAAAATCAACATAAAGGATTTAGTTCCTAGTATTTAGATATATATATATATATAATTAGTAGATTTCCCAAAATTTATATATATAAATATTAAAATTACAAATGCATTTCCATGTATTTATCTAAATCTCAATGTATTAACCCTTGTCATGAAAATATATAATTCTAAAGCAAACTCTTTTCATGAAAAGATATAATTTTAAGGCTCTCATTTAGAATTACATATTTATCTAGAAATATTCAGTTATGATAAAATCAAGTCAAACAATCAATTAAAAACTAGTTTGCAAGCTGAAATATCTGATAGTATATATATATATTTTGAAGCAGATGTTGCAAGAATGATCATTTGAAGCTTTGGGCCAGTTGTTGATGGTGCGCAATGTCACCTGGTGGTGATCGAGCACATTCTCCACAACTACTGATTTTTTATTAAAACAAAGACATTTTTTGCATCATATATAACTTTTAAATGGAGTCGTCTGATTGTATGTGCTTATAAAAAATGAAAAATAATTTATTATAATATAAATATTAAATAAAAAGTCAACATAAATGGTTACATCATCACAACCAAAGCTTAAATAAGCCAATAAAATATTAGCAATCTGTTGTCAAGGCAATTTTCAAATTTTCATTTATTATATGTTACCTTGACAACAGATTGTTGATATTCTATTGGTTTATTTTATACTTTGGCTTTGGGATGTATATATTGAAATGGAAATATCCAATTTATATTTATTTTGTGTAGTTATCAAGGAAGAAGAGATTAATTGAATGTCAAATGACATTTGCATTAAAAGATAGTATTGCAAGCTAGAGATTACAAAATAAAGATTTATTACAATATAATTAAATTCTGAAATAAAAGATTTAGAGATGTGTACAATTTAGTTATAAAGGAAATTTAGTTGAAATTTTTTTTTTAGTAAATTTGTATTTTTTTAGAATCAAAAATAACATTTAATCCTCTATTAAAATAATAATAAAAAGACAAAGATTTATTTTAAGAGTTTAATTAATGAACTCAAACTGAAAATTAGACATGTATTTATTTAATTTAATCAAAGTTTATCATAATGTAATTAAACTTCAAAAAATAAGAAAATTGTAATATTGTATTATCAAAAGAAAAGTAATTACTTTTAACATTATAATGTAATCTAATATCTGTAAATTTTAATTTTATTTTAATGAATATATTATTTCTTTCTTATAAATATTTCATTAGTTCAGAAATAAAAATTTATTACAACAATTTTTTTCTTAGCAATTAAAGTATTACATTAGTTAAAATATATTATAAATGGTCTAAGAAAAAGGTCATATTGTCTTGAGAAGCTGCAAGCTAATATGTGACTCGTATAAATCTCCTCTATGCATCAAGATTTCCTATGACAAGCTAGTTTATCAAGATTTACCATAGTCATAGAATCAACTTCACTAGGAATAGATTCAACAGCAACTAAGAAACTATATGCCCATTTAATATAAATAACTTCCACTTGTGGAAAAAGCAATCATGACAAAAATCAACCCTTCAAATTTTTGGAAAAAACTAACTTTGACAAAAACAACTCTTGAAATTTGTGAAAAAACTGATCATGATAAAATCAATTCTTCTAATCTATGGAAACCCAAATGTAATAAAATTAATTGAACATAATTAAGGAAAAACATAGGATTATTCATGCATTATAAATTTAAACCATGAACTTTACATAAGAGGTCTAAAATAAAACATAAATGAAATAAAAAGAAATGTTTAAAACACAATTACAACTTGCTGAATGACAAACTGCTGTTCTAAAATAATAGGTAACTTTATAAAATCCATTTAAAATTATATAGACATTTGGAACTTTATTTTAAATTTTAAAATTAATTTTCTTTTCTATTTAAAAAAAGACTTAAATTATTATTCTGTTGTATCATTTATTTGTTATTTAACAATTTTTTAAATGTCATAGCATCGGCCGGGACGCTAACCCGCAAACCGGGCAACTGCCTGCAAGTGCAAGGCAATCACGCTGACCTCTCGACCACCAATGCAAGACTATCATGTATAAGTTAGAGTTAATTATTTTGAATTTATTTAATGTATTTTAAATTAAATGTTAATTTTTAAAAATTTGAATAAATTTTGTAATAACTTCCATTCACAACCTAACGTTAACACGTGGTGACCATTAACATGTAATAAACACTTAATATATGGCTTAAATTATTGAGATTTTTTTTTTAACATTCGTTAAACAAAATTATCATTATATATATATTTGAAAAAAAAAAACGATAATTTTTAAACATTTATTTTTGCTTTATCATTTTTGAAAGTATGATTAAAATTTGGAATCTTTCATCAACAGAACAAGATACAGTGGAATATTCCCAAAATTATGGGATTGTGCTCGCCTGAAAAGTAATGTCTGATCACCGACATGAATAACTACATTCGTTATAGTTTGCTTAATCATGTTTTATTTACAACCCTTTGGATTTTTGTGTTTCTTTAGCATTTTAATAAATAAAATAAAAAGTAAATATTGAATACAATAACTTATAATGAGCCACATTGTTTATAAATATGCTAGATGTCTTTGAAAATGGATTATTTAAAATAAAATGCCTGACAACTTACAAGCAGGCATTCTATGCAAATACCAAAATAAGTTTAATTAATATAATTTTAAATGAAAAAAAGACAAAAATTATCAACTTTCAGCTTTTTTCCCCATATGTCATAGCATCGGCTGGGAGGCGAACCCGCGACAACCTTCTGCAACCAATTGCTTGCTTGCAAGGCGGCTGCGCTGACCTCTCGGCTAACAACGCTTGACAACTTTCAGCTATTGGTATAGTGTAATCATACATAATATTTTTGCTAGCATGCAAATAAAAATCTATTAAAATAGGTTTCATCTATTGGCCAAAACTGTAAATAAATATAGTTTTTTTTTTGAATGACTTTGTGAGCCATAAAAATGAATAAAAAAAGCAACTGCTTTATTGGTGATCATAAAAAAAACACTTGGTGGATAGCAATGTGATTACAAATACTTTCATAAATCACAATGAAAAAGGTAAAGACACACTTTTGTCTTATCTAATATTAAAAGCATGAAAAATAGTTGAGGATAATAAGTGACTGGCATTTATAATGATAAAATAAAAATATCTTTAATTCAGCAGATAGGAAAACTCCACTATACAGGAAAGAATATAAAATTATAACTACTTTCTAAATTTACACTTTAGTATTGTTTTCAACTAGGCTTGTCATATTCATAGAACTAAAATAAGCATGTAGATGAAATATGACTGACCTCATAAAGCAGTGCTAAATTGTAAATCTGTAAAATAGTTACAATTTTATAATCTTTCCTGCATAGTGGATATCACCTATCAAATTACAAATAAATAACTAAAGAAATAAAAGATAGCTTGAGTTAAAAATATTTAAATTTGTTTGTTTATCTAAAATAACTTAAAATTAGAACTTCTTTGAAAATTTAAATAATGAAAATCTTCCAACTTATCTTTTCATTTAGATAAAGTAATAATAAAGATTATTAAAATTAAAAAAAGCAACATTGGAGGTATATATCAAAGAGATAGGAAATATGTATGCAGTAATTATCAGGGATGAAGGGGAGGTGAAATGAATTGGAAATAGTAAGTTAAATTGATGATATTATAAAATAGTTATAACTAATTAATAATTTTTACATTTTAAGCATTGTATATTTCAACATCTTCAGAAAGGAGTTTGCTGTTAACTGAAATGAGACTCTTTGATTCCTGTTGGAAGCCTTTAAGAAACTGAGCAGGGCAAATTTTTAATGTGCACTCCATACATTTTTGTCATTGCAGCTGTTATTACTATATGCCTATCCATATAGTATATGAACTTGGATGGGCTGCTCACCAACATGCATTAGCTAGTGTGGTGAGTTTATTGGTTTTTTTAACTCTGAGTTTAAGATCAAGAAACACCAAGGTCTTCTCAGTTGCCTGATATGTTGGAATGAATGTGTGTGTGATTGAAAAATATTTTTCTAATAGATACAATCATGACAGATAAAAATAAATCATGGCCCTTATTCCCAGGGAGCTTTAAAGTCATCAGCCAAGGCAGCAGGTGGTGGTTAAAGGTGGAGGGTACTAAGAATTACCTGATTGTGGACCCAAATTGCCATTTGATGATGACTTTTTATTTAGGTACATACAATGGTAGATCACTTTCAAGTGAAGGAAGATTTCAAGAATTGGAAGAACTATTTCATATTAAATGAGACATTATTGGACTTTGTAAAATTGGAAAAAAAGGTGAAGAGACAATTGATTTAAAAAGTGGACATGTACTCTACTAGAAAGACACAAATATTGGAAGTACACAGGGAATATGATTCATTATAAATAAAAAGTGAAAGAACAAAGTGGGAGATTGTTGAGGTATCGGACAAAGTGGAAAGATTATTTATTCAACTTAAGAGCAGATACCAAATAGAAATAATTGAGATTTATGCCCCAACAAGTTCATATTAATGAAGAAGTAGAAGATTTTTATATGGATGTACAAAAGGCTTTTGATCAGAGTAGACAACATTTTAAAATTGTTATGGGAGAATTTAATGCTAAAATTGATAAACAAATGAAAGATAAAAGTGCTGTAAGTAAATTTGTTATGGTAATAGAATTGAGAGAGGATATAGACTTGTGGAGTTTGCAAAAAAAGAAAAACTTTATATTATAAATTCTTTTTTTGAGAAAAATGTTAAATGGAAATGGACATGGAAGCATCCAAATAAAGGTACAACAGAATTGGATATTTTGACTAACAGAAAATACATATTTCAAAATTGTAATGTTCTTAATAAATTTAACACAGGAAGTGATTATCAATTAGTAAGATGTAAGATATGTCTTAATGCAAAACTAGAGAGAAAAAAATTATTAAAAAAAAAATTTACAGTTAATATTCCTTATCTTCAGAAACATTCTAATGAATTTAAATTAAAACTTGCAAATCAATTACAAGTATTAGTAGATTTTAAACATGATTCAGATTTGAAAGAAATTAATAACAAAAAATAATTGATACATTTTGAAAAACTGCAACAAAGATAGCTAGTAGAAAGAAGCAGCAATTGACCAATAAAATTTCTACCGAGACTAGAGAATTTATAAAGAAAAGAGGAATATGAAGATATATAAAAATGATGCAGTAAAAAGGATTGAATATCTCAAATTTTGTAAAATGGTGCAAAAAAAAAAAGTTGGTAATGATATAAGAAAGTGTAATCATGAACTAGCAAAAAAAAACTGAAGAAGAGAATAAAGTCTCAAGAGGGTAAAACAACATTTTGGTATTGGTCAGAAACATATCTGCAATAAGAAAAAAGATGGAACTATTACTAAAATAAGATATGACATCACAAAATGGGTAGAAGAGTTCTATCAAGAATTATATAGTAATAAAGAACAAGTACCTTCTACATGTATTATACCTTCTGAATTGCCCAGAATTTTAAATGAAGAAGTGAGATATGCAATTAAATTTATGAAGAAAGAAAAAGCTTCAGGAAATGATGGAATTATAATCGATATATTAAAAGAAGCAGGTGAAGAAATATAATTTTTTTTAGTAAAGTTATATACCAAATGTCTAAATGATAAAGATATACCAGATGATTGGAAGAATGCAATATTAATATTAATATTTAAAAAAGATTATAAAGAAGGTATTAGAAATTACAGATATATCAGTCTTTTATCAGTTTTATAAAATTTTTTTATCAAGATAATTACAACTTGTCTACAGAGATCAGTGGATTTCCACCAACAAAAAGAACATGCTGTATTTAAAAATTATTTTAGTACAATAGATCATATTCAAGTATTGAGAGAAGTTATAGAAAGGACCAATAAATATGAGTTGCCATTATGCTTTGGATTTGTATATTATGAAAAGGCATTTGGCTGTATAAGCATTTCTTCAGTGATTAAATTGTTCGGTTATCAAGATATAGACCCAGGATATTGTCATATTCTGAAGAATATTTAAAAAAATGCAACATCAGGAATTAAATTACATAATGATACTAGGAAGGTTAACATTGAGAAGGATATAGGGTGATTACATATCTCCAAAACTTTACAGCAGTACTGCAAGAAATATGTTGTGGCTTAAAATCGGAAGCTAAAGGAGTAATAGTAAATGGAGATTATTTAAGTCATTTAGATTTTGCAGATGATGTAGTGGTTTTTTAAAATAATGCTTTAGAGCTTCAAGAAATGCTTCAGGAGTTATTAGATGAAAGCAAGAAAGTAGGACTAAAGATAGACGTTAAAAAGACGAAAGTAATGTTCAATGGATTTTCCCAAGAGATGAAAATAAAGTTGGATTGTAATGATTTAGAAAAAGTTAACAACTACGAATATCTTTGTAAGATTATTACTATATATGGAAACATAATGAATGAAATTAATCATAGAATTAAACCTGTCTGGGGTGCTTTTGGTAAAAATAACTTAATACTAAAAGGAAATATGCCTATATGTTTGAAAAAGAAGGTTTTTAATAAATGTGTTTTACCAGTTCTCACTTTTGATTATGAGGCTTGGATACTTAATAGAAGAGCAATACAGAGACTTTAAAGACATATTGAAAGATGCATGTTAGGAGTAACAAAAAAGATTGAAAACATAGTATATACATAAGAGAATAAACAAGTGTTACTGACATCAATCAAAGAATTAAAAGACTGAAGTGGAGTTGGGCTGGACATATTATGACAAGAGATAATATATAGAAAATTGTAATCTTAAACTGAATTCCAAGAGATTGTAAAAGATTCAGAAAAAGACTACATGTGAGATTGATAGAGGAAATAAGAAAGGGTGCAGGTGTGATGTGGAGAAGAAAGGCTAGAGATCAGAGAAGATGAATTGAACTTGGAGAGAGACCTTCATCCTATAGTGGACTGATAATGGTTGGCAATGTTGATGGTGATGATTTCAAGCAATAGTTATGATGATGTTGAATAAAATTACTGCTAAAACTTTTCAATGTCACCAAACTGTTATTATTGGGATTAGAGTCAACAATTTGAAGCTTGTCTATTTTCCAATTAAAATGTTCAGAAAAAAATTATGTCTAAGGAAAACTAATCTAAATTGAATTCTTATTATAAAGATTTATTAAATTTTTTTATTATAAGACTAATTAATGTAGTCAACTTATTAGAATGGGGCACATTTGTAGAAGATGCTCTTTATAGACTGAATCAAATTGGAAGAACTATAATATTCACTGATATAGACTTAATAAAAATAATAACTGAATAAATAATGTATTTTATAATTGTAATTATAAATTAATAAAAATATTCCAAAATCAATATTGATTATAATGGTTTTCGTCTTTTAATTAGTTTGTGCAGCCTTTAATGTTACATGTAGAGGAGAAAAAATATATCATGAATAGAAATAATTTATTTATAATGTTTATTGTCATATTTTTATTGAAGTATAAAATTGAAAATTTGTATTATTATCATCATAATCCGTTTACTTAATCTAATTTTTAAAATTACTGAGTAAGATATATACATCAAAATAACAGTATATTTTTATATTTTACACAGTCTTGTAAAAAACGTATGAAGATAAGGGTTAACAGTTTTTTATCAGTTGTGGAAAAAATGAAATTAAAATGTATATGACAAAGAAGCCTTTAGCAAATAATCCATTATTAATTACAAATGAAGTAAGTATTTTAAATTAGTTAAATTAAAATCTGTTTGGATAAATAAATAATCTGTGAATGTTTAAAAGTATTTAAAGTCCAAACTTTTTAAAATTAAAATTTTTTCGATCGTTTATTTCTGAAAGTTTTACCCTGAGAGCTATTTAATTAACAAAGTCAGAAAATATTTATTTTCAATATAGTGTGTAATGCATAAAAGAATTACACCGTTGCTAATGTTGACATATCGATTTAGTTTTTAGTTATAGATTATGGATAGTTAATTGGTTATGTGAATTGTATAGTATAATATCTTGAGAAGGCCTCAATGGAGATGAAAGCCGGTTCGATAAATATTATAAGAGTTATTAATAGTCGTTTATTCCAATCTTGTTTTGATTGATTATTTATAGATCATAATAAATGAAAGTTAATGCACTTACTCAAATGTACTGCGTATGTGAAAGTGATTACTGTAGTTCATGAATGATATAATTTGGTCACTAAATAAATTTGAGTAAGAGAATAAAGCCAATGAATAATTGGCTTTAAAATGTAGATGATAATGATAAGCCCTTAAATTATCAACTATATCAACCTGTAGTCAAGGCAACCCCTTTAACAATAAAGGTGGTACTTTTATTGTTACAGGAAGTTGCCTTGACAACAGTTTGAGATTATTGATCACTTAAGGGTTGATTGTTATAATTTTTAGTAAATATGTTTGCCTTATGCAGAGTTAGTTTTCAAAAAATGTCAGAGTTAGTATCCAAATACTAACGTAATTGGTAAAGATCCAGAAATCATTACACAAAAATGTTTTATTATGCAATAAATCTTAATAGTTCGATTATTAAAAAAATGATGAAGATTCAAAACAAATTCACTATTCAATAAATACCATTGAAGTGACAGAAGCAGTCAGAAAGAATTTTCAAACATGTTGACTAAAGAAATGTGTAGATTTTGGTTACAAGAATGATACATATGTCAAGCGTTGGTAGCAGAGAGATCAGCACAGCGCCTTGCAAGCAAGCAGTTGCTTGCAGACAGTTGTTGAGGGTTTGCTTCCCGGCCGATGCTTTGACATATGAAAAAAAAAGAATGATGTATATGAATACAATGATATTCACTAGAGTAAATTTATCATTTTTTTTTATTTTGACAAAGTCTATCAATGTATTAACTTCAAATCTGTTGTGTTCAAAATCGTCTTTAAAATCGTAATGCATTGTCATAAAGATTAATTTTCTGCTGGATTGTGACTTTTTTATGCAGAGGTAGCCACCTCATACCTTTTGTTTTAATCATGTTCACAAATAGACAATCATTAAAAAAAAAACAAATTCGATAAAAACTTTATCCAATAACCACTTGATATTAGAATTATTTTAACCGAAAATTTCTTTCAGACTCATTTATAGATTCTAAAAGCATTGTAAAAAGTTTAAACTAAAAGAGTTACCTAAATTAAAAAAAACCCAGTAAAAATAAAATTGCTATCTATATAGTATGTTTAATAAGCATTTTGAAAATAGATAATTCTTAAAAAGAAAATTATTATTAAAAAATCTATATATTGAATTTTTTCAAATATTGTTTAAAAAATATTAGAACAGAGAATTAAAAAAAAACAGTGACAGATTTTAAAAGAGAACATATTAAAAAAAAAACAAAAACATTAATTAGGTTTTATACTTTAATTATTTTTACGATTAAAGTTAGATAATTATATACATATTGGAAAACGCAATGCAAATTACTTGGTCTCATTAATGATAAAGACTAAGTTTATCCGTTGTATGTCAGGGTAATTTGTCACAAAAAAAAATATGGCCACATTGGCTCACATCTGCACATACACATATATGTGGACGAACTTTACTTTTTAAAAGTGTGACGATTAATAAATCAAATATATGGTTTTAAGGATCTGATCAGCAGAGAAAAACTAAATAATATTGTTATAAAAATGAAAACTAAATATTGTTAATTCTAAATTTAATTTTATGTCTATCCTAATGGGATTTAATTCATTTCTGAAACTTGAGGAGCTCAAACTTCCGAGCAATAAAATTGATTTATTATTATTTTTATTCCATTTATTAAAAATTGAATGTAGTCATTATAATCACAAGCAGCCATTTGTAAGTAAACCATTTTAACTCGGGAGATAAAAAAGGATAACAACAACAACAACAACAACAAAAAAACCAACACAAAAAGGAATAAATAAAAATTAAAATTGGACTTAGGAATTACATTTGAAATTAAAGAATGAAAATGGAATTGCATAAACATGCATTTCCTTTATTACAAGTAACACAGAGAGAAGATCAATAGCTAGAAAAGTTCATAATAATCAAGGTTATATCAACTTGATTGACTGAAGATGAAAAATGAAAAAAAAATTGAGATAATGATATAAAGAGCATAAAAAGAGTTCTAATTAATAAGTAAGTGATTAGCTACATTGATTATAGATCAAATTTCACGACAAAAAATCCCAACCTGATTAGTTTTGTTTAATAAATGATATATAAATTATTCTGTTGCAAAAATGAGTTAAAAAATGTTAGAAAGCAAGCTCACAAATAACACTTAGATTTGATAATACTTTGAGTTTATTAATCTGGAATGAACTTTATTATCTCCCTTATTTCCTCTCTCTCTCTCTCCTCATATATATATAAATTTAATATTTTTAGCAGGTTAGTATTGATGTAAGTTATTTAATAAATGAAAACTTCATCTTTTGGTCAATAAGTTACTTGAACAAAGTTTACTATTATTTATCTTTAGCCCGCAGAACTGGTCTGATAGGCCACAGCCCTTTAATATATTTTATATTGATAATAATTTTTTTTTAAATATATTTTTTGAATAAAAAATTCTGTATTATATTTAAAAGTTATTTAAAATTATATATACAACATACCACTCCTCATTTTTATAACATTTTTAAATGCTTTTATTCAACTTAGAAACTCTATTTATTTGTTTGTTTAAGATACATTTTGTAATTGATTTTTAACATTCTTCTATCAAATGATTTTTCTTCACATTTTGTAATGTGTTAAAAATCAATAATAATGCAATATGACAATAAAATATTTCAGAGTTGTCTAATCGTTTTAGCACATTGATGCTACTGGATAGAATTTTGAAGATTGATATCTTTGTTCAGTAAGTTTTCAGTGATGCAAACAAAAGAACAGTGTTTATTTTTAAAAAAAGTTTACACTAAAAACTGTTTTCATTACATTCAAATAAAAATAGAAACAAAATTTAATTTCTTTTCATTTTCCTTTTTTAATATTCTTTTTTCATAAACAAATTAAATTGGAATTGATTTTTATTGCAAAGACATTTTTTTTAGACTGTGACATTATTTTGTTAATTTTAAACAGAAATAATTACAAAAATATTTCAATATTAAAAATTTGAAAGTAATATATATGAAAAATAATCTACAATAAATGCTTTTGTTTACTGTGCCTTAAAAAGCCAAAAATAATTGCTTTCTTAAATCACAATATTGATAAGATCAAGAATTAAATTAAAGATGCAAGTAGAAAATATGTAAAAAGAAAAAAAAAATAAGTAAAAATAAAAAAGGTAAAGTCACATGTTAAATAAAATAATGATATAACAATAATTTATCTTAATTGTTATTCAAATAAGATCAATCATAAGAAATGGTGATCATGTGATGTTTATTGGCTTAAATAAGATGTTATTAAAATTAATATTTTAAAAGTTAAAGCAAATATCAAAAGTTGCATTTCTTTTGTGCGGATCATCATCACTACACCATCATCAGATAGTATGATTTGTAATAGATACATTAATTAAAACAAAGAGTTTAAAATTTTGGATAAGTTAATTCATTACAAGATATAGAGAAAATAGTTTTTATATGGGATCTTAAATTATTGCAAACTGCCTTGATCACACAAGTCATTGGTAAAATATATTGCAAATTTATTAAAGTAAGTTTATTTATAGAAAATCAGCTTATGAATGGATTATTATTTAAAGTTATAAATTACAATTACAATTTGGATAACAATAGTCATTTATTACTCAATAGTCAAGAACATATATATAAAGTAGTAAGATACTTTTAATTATAGATTAAAGCTATAAATCTTTTCTTAATTGATACACTATCTATAGAGTTAACTAAAATCCCTCTTGATATTTTATAGGTGGTATAAACAAATAAGTAAAATAAAAGATAATTCTGAGATCTCATTAATATAATATTATTATTATGGCCATTCTTAATTATAATCCCATAAAAGTAATAATAATAAAAAAGATAAATATACAATAGAATGATAATATAACTGATTAATTAAGTTAACTTAAATTTAATAATTATAGATATTTTATTATATTCATTTAAGTATCATTGTTAGTTCATGGGAATATTTAGACACTTAAGAAGGATGAGTGTCTTGGTATTCTTATGCCATTGAATGAATACTTTGGTATTTATTTAATGTTAAAAGGTATGTAATTTTGTTAATAGAATAAGTAGGTCTCATAATTGCTTAGAAACAATGTAGAGCATTAAATTGTACCTAGATAAAGGTAACAGTATAGCCCAATTTATGAGCTAGACATATTTTCTAGGGTCATTCTCCTATTGGCAGGGCACAACACACACCCTTGGCAGAATACAGCACACACCCTTTTGCCAAAAGGGTCTGTGCTCTGCCATGCCAATAGGAGAATGATTCCTAGAAAATATGTCAAATCCATAAATTGGGCTATACTGTTGCCTTCTCAAGGTACCATCTGATATTCTTAATTATTTCTAAACTATGTTTAATAAATATTAACAATTCTGAGACCCATTTATCCTATTAACAAGATTACATACCTTTTAACATTAAATAAATACCAAAGTATTCATTCAATGGCATAAGAATACCAAGACACTCCTCCTTATTAAGTGTCTAAATATTCCCTTGACTAATAATAATATTTAAATGAATATAATAAAATATCTATAATTATTAAATTTAAGTTAAGTTAATTAATCAGTTATATTACCATTCTATTGTTTATTGATCTTTTATTATTACTACTTTTATAGGATTATAATTAAGAATGACCATAATAATAATTTTATACTAAGGAGATCTCAGGATTATCATTGATTTTACTTATTTTTTTTATACTACCTATAAAATATCAAGACGGATTTTACTTAACCCTATAGATAGTGTATCAATTAAAAAAGATTTATAACCTTAATCTATAATTAAAATTATCTTACTACTTTATATTTATGTTCTCGACTACTGGATAATAAATGACTGTTGTTATCCAAATTGTAATTGTAACTTATAACTTTAAATAATAACCAATCCATAAGCTCATTTTCTATAATTAAACTTACTTTAATAAATTTGCAATATATTTTACAAATGATTTATGTGATCAAGACAGTTTGCAATAATTTAAGATCCCATTAAAGAAATATTTTCTCAGATAATAATTATACAATATTTTGTAATGAATTATCTTCTCCAAATCTTAAATTGTATGTTTTAATTAATGTGTTTATTACAATATATACAATTACACTTTGATAAAAGATATAAATGAATATTTAATTTGTTACAATTTAATCTAATGAATGAATGAAAATCCAAATAAATTATTTATATCTGTCTAAATTGATGAGATTATGATATGGAATAATAGTAATTATTTTCAATTAATTATATTTATATCATACATTCTTAAAACAAAATACCTACTATACATAATTATAATAAACGTAAGTAAATTTTAAAGTTGGACTTAGTAATTCATGATGGGCATAAATTGCTTAATAAATATGTGTTTCTCAAATGTTTCACATTTAATAAAGTATCATATGTTTGCACAACGAAAGAATATAAACTATTGTTGAAAGATTTCCTATTAACAGATGGTATGGTTTTATATCAAAAGCTTTTGAAAATAATAATCAATTATTAGTTACTATGCACATTGCATTTTTATAATGTATTAAATACATATATTGAGCTATAACTTCAAAATATCTGTATAGTAACTTCGTTGTTTTAATTTCTTAATAGAAATTACATTTTATTTCTTCTGTTGTGTGATGGTCCTTAGATGAAAGAAAGTGCATTCAAACTAAAAGTCTATTCATGATAAATCAAGTTAACTAATGTAAATAATTCTATGCACAATGTTGCAATGTTATCATGATGTTATATAGAATTGAAGGATCGATATTTCTTTATGGACAATCCTCTCATTTTACATATATATTTTAACACTATTATTTAATTTCCATATTAAAATTAGATGTCAATATTTTCCAGTACACCACCAAGACTTCTCAAGCATTGATTCCACTTGCTCCCTATGCCTCAGAGAGGAAGAATCTTCAATTCATCTCCTCTGCCATTGCCTTTCCCTTCAATATTACAGAGACTTTATAGCTTCGATGCTAAAAAACAAAATGCCTACCTTATCAATACTTATTGACAACATACTATGTGGATCCTTCCCAGAAATATGTTCATCAATATTCATATTATTTTCACTATGGTTCACCTTGTTGCTGGCTCACCTTCAAGCATGCCCTGGATCATCCACCTGATTTATATATAGAAAAAATTAAAAAAATTCAGAAGAGAGTCCAGAATTTGGTCTCCCCTACATCTTTGAAGCCATATGGAAGTTGATAGTTATACCTCCCTAAGGCTAATCCTTTTTATATCCAGATAGAAACTTCTTATACTGGAAACAATTAAAAACTGGTTTAAATGCATCCATTCAGGATTGACTATTAATTACCCCCATCTTCAAGCCTATATCTTCAATTCTGGATATGAGGACATTGACATCCTTTATGAAGGGTCTGATTTACCTATGTAATGCTGTGAATTTTGCATGGACAAAACTTTGATGTCATTTTTGTACATTTCAAGTCATGCAAGCTTAGTCACCTATCTCCAAGATATCAAACTCCAGATCCTTCCCATTACCCTATTGATCACTGTAGTCATCTTAGGTTATGTAATGTAGGATATGTCATCATTGGACTTTTTTTTTCTTTGAATACTATTTAATGTTTTCTACTTTTAATCTTGTCATATGAGTTGTAACCAAATTACAGAATAAAATTTCCTATATTTTATAAAAAAAATTAGATGTCAATATTTCATATTGGATATCCACCTACGTTTATTTGAAGCCAAATAGACATTTTTTGATTATTTTAGTGAAGTAAAATTAATTTAGCATGCAAGTTCTAAAATGATTTGGTTGTTGCTAAATCATAGATTTTACATTTTCCTTTGCCTGGAAAATAGATGTTAAATTTTTTTAAGCTTCCATGAAATATATTTTCTTTATACACAAATTTTCAAATATATACATTGTTGCTCATGTGATAAAATAAAGTTTGTTAAATGTTCCACTTTCTTCTACAGCAGATGAGTATATAAATAAGCAAATATATTTTAAAAAAAGTGATGACCCTTTATTTTGCTTCATAAACTGTTTTCATCATTCAGTTTTAACATCACCATTTCTTGTTATTGTTAAGTAACATTTGCTGACAATTTTCTTATAAGATTTTATCAAGCTATAGTTATTGTTGCTAAATATAATTTAAAACATTAATCATACTTGCATATAACAAATTTATACCCAAAAATTGTATAAGTTTATAAATGTATAAATTGCATAAATGTATGGGTGCACCCATGAATATATATATGTAGATGATGGTTAATAATTTCAGAATAAAGCACTGAGCTAGTTTTGATATATAAAAAGAAATTTTAATTCTGTATAATACTATACAGTTTTATAGTTCATTTGTAGGGACTACCCATATAGTACAGTATATAATGTGAGAGTACCATATGAACCTCACCTAAAACAATTTGTGTTTCTTTGTGAATTTAACTGTGCCTATATCGAATCAACAGATATAAATAACTTACACCTATGTTAAGCTTTTCATATATATATATATATATATATAGAGACTAGTTAGTATTAAAAGAATATTTCTAAGAATGAATAATTCTAGTTTATTTATACACACACATAAATAAAATGTTTCTAACTAATAGTATTTTTTTTGTTAATATAAAACTTGACATTTGACAAAGCCTTAAGTCAACATTGCATTTTTATCAGTTGAAACAAAGGAAATAAATGTTTGGGGTTCATTACAAATTGTATATGTTAAACAATAGAGAGCGTGAGCGTGATTATGTGATATGCTTGCTGAAATTAATCCAGTATAAAAACAAACTAATATTGTTATAACAATAATCTTCTATTTAGTTATCAAGGCAAGAACTACATCTGTAAATTTAAATGTGTTCGAATTTAGAACACATTTAAGAAAAAAAAGAAGATTCAATATTTTAAAACCTGCTTCAAGTAATTAATTTACTGCCTTTTAATATTATAAAGAACTATAGAAAAATAATCAGTGAAATTAACAAGGTTATAAAAGTTATCAACGTCTTCGAAATGAGCTTTCAAAATATATATTTAAGAAGACAAAAATTTATAAAGATGTTCTGTGGCTAGATAATTTATGCCAGGGATTTCTACTGATGTTTTAAACCCGAACATGTAAATTTATTCCTACTTAATCAATGCCTAAAATATAATCATCGTAATTCTCATTTAAAAAGCTGCCCTTAATATTGGAGTATTATATTGAAGAAGATGTTAAATATTTTACTACGCAAATATTTAAAGAATGAATATCTGGATTACCTCTTCGAAGGATGATCAATAAACTTTATGTTTCAACATTCATCGTCATTTTATTTCGTCTGAGGAGGGATATAAAATCATTTTTCTTTCACGTCTTGGATTATTTCATTGTATATTTTAATAACCCTTAAACTTTATTTCCTTTGTGGATAATTATATTTACTTAGAAAAATTACTTCGTATATTAAAGTGGAGAACTGATAAGATGAACACTTTATTTTTTTTATTTATTTAATAAAATTTAGATGTTGATATTTTGATATATATTCTGATGGAAATGACAGCTGACTAAGGTAAACATTTTTAAATTATTTCAATTTGGAAGTAAGTTTTTATTATATTCCAAATTGAATCTTACATGACAATTAACATAATATATTTTTAAACATACATAACTAATATCAGAATACATTCTATTATTAATCTAGTGTGAATGGATGTTATCGTATATAAGCATACAACACACATTGAATAATTGTAATGACACAATAGGTAGATTTATAATTATCATGTGTATTATTTATTATACGCATGATTTTAAATTATATATATATGTAAATGATTACATTATTTATTTTTTTTTGAATATTAAATAATTTATTAGTGTATATAAGCACAGATTATAATTCTAAATTTTAATATTTTTATGTGATAATATTTTTGTTTTTATTACAGATTAAAATGTGTTAAACTTGATTTTAAAATTAAACAGGTCTTGTTTGTTTATTTTATTTAATCGTTTTATAAAACCAATAATTATAAATATACATACTCATGCATATATATGTTAAATCAACTTAATGATTTAATATTTATAAAGAAGTTATATATAGCTTATACTAAATTTATCATTACTATGGGATACTTATGGAAATGCCTGAAGAGAGTCAATTGCAATTTCTACTCTGAGCTCGAATTCCGAGAGTAACGAGGTTATTAATAGAGGAGTGAATTGGATTGTATTTTAAATCACATCATCCATGGCATTCTATAAGAAGACTCAAAGTCCAACTATAGCTAGATGTGACTTCTTCGAGTTCTAAAAAGGATCGTCCCGTTATAATATATATATATATATTGTAATGGTATACATTTGCCATTACATTATTTTAAAATTAAAAAATAAAAGGGGGAAATAAATCTTAAATAAATTGATTTATTAAAAACTAAAAGAAAATTAAAAGAGTTATGTTTAACATATATATTATCACACAGATGGAAAACTTAAAAAAAAAAGTATTTACAAGTACTTTTTTGTAGAAAAAAATAAAGATCTAAAGATATATTAATATTTTTGTTTTAAGTAATATAAACGAAAATAGAAACAAATATCAATTAGTGAATGAAAATAATTGAAATATAATTGAATGTAAAGCAAACTAGCCCTTGGGACACTTATATGATTGTAAGGTCAGATAAGAAATATAAAAAAATTAAAGATTAACCAATGCAAGCACAAAGTCATGCATGAGCCAGAAAGAAAAACATCCAGACTTAGGATCAGTGATGTCATGTTTGATTGATCCATAAGATTTATGATAAAGAAGGCCTAATACTATAAAAAGAGAAAATTATTGAATTTATTAGTTGTTTTAATCTGATTATTAATCTTGCAGCTGTATTGCGGACTCTGTGTTGTAGGGGTCTTGCAGTAAAATTAGTTTCTTTTGCATGCACCAACTGAGGCCTTCTGATGACAGTTCCTAACCCAAGTATTGTTAAGCAGTGGTTTCATCTCCAAAGAGAACAATCTACACAGAATGCAAGACTTAGGATGGACTTTCATAAACCTGCCACAACCAGGAGGATTCGTAAAAACATACTCTGGAAAGTATAACTTTTTTCAATGTGAACTTATAGATCGATCTCTTAAACAAGCTTTTAATGTGTCAGCTTTTTTTATTTATTTTGTATTTATTAACTAAATTATTAAAATGTATTAAATTTAAGTTGGGTGTATATGGCTGCATAGATTCATTAAAATTTATGTTAGTTTTAGGGGGTTAATTTCAGACTATTTGTTTTGTAGTTGAGGCGATGCTGGTAGAGGGATATATGGGTGTTTGTATCAATGTAATGTGAAATATGTTAGCATACAGGGCAATGTGCTCAAATGAATGCATAACTCAAAGGTGTAGCCATCATGTTACAATGGACATAGAGAACTTACCTGCCATTGATTTTCCTTTTTCTCTATTGATAGGGACTATAAGTCAGCAAAGACTGCTTTCTCTCCATACAAAGCATTTTTTTTAATGTTTTATATATATGATTCCCTCACCAGACAGATACAAATTCCTGTACTGGACAAGGATCACTTCTTTTAAATAATATCACATTGCAGATGCACAGTCCTGTCAGCATGGTTTTATGCTAACATCTTCATATTGCATTGGTTGCATCTGTATATCAGGAAGTGAGCATTGGTTTAGCTACATACTTTTAGCCTGATGTTAGATATTTTGAAAGTTTTGATTGAGTAATCTATGCAGCTTATCTATGCTCAACATTTTAAAACAAAAATATATAAACTGTCCATCTGTACAGATTTTAACTAAAGTATAATAACAAATTAAAGTAAGATTAATTTATTCCTCAAATTTAAATTTATATATGTGTGACAATACTGGCAGTGGCTTATTTTATTTATTTTTAAATATTGAAATACATTTATGAACTTATATTATAAATCTCAGCTACTCCTTGAGCTAGTGGCATAGGATAATGGTCAATAATAAAATAAAATTAGATCTTAACAAAAAGTATCTGCCTACATTATAAATTTTCTAGGTTCAAATAGCCTAATGGCACTCTGTCTGGCAGATAGGGGAAGTGTTCATCATCCCTGACCATTATAATATACATATCTTCATTTGCTATTTTTCTATAGTTTATAAGTTATTAAATGAAAAAAAAAACAATTCAAGGTCAAATATTTAATAAAAGTATATTTATTTTGTTTTGAATAAATCTGGAATAAATGAATTATTTATTTATTAAAATTAAAAAAAAAAATTTGTTAAATTATATTGGATAACAAAAATACTTTATTAAAATCAGAATAAATCATATGTTTAAAATTAGTGTTTAAAAATATAGACTGCATTGGTTAAATGATTTTCAAAAGTAAGAACACATACTTTCTTTAAAAAATTTTGCATTTCAACCATACCTTATTCTATAAATAAACTTTGAACTTGAAGCAAAGAAAGTGTGTTGTGAGTAGGGAACCCAAAAAAGATGAAACAGTGCTTTCCTGAATTTTATAACTGTGATTTAAATTAAATGATTAACAACAAAATGCTATGCTGACTGCTATAAATTTAAGACTGCAAAATCTACTTGGATTGTAATATTACAAAGAAAAATAATTGGACAACGTTTATGGATTAAAATGTCTATGGAGCCTTACTTATATGTGTGCTGGCACAATGATGCTAAAGAAAATGCTGTAAGATGAAAAAGTTAAACTGAACTGAAATTATATATATATATATATATATATATATATATATATATATATATATATATATATATATATATATATATATATATATATATATATATGTTGACATTGACAGGTGCTCAGAGAAAATAAAAATCTTATTTATTAACACAGTTGAAAAAGTATGATGGCAATATTTATAAATATTTATAAAAATCTTCTAAACTAATAATATTGATTGCAATGCAGTCTAGGTTATCATTTAAGTTTCTATCTAATAAGGACATATCATAAATGGTTAAAATTTCACACGCATCATTAATAAAAATCATATGATTAGTAATTTAAAGTGATTAATAAAAATCTTCATGCTCTTAGTTCTAAATGTTTCAGATTGGCCCATATATGTAGCTTGTGTGAAAAAGATAGAATGATCCATTCTATCTTCCAAAAAGACTTTATCTTGTGTTTGGAAATGACAGTATTCACTATCTGTAAAGTGCATGCGTTGTGGTTTAGGCTACATTATTATTTATAATAATCAAGTAAAGTAAAAGATCAATTAAAACATAAATAGAATTTGTAAAACATAGTTTAAAATTATAAGTAACTTTATAAAAAAAAATTATTACTTGATTTTTTTAAAAGGTATATTTTTATTTGCATGAAAAAGCATTTATAGTTAACCCGGGGAAAAAAAATCTACTGTACCAGTCAAAAATGTATGTCCATCCAACAAGATTTAGAATCTGAGCAAAAGTACCCCAAATCTGATCATGCCTGAGATACACAGGTCAGGAGCAATCATGAATTCTAACCTGTTTTCCCATTCCCCAAATTTATAACACTATAGACAACACTTATGGTGATACTACATAAATCAATTATTTCCAGACCCGGTGCTACATCATTTTGCATGAAAACTCAGCTGATGATGATGATGAGAGATTGAGTAAACCCAAAATATAAGTTAAAAATATACATAAATATAAATATTATTAAGGAGATTCGAACAACTGGACTAAGTTTAAAATATATAAATATTTATTTTGACAAAAATTCAAAATTTTATATATGCATAATCAATGTCACGCAGTTTAAACTGTTATTTTGGTTATGAAAATCTTTATACAATTATTTTATTTTAATAGATATCAATTTAGTGCGGCAGTTACAATTATAAATTATATATCACATCTAATTATACTACTATAAATGAATTATAGATGCATATTATATGTTAATTGCTTTTATAAATTATTATTTTAACTGCCACAAATAAATTAATGTTTATCTTAATAGAATTCATATTGTTAATATCAATTTAGGTGTTTTGATTTACTAATGCACAAATCATTATATAACTATTTTATCTTATCCTATTGTATATTTTAAGTGATATCTCACTATTCAGTAAAACATTATTTAATAAATTTTATCTTCTTTGTCAAGCAAGAGTATTTATTATGGATTCATTGGTGCTTTTATAAATTTTATGAGTCCATTATACATATAGATATAAATTATTATAAAGTCATTTATGATCAACTCATTTATTTATTAATTATATATATTACAGGTAGTTTCCCAAATATGTAATGCATTTTTGCAGGCCAGCTATCACTGTTCAGTTATAATATTTTCAGTACATTTGGGGTTACCTAATCTAGGAGCATCTATCGATCATCAGTTCCATTCAAGATATTAGTTGCCTAGCATGATGAGCAGTTTATTATTTTATATTATCATTTATAAATTTTGGCTTGTCAAAAGAATATATTTTATTTATGAGATAATACTGAATCTACAAGCTAATCAAAACTGTCAGGTTCATTTTTATTTTATTTTATTTTATTCTTTATTAGAATAGTTTGCAATGTATCAGTGTTAGAAGAGATGAGCATGCTAATGCAGTTAAATAACGCTCATCACCATCAGCACTCGCATTCCATACTATAGATTCAGGTCATAAAATTGATTTTTCTAGTACCAGGATAATATCCGGATATGGTAATCTCTACCAGTGCAAAATTAGAGAAGCCATTTGAGATACTTAAAAGGCCAGATTGTATCAATAAGCGAGATGATGCATGCAAACTTCCTTTTTTTTGGAAAGATTTTTTTTAAAAAACATTCTTAATTTAACATTTTTGCTATTGGTGGAACTTTAACATTTTTTTAAATCAGTGATTGTAGCGCCTCTACAACCATCTTTCTACCTTTTATCACTCAGTGGATAACTTGTGTGATCAAGTCGAAACATCGGTATATCAATATTTAAATTTTTTAACATGGATGAATCTGCAAAATATGTCTTTTATATATGAAACCCATGAAAATTTTCATATCAACATATATATATATTAAATAAATTAATCCATTACTAATCCCATTTTTATCAATATGAAACAAGTGAAACATTTAGTCAAAGCCATAGCTTACGTGAGTTTTGTGCAGGCTTAGTGAGCTAAATATTCTTGATTAGGTTCTGTATGAAGTATAGACTTAGTGAGAGCAAAAGTGTCTCATGATTCTAGAGCTCAATGTTCATGAGTTGTAGCTCAAGATGAAGCATTTCCAGTGTTTGAATTTCATAATCTTCAGGTAAACACCAGAGCAACAAACTATAAGTTGATTTATTTATTAATAATTTCTGGACTGATTTCAGCATAAAAACATCTTGTATATTCTTAAAATGTAAGGTTTTATGTGAAAACTTTGAAAAGTTCAGCACAGTGGCAAAGTGACGATTCAAAAGCTAAATTTTTGGGGATGTATTTCTAAATGAATGTGTTATTTTGATTGTCAAACATCACGTCTTTCTAAGCAACTAAATAATTTTTTTTCACGCTAAAAAGGAAAGAAAACTTTTTCTTGTACATATGCTTCAATTTAACAACATATTTGTGAAAATGTTTTTTTTAAAAAAATAATAGAATAATTTTTAACATTGTAACCGAGTTTTTAAATATTCTACTTCAGCGTGCAAGATTGGTTTTCAATTACCTTTTAGACTACTGTATATTGATTTTAATTTGAAAGAAATCATTAATTAATTAATTCTCTCAAGCAATTTAGCTCAAACAGGATTACATCTGCTAAACGACTTTTACTAATTTAAATTTTAGTATTTAAATATTAAAATTTACACATGTTAATATACTTTTGTTAAATGTTAGAAACAATCTTTGCTATTAAACTTTAATAAAATAAAGATGTAACTAGGATCTAACTACATACAAATAGACTATAAAACATATAAAATGAGGTATGAGTAAAAAAAAAAACCTATAGTAATTAAAAAATAAAAATTTTCAAAATAAGTTTTCTCTATCTAGATAACTATTTATTTTTAAGTATTTTTATTGCAATTTAAAATATTATTGAGCATATATATATATATATATATGTTAAAACGAAGATTTGCACGGGTTAAATATATAAAATACATATTTTGCGGGTTCATCCGTGTTAAAAACTTTTAATATTAATATACTGACGTTTCGACTTGGTCACACAAGCCATCCACAGAGTTATAAAAGGTAGAAAGACGGTTGTAGAGGCGCTACAATCACTGATTTGAATAAAATGTTAAAATTCTACCAATAGCAAAAAATGTTAAATTTAGTTCATATAACATTACAATACTAGCTTAAAAAATTAAAATTTATTAAACTTCTTCCATTACATGGTTTCATCTATTAATAAATAATCCTATTTGTTAGTGGATGAACCATTGTGTGGAATAATTTTAGTAAAGTTTAGTTTTTTTGGTTAGTGTTGCAGTGCTATATGAATTTTTATTTATTTATTATTGCTAGTATAGCATTAGGCAGTTATTAATAAAAATATATATTTAAATACATGTATATTGCTATACTAAACCTAGTATAAATAGGATTTGAACTCAGACTTTCAAGCTCACTACAATTATCCACTCCTTCTCATAAAACCTATACATATGATCACATGCATGTGAAAAAGATAAATAATCTCCAATATAAGAATTTCATGCTGAACAAGCACTCATCATTTGGTTTAGATCATTATCTCCCACACACATATACAATCACTGCTCACTTTATATTAAGATAAGAAATCTTCAAATGTGGACATGTTTTAATCTTCTCCACTCTCCAATTCTTTAGTCATCAATATCATTGAAAAGCTGAAGTCAAAACACTAAAAGCTCTCATTGATGCCAATATTATTGTCATACCCATGTTAACTTTAAGTCACTCTGAACCCTCACATATAGGACCTTAATATATTTATTTAAATACACATAAGATGAATGAGTGAAATACCAGATGAATATGTAACATTTAAATACATGTATATTGTCTATACTAAACTTAATATAAGTAGAAGAAACTTGAACTCAGGATTTCAAGCTCCCTACAGCTATTCACCATATACAACTGATACACATAACCACATACATGTGAAAAAGATAATTGATCTCCAATATACTTATTTTGTGCTGAACTAGCACTCATCAGTTCATCTAGATCACCACCTCTTACTCATAAATACAATAAGTGCTAAGTTTATATTAAGATAGCAAATCTTCAAACATTAATGGATAAGCTTCAATTCTTTCCATTCTCCAATTCTTCAGCCATCCATATCATTGAAAATCTGAGGACACAATGCTCAAAACCCTTGTTAATGCCAATATTGTTCTACCAATGTATGTGGTCATGCATATAGGTTGTATAAGATAAAATGGATAACTACAGGGAGTTTAAAAGTCTGAGTTCAAATCCCTTGTACTTACATTAAGTTTAGTATAGAAAATATACATATGCTTAAATGTTATATATTCTGCACTTCCCTCTTCTATCTAAATAGGCATATTATGATCCTATATGTGTGGGATCAGAGTGACTTAAAGACAACATGGGTATGATAATACAATTGACATTAACATGGGCTTTGAGTATTTCATCCTCAGATTTTCAATGATATGGATGGCTGAAGATTTGGAAAGTGGAGAGGATTACAGCTTGCTCAGTAACGTTTGAAGATTTGCCATTTTAATATCAACTGAGCATTCAGTGTATATATTTGTGGAAAATAGTGATCTGGACCATCCGATAAGTGCTGGTTCAGCACAAAATATGTATATTGGAAATCATTTATCTTTTTCACATGTGTGTAGTCATGTGTATAGGTTGTATAAAATGAAGTGGATAGCTGTAGGAACTTTGAAAGTCTGAGTTCACACACATATATATATATCAGCAGATACTTTTACTTATACAAAATGTATTAAATTTTATAATTGACGTTTATAAAAAAATCTTGTATTGTTAGCATTTTAATTAGATCGAATTGTTGCAAAAGTAATTATAATTGTATGGTTCCTTTGACATATATAGTTTAATTAATAGCACAGCAAACTGCTGTAGCAAAAAATTTAATAAACTTTATTACTAATAACATTTTTAATAATCTACATACTTGATGATAAATTATCTGTTTAAAAATAAATATTATTACAAAATAAAACAAAGTTTACAAATTTAATTAAAATCCATAAATTTTAAAATGTCACTTCTTTCTGAGCATTTTATATGCATCTAAAAATCTTTATTTTTAAAAACTGCATTTTCTTGGGTTCCATATAATCTAGTTATAAATTTTATAATTTTGTAGTAAAGCATGTGTATATACAATAAATCGATAAATGCATATTAATAAAGGAATACTTTTTAATATTTATAATTTAGCTCTAATTGTTAAAGATAAACTATAAGTCCTAGATAAACAACATTCCCCACTACATTATATTTCAATTATATTATCTATTTTTTCGTTAAGACATCGTCTCTCATCTGACCAATTTAAATTATTCAGGAATATGCTTTTATGTAGCTGAAAATAAGACAATAGTCATTTATTGACTCATACTGAATAATAAGCTATATTGCCAATGTTATAGCTAAATATTAAGATTTTAGCAAAAACTGTAGCAAGATTAGATGATGAAGTATTTCCATTTGATTATAGTACCATTTTATTTAGCTATCTCAATCTTTTTTTTCTGTAGAAAATTTAATTAAAACTCAAATATATATATACCAATTTATACAACCCTAAACACGTGCAATTTCTAGAACAATAAGGTTTTAAACACTGCTTATATCAATGTACTGCTTTTTATTATCAGATTTACTTTGCAAAGGGTTCTGAATATATATATATATATATATATATATATATATATATATATAGTATAATGTCCATTATATAATAAATATAATAAAAATTAATAATGAATATAATAGTAATATATTATAAAAAGTATTATGATAGTTGAAAAAGATTAAATAATTGACTGAAAGTACTTATGTGGATTATAATACTTTTATATTATTACTATGATATTCATTATTATTTTATATATTGTAACAGAATAAATATGAGAGTATACTCTTCTTTTAATATCCCAAAAATTTGAGAGCCATTTGTGACAGAATAAATATGAAGATATAATCTTCTTTTAATGTCTCCACAGATTTAGAAGCCATTTGTATTAGAATAAATGTGGACCATGCTATATTCTGAGTCATAGCCTAATTATTGATTTCCATTTGTAACAGAATAAAGCTAATAAACTAAGGAAGAACAACCCTAATTTAATAATGCCCATGAATTGTAGCATCATTTGTAATAGAATAAAAATAAATTAAACTAAAATAAATATCAATAAATGAATAACAATCTAACACTTAATAAAAGAATAGTGATCTTTCTTATAACCTCAGATTCCAATAGCATTTAAAACAAATGAAACATTACTTCAAACTATTCTAAAATATAAGCATTATTTGCAATAACTTAAAGATAAAGCAATAAAACTAAATCTCACTGGCTTAAAGATAACATTAATATATGTCTATAATATAGATACCTTATAATAAAATGAAAATAATGACAAATAATACACAGATAAACTTTAATATTCCTTATGAATGAACACACTGTTTATAATAATACAAACTTGTATTAAGATCAGACATTATTTCTAAATGATTTATAGATTGATGAAATAAGAATCTTAATATGCTGTACAAGTTTACAATATCAATGATATCTAACAATATATATAATTCTATAATTGATTTCTAATTCCACCTAAATAAAATAACAGTACTACTAACTCAATTATGCTAAAATATTTCACTAATATCAACATACTCTTATGAACTAAGACAATTTTAAGATTAAATACTTTTTAATAATACAAAATCTAATGTATCTTTCCATTTTCACCAACTTAATATATTATAAAATAAAATGATTTTATTAAATAACCTTAAGATTTTCAATATCCAATTATAACAATATATGAAATAAATGATAAATTCCTGTTTGATACTTATTCCAACTATTGATAAAGCATTATCCAATTATTCTTCAATTTATTAAAGCTAAGTTATTAAAACTTTAGACTATAACTGTCAAGCATGTGACTGATATTTAGATTTATTATAATCAAATATTAATATTAAAATTTAATATTTAAACCAAATTTACAATTCCTCACTAATGAACTTTAAATATAACTAACGCAAGTCATTCCAATTTGTAACAGAATAAAAAATATTTTTATTACCAGATTTATGACTTGGGAGAAAAATCTCTTGAATGTTGCAAAGAGATGCTTTGACATGGATTTATTGAATAACTCAGTTGTGATGTTCAATTTTTTTTCATTCCAGATATTTTCTGATGTATTTTGACTTTCCTGTTTTTTAATTTCTAAGTTATTTATATGTCTATTGGTTGGCTTCCTATATCTGAGATTAATATTTTGCAAAGTGGTTGCATTGCTTTTTTTAATCTCTATGCTGATATCTGAATTAAATTGATTTTCAGTTTTTTTGTTAGAATAAATGAATTAATTTTTTCATTTCCTTTGACCATGTCTGCAAATGCTGGCTTGTTTTTGATGGCTGTCATTGGTGTTTTTGCTGGCGTTGATTAGGTCATGTGATCATTGAATCTCCATGCTTGCTTTGTTAATTTGTTGAAGTTGGTTTTCAATTTAAAAAATATCAATTAAATTCTGCTTATTTTGATATTGATTAATTTAATATTAGAATTTTTGGTGTTATATATATTTTTTACTTTGTTTCTGGTGGTATTTATTGACTTTTTAATAGTTTGAATGTGGAACGATTTTACCTGATCTGTGCTATCCAAACAATATTTGAAAGATGATTTTTAAGCTTTTACCATAAATAAACTATTTTATGTGCACATTTATGACAAAAATAATACTTAATAAATTATCTATAATGCCTAATTATATTTAGCTGCCTATTTCTATAGTAGTAGACTTTGGGTTTACAATAAAAAATAAAAGACCTATTCTTGATATCCAAAAGATTTATAAATTTCAAATAAATCTTAAAACAGAGAATTTTGATTAGTGATGTCTTTCTGTGCTTTAGAATTTTACAGTCATAAAAGAGAACAAGAAACATGAGCTCAATCAAGGTTTTTTTTAAAAATTATTTGCGAGGAATGAAATGATAATAAACAGGAAGAATTTTTTTTTAAAGAAGTATTTTATTGTAGATGTGAACAAATGATGAACCAGAAACCAATAGTAATCAAGACGTTTTTTAATATAATAATTAAATTTGAACTATTATAACTTTTTAACTATGGGTAAGACTTTTAAGGTGTTGAAGGTTTACTAAGTTGTAGAAAATAGTTTTAAAAGAAATGTTTTATTGTATGATATGAACAAATGATGAACCAGAAACCAATAGTAGATATGAAGTTTTTTTTAATGTAATAATTAAATTTGAACTGTTATAGCTTTTTAATTATGGGCAAAACTTTTAACATGTTGAAGGTTTACTAAGTTGTAAAAAATAGATATTTATTTATATACCCGTTTATAAGTATTTTCCGTTACATATATTTATTCATAAATCCATGCGTACAAACTATTATTTACAATTTAAAAAATATGCGTAATAATGCAATTTTTCTAGCCTGTTAGCTAAACAAAACTGACATTTATATATAAAAAATAACGATTATATTTTTACTTACTCTTGGGCAAAGAGTGAATTTAAAATCAATGGAGCCTATGATAGCTTAAACATTTTCTTTTGCTTTCATTGTATGCCTTCCTCAAGTTTATGAATATTTGATAAAAGTATTTAAAATTCATTTTGCACTATAATTTTACAAACACACACACATATATATATATATATATTGTAACATGTGGAAGATAAGACAGAGAGAGATCGACATGGAGGAATCAGAAAAGGCCCTACCAATTCTCATACCGTCAATGATCAATTTAACACATTGGGCAAGTCAAATTGTAACCTAGAAACGTGCAGACACGCAGGCTAAAATATATATCATACAATAATATAGCTAAACTCAGTGAGTTTATAAAACAAATATCATATACTACAATAAGAAGATATACCGAGGAAGCATTTATAGTAAAATATTATGTAAATACGAAGCAATATTATTAATACATCAAGAGGTGGAGAAACCTCAACTTGTTCTAGCACACAAAAAAAATCTCTCAATATTGTGAGCTTATGCCATTAAGGTTACATTTAATTTTTTTTTTTTTTTTTTTTTTTACTAAATTTCTACTACCATTACCATTTAATCCATCTCTTGCGTTTCCTCTAAGCATCTCATTACTCTGATCAGATAAAACATTTAACTCATAAAATTGAAAGTGTTTTTTAAAATCTATGCACTTAAGATCCATCTTTTGAATGTTTTTTCTTCATTATCAAAATAAATTTAAATAATATGGCTTATTAAATTAAATGAGGGTATTTCAGGGTAATATGATCTCATTTAAATTATAAAAATAAATTATTTTAGACTCTTCAGATTCATTCTACATTGAATGAAATCCTAGTTAATAAAATAAATAAGACACACACTTTCCCTAAGCTAGTATACTATTAATTTAAATAAATAAAACATGATCTCTTAATTTTAGAATAAGATAATGAAATAAACTTACACTCGGATATTAAAAATGGGCCAGAGATATAATTAATAATAATTCTAAATACTCTAGAACAAATCTACTTAAATATCTTATAACTGATGTAGTGACTACTCTCTGGACCTGTCTATTGGACAGACTACTATTGATGATGAAATACGAATTACATTCTTGTAAAGTAATTTTATCTTAAAATAATAAATATCTTCAAATATGAAATGATGTAAAATAAACATGTATAGTGATTTGAAGTAAGCAAATCAAATTAAAGTGATTCAAAGTAATAAATGGAATTATACTTATTTATTAAAAATATAGATCTTTCTTAGATGTTCTACTAATTCTTAAATAATTCAATATTGGAACATATTAGCGTCAATATTCATATATTCTTTTAGCAAATATGCTTAAAATAATCTATAATATTTTATAAGCATTTAAACTTTTATTTAATATGTGGAATGATTTCTTGTTGATAAATCGAATGATGAACAAACAACGACTAGAAATTTCTTAAATGACAAGAAATATGTATTCTACAAGAAAACAAAGACAAGATTACAAATATTTCATATTTGAGTCCTCATAATCAAAGACTTTCACAACTTGATTTTTTTTTTCAAAATTATGATGGAAGGATTTAAAAATTTACATCATGTTTTTATAAAATTAAATTTAACTGGATTAAACAAAAATAATCCAGTAGATTAAAATAATCTTTCTATTGTAAAATTATCAAAAAGTTCTTATTTATCAATGCATTCATCCAATTATAGTAACCTTCATATAAGTATGATTCCTTTTATCAATATTTAACATAATAATATTAGCATATCAATTGAGTGATGAAGAAATGATAAGACGATCATGCATATTGTCTATGTAAGTCTACAAAACTTTTAAAAATTTAAAATGAATTATGATTCATATTTTGTCCACATTCATAATGAATTATTAACATTTAAGCCAATCAAGAATGCTATAAAGGTAAGGTAAAATTCCTAAACACCACTAAACATGTCAAGCAAAGCCATGATAAAATATTACACATGCTTTACTAAATGTACTACCAAAAACACTATCCATTTTCAAATAATTAAGTAACGCAGATAAGTATGATGGCATAGCTCATAAAAAGCACATTCTTTTGAGGGTTAAAAACGATCTAGGACTTTGTCATTAGTCAGAAAAATAATGAAAATGGACATCATGAACAAATATCTTAAATAAAATTGCTTTAAAATAAGAAAGAGTATAAGCTTCCATCTTGAAAAATATATGATATGAATATACAAACACTAGCAAGGCAATAAATAATAAAAGTGTCTAATGCAACCATCTCTTGTAAAGATAAACTAGCAAAATAATGATAGAAACTAACATTAACACTACCATTTCTAAATATGCTGGCATACATAAGCATTTTTAAAATAGAAAGAAAATAAATTTCACTATCTCTAACAAAAATATAAATAACAAATGAGAAATATAAATAATAATAACTGAAGCCAAATATGGTTCCATTAACATTAGGCAATGAATAAGCATAAATAAATAATATAAACATACATCTACTTATTCAGCTTACAATATAACAATATGAAATATGATAAATAACTATTCTGAGAACTTAAAACACTTCAAAATATAGCATATAATATGAAAATAATATGCACCTCAATAAGATATAGTATGCAGAAATCATAAATACAAATAAAATGTAACTTTATTTTACTATCAAATAATAAAATGAATAAAAGTCCTTCTGCTTTCTTCTTTCCATAACCATTACCCTGGAGCATGAATAAAAATGTTAGTAACAAAATCTTGCGGATAGCAAATATATCCATCATAAAATACAATATAACTAGAATATCAAAGTTTATGACATAACTATGAAATATGAAACATTTAGAATATAACAATGAAATATGAAACATGTTTCTTAGATATCCTTAGTAAAATTTCAAAAAATTATACTATCAAAAACTAAGATACATGTATCACCATTCATTGAATAATTAAACATCCAGGGGTTTAAAATATAATAAATATTCATTCATTTGCAATAAGTATCTTAATATTTAAATTTAGGTCTTCAAAAACTACAATCATTCTTTTGATGGATTGTAGTTTGTTGTAATAAAAAGTTCATTTTGCAGGAAATTGATTTTCTAAATCATATTAAACAACAATTACAAAAGTATTTAGCAGAAAAAAATAACTTATTTTTCAATGTCAAATTTTTAACCGTAGTGGTCTCCATAGCAATGCTTGTGGAGAACAAAAACTTGCAGAATTTAAATATTTTGCAGGAATTATAAAATAATTAAACTGCAGAAAAATCATTTAAATTCATTAAAACAATGTTTTTCACAGGTAAATTTAATATTTTAGTTTTAACTATAAATTTTTATTTAACACACATTGATTATGTAAGTAATATTTACTAAGGCAATAAACCTAAAGCATATGCAGTTGAAAATGTGAAGGTAATGTATAATAGGAATTGTTGACTTAATCAGTGAAGTACTGAATAGCTTCCCACTCTCAGATATAACCACTTCAGTTTCACCTATTTATATAGAAACTAGGTTGAAGTAAAGAAGGGTTCCCCTCTTTTCTTCCAAAGCATAAGCTTGTGGTTAAGACCTGTAGAGGTCCCTACCTTCACATTTTCAACCGCACATGCTTTAGGTTTATTGCCTTAGTAAATATTTTAGTTTTATGAAATGAAAAACTTTTAAATTCTTTATAATATTTATTAAACAGTTTAATGCAGGTCCAATTTTTTATTTCCATTTCCTTAAAAAATTTTTTTTTTCTTTCAAGGGGAACAAACAAAACACTCAACAAATAAAGTTTTTCATGCCATTTTCCACATAATAATATAATGTCTTCTATTAGAATACAGCACAAATAAATTTTTATTGAAGTATAACATTTTTATTATTATTTTTTTTATAGATTTAAATAAATTCTTTTAAAATATCTGGTAAGATACATTATTGTGTCAAAATATAGTTTTTATTCTGAATGAAGTTTTTTTTTTACTCAAGGTAAATTAACTCTGGACAATATTAAATATGAAATGAGTGTTTTAGATAAAATACTAAAAAATAATTAACACTTGTGTCATTATTGCCACTAAGAATTTAAATATATTGTGACAAATTTAAATTTAAAACAGACATCTTTACATGCCTTGAAATTGACAATAGCTCATACATCATTATAATGACAATAATATTTGAAGTTTTTTAATGCAGAAATATTAAGAGATAACAATGTAAACATTGCAACAATTAAATGGGATTGCCATTAAAGCTGCAGGTATACAGATTTCAATTTCCTTCATGTTTCAGTTTAAATAATTGTGCCCAGATTTTGATTCAGCATAACATACTTAAGCTTAAAAAATAATAAAATTTAAATAAAATTACACTTTTAAAATTTTAACTGGAATTTTTAATATTCAACTGCTACAAATAAAAATAAAATTAAAACAGATTGAAAAATAGAACAAGTGACAATCTCATCTAATTATACTATTAATCATGTGACAATTTTACAAGACTTGTGATAAACCTTTGCAACATTCCATTGACTGGTTTGAGTCATGATCTATAGTAATCAGGAAAGATTGTCAAGTAAAATTTACCTAATTAATATTCTATGTTAAAATAAAGCAACTTTAAATTGTCTAGATGAACCAAAAATTAATTAAAAACATTTCCAGGTTGCAAATGAAATTATTACATAAAAATTACAGACACTAAGATAAAATAAAAAAATTACATAATTAAAATTTACATTGCATCTTTAATGAAACAAATATTACAAATAATATTTAATACATTTATTTATTATTGTTTAAATCTAAACAAAACTTAAAATATAATTTTGAAATTGTTTTTAAAACTAGACATTAAATAATATTTCAAAACAAATAATGTTAACACTTAAACTTTTATTCGCTCATTTATTCAAATATTCATCTACCTATTACTTAAAAAATCCTATTATTTATTTTTGTTTATTAATTCTTTCTATGTAAATGAATTTAAAATATTTAAGAAGAGTATTATGTCTTAAAATTAAAATGAATTTAAATATTGTAGCTTTAATTTATGTACTAAAAAACCAAGATTTTTTAATTTTAAAGTTAACACAAGCTTTTGAAACATTTTAAATGATTAAATCATGACTAAACTAGCATTAGTAACTTAAAATGCATTACTTACCATCTGAATTAGTAGATATTTAAAAATTTAAAATTTTTAATATAATAAGAATTTATTTAAACTTAAAACTATTATAATCTAAGCTGTGTAAATTTTATTTTACAGCTGCAAAATTTATAAAAACACTGTTATAGTATATCTATATAAAAATTATGGCATTATAAAACACTTATAAAAATATATTCATGAGAGAATTGAACTATATAAAATGTTTGTGTTTTAGATGTCTTGGCACAAAATTTGAGTTAACCTTTAGCTTCTTCCAAAACTAAAGATTAAAATATATATGGTTCATACATACACATGTATTATACTTATAAAGTAATAATTATAATAAACAGTAATTTTGGGTTAACAAAGACAGTGTTAAAAGGCTCAGGTGAAAAATTATATATTTATAAATGTGATGAGTTTAATACTGTCTTTTTTCCTGGTTCTACTGCAACAATCATTTTCCACCTATGTAACAGCTTACAAAATTGTGAGAGAAAATTTAATGCAAGTACAATCATTTTTTATTTGTTTTTGTTACAAATTTTGTGAATATGAAATAATATATTATTCATTTCACTATCAATCATGTGGTCTTCCACATGGAAAGAAGCTGGTTTCAGTGTTGATGTGAGAATGCTAATAACATAGAACACAAAAGTTTTAGAGAAAATTATATAAAATAGAACAAATAGCTTTAAGTAGAATATTAATTGTAATAATAATAATGTTAAAATAAATTACTAAAATTCATATTTTTATAAATAAAATAATAGGCTTGATAAAAGTGTACAAATTTAAGAAAAACTAATTAATTATATAAACTATGTTAAAGTATTTTTGTTTTATCAAAGGTGAAAAGAATATATGGAATGTAAAAAAAACAAATCAATTAATAAAAAAATTAAATCTGTTTTGAGATAGGTTTGAAAACAAGAGAAAAATTCTAGCAATTAAATAATTATAGTGTTTTAAAATTCAATCAATTAAATGATAATGTTTTCATAAAGATGTTGGTGTTAAAATCAAGATCAAAGATGTTAAAAGCAAGAGTTCAAAATCTATATGTAAATATTTTTTTGAACTTAATTAGTTTAGATAAAACAACAAATAAAAAATTTAAATTTGAAATTCATTAATTTTAATTTTATTTATAAATTGTATATCATGGCATGAAAGTTCTTAAGTTAGAACATTTTTAATATTTTAATATTCATTTAATTACAAAAAGATTGGAGTATAGAGATTTCTATCAATCATTATTAACAACAATTTTTTTTAATAAAGATCCATACATCAAACTCCTTGATGTAGACAAAAAAATTAAAATTAGTTGGGCCTTTTCCTCTAAGAAGTAAACATTATTTTTTGATAAAATTTATTTTCAAACATTCATTTTAATGATATCATTGATTAAAAAATAACAACAGAATTTGATCAATATATATATATATATTATAATTGAAATAATATTTTTAACGGTTTACAAACAATTACAAACAATCTTTAAATTTTCAGAAGTACTTTTGGTTACTTTCTAACCTGCCTCAACTGCCATAAAATTCAAAAACTAAAAGCGGAAGCAAATGTCATCAATTCAAATTCCACGAATCTCGTATTTTAATATTAGAAGCTTGTCGATTTATTAAATGCGTTTTATTCCTGTTTATAAAAATTGCCTCTTTAATTTTTCTTTTACTATGGTTTCTCTCTTCGTGAAGAATTTTCACATTTTCAAAATTAAATTTAAATTTATATTTACATGTTTTTTCATGATCGAAGAAAACTGAAGAAGATATTAAATCGCCATTATTTTTATTTTTTACACGCTTATATAACAATTCATGTTCCTTCAATCTTTTCTCAATGCTGCACCTAGATTCACCTATATATGATAGCATACAATCACAAAAAATTTGATATATGACATTACTTTTTTGCTTGACAGGTATGACATCCTTAGAATTATTAACTAATTTATTAATATTGTTTGGAATGTAGAATGAAACATTAAATACATTCTTATATAAATCCTTAAAAAATTTTACTTGTGGATTTGAAATAAATGGAATAGATATCCATTTTCTATTATTAATCTTCATTTCTTTTAAATTATAATAATTTTTTTAAAATTGACTTAAAGTATTATTTATTTGTTCCATTTTATAACCAACATCAAGCAATTCCTTGGCAAATATCTCAATATTTTTCAATTTATCATTTGGTAACGACATAATTTTTCATTCCGAACCAAAAAAGATTTAAAACTTGCCATCTTATGCATCATTGGTACTTTTGATTTACAATTTATATATCCTCTTTTTTGCAATGGCTTAATTATTAGTTTATAATTTAAGCCATTGCAAAAAAGAGGATATATAAATTGTAAATCAAAAGTACCAATGATGCATAAGATGGCAAGTTTTAAATCTTTTTTGTTTCGGAACGAAAAATTATGTCATTACCAAAGTGATAAATTGAAAAATATTGAGATATTTGCCAAGGAATTGCTTGATGTTGGTTATAAAATGGAACAAATAAACAATACTTTAAGTCAATTTAAAAAAAAAATTATTATAATTTAAAAGAAATGAAGATTAATAATAAAAAATGGATATCTATTCCATTTATTTCAAATCCACAAGTAAAATTTTTTAAGGATTTATATAAGAATGTATTTAATGTTTCATTCTACATTCCAAACAATATTAATAAATTAGTTAATAATTCTAAGGATGTCATACCTGTCAAGCAAAAAAGTAATGTCATATATCAAATTTTTTGTGATTGTATGCTATCATATATAGGTGAATCTAGGTGCAGCATTGAGAAAAGATTGAAGGAACACGAATTGTTATATAAGCATGTAAAAAATAAAAATAATGGCGATTTAATATCTTCTTCAGTTTTCTTCGATCATGAAAAAACATGTAAATATAAATTTAAATTTAATTTTGAAAATGTGAAAATTCTTCACGAAGAGAGAAACCATAGTAAAAGAAAAATTAAAGAGGCAATTTTTATAAACAGGAATAAAACGCATTTAATAAATCGACAAGCTTCTAACATTAAAATACGAGATTCGTGGAATTTGAATTGATGACGTTTGCTTCCGCTTTTAGTTTTTGAATTTTATGGCAGTTGAGGCAGGTTAGAAAGTAACCAAAAGTACTTCTGCGGATTTAAAGATTGTTTGTAATTGTTTGTAAACCATTAAAAATATTATTTCAATTATAATTACAATATTGTTTTTAATTAACGGATATTTTATTTATTTTATATATATATAAAGAGTTGATTGTTATAATTTACATTTATAAACTTATTAGGGCCTTGAATTATTTTCTTAGTGTGTGTGTATATAATATATTATATATGTATATATATATATATATATATATATATATATATATATATATATACAGAGAGAAGAAAAGAGAGAGAAGTGGAGTAGAAGAAACTTTGATGATAAACTTTTTAAAATCTGATATCACCTGTCTCATGAAGACATTTTTTGATGTTAAAGAAAGTTGGTATTTGAGGTGAATCATAGAAAAGCCATTTTGTTTTGTACATATACATTATATGTTTAATCTAATTTTACATGAAAATATCTATTTGTTAATAAATGAAACCATGGTTGCAGAAGAATTGAATTACTCCAAATTCATAACTTAACCAGACTAGCCAAAGAAAATAAACTCTAAAACAAAACCAGTGACTTCTCTGTTACAAACAGACTTCTCAGGTTTAAGAGACTACAAGGTAACTATAAATTAACAGCGAAACCATTGGATGCATTTTAGATTTTATTTGCTTTGGCTACTCTGGTTGAGTTGTGAATTTGGGATAATTTTGATTATTTTTATTGATTAGTTTAGCTTTAGGCTTTTAATGTTTATATATATTATAAAAGATGTTTTCAGGAGTTTTATCATGTTTAATAAAATAAAATTAAAATACTAATGTTTTGACGATATAACACTTGTCTAATCACAGGCTTGTTGCAGAGATAATAATTGTGTCATATGATTGTTGAATAATTTGGCTTAAATTTTGGTGATTTTCATTTATTTGTATGAGAAAATTCTTCCACATCATGGGGAATTTTATTCCTTCATCATGTTTCTTAACACAATTTGTTTTTTAAGCATCATAATGAAACAATAAAAGTATCACTTATATACACATTTGCTCACTTAAAAATAAACCTACCAAAATTTAAGCCAGACTATTTAACAAACACATGACACAAATATTATCTTTGATGAAATCATGCAATAACTACTTTACCCAGTTGATGGCAACTGCTATTTTGTCAAAATATAATTATTCTAATTTTATTTTATTTTGTTAAACAAGGTCTCCTGAAAATATGATTTATAAAATATATATTATAGATACATATTTATTTACAAATTTTCCTTTTTTTAAATATGTTCACATATGATGTTCAGAGAAGATAAAATGGCTGCTTGAATATTATAAAATTGGTGAAATTTAATATTTTTTTTGTTTGTTTATTTACATTTCTGTTAGTTTGCTTACATTTGTCTTTGAATAGCATAATTGAAGTGATATAGTTAAATATAGCATAGTTCATAACTCCACTGTAATAAAATTATGTAAATGTTTTCATTATTATTTATTTTTTAATATTAGTAATTTTTTATTGCCAAATATTTAGGTGACATTTATATTCCCCATTTTATTGAATTTTATAATTTTTAGAGCAAATTTATCAAATGAAACCTTATAAAAGTCAATAATTAAAGAAAATAAAAATGCCTTCTGTTAATAGCATTCAAAATTATTCCTCCAAAATTTTGTTGATTTTTTATAAGTCCACTTTTAATATTTCAAAAAGAGCTTCTTTTATTTGAAGTTATTCTTTAGACAGATCTCTATGAAAAATTATATATTTTGAAAGATTAATATTTATTCATTTCAAATTATTTTTAGAACTCAAAAGCTAAACCGAACCTGTTGGTTTTGATAAATTGCTTTTGTTTATTAGTTATTTTTGTTTATTTGCAAAGTTAATATTTTATTTTTTTTTAGACTAATTTTATTTATTGAATTTATGTCTAGAATAAAAAAAAATGTAAAAATTGGAGAGTGACAGTAGAAAATAAAACTATGTATTTTATTAATACCATCAATAAAAGAATCTGAAAAAAGGGGTAAAATGTGTTGACTTTATTTATCAATTAGGTTGAAACAATTACATGGAATTATATAAAATATTCATAGAATACTTTTACTATTTGTCAATTCTTTAGAATTATTTAATAATTTAATTCAAAGTAGTAGTTTCCTTCAAACAACTCTTTTTTTTTATCCAATCATTATTATTAAAAACAATTTATAATTTTAAATTGTGAATTTGTAGATTGCTATTGGAGCAAGTCATTCATTTTGGCACTTGCAATTTTGATTGGTGGGTACTTAGCAACATCACTGCTGAACTTATTTCCCTGTTATTACATAGAAATCCCCCATTTATTGATATGATTTTTTAATTAATCCATGAAAATATTTAACATACACATATGTATATAATTATCAAATTGGCATTACTTTCTATTATAGTATGTATACATTCTCATATATGCACCACACATAAATTGTTTTACTGAGTTTATAATACCAGTGCATACTTCATATTTCTATTATGTTGAAGTATTTTCTAGTTGATTTACTTATTGATTGTAGATATATTTGATAATTAGTTTTTAAAGCCCATATTAATTGCTATGTAACAGCCAACTTATTTTTGAATGTGTGACATGAAAATACGATTTTCTGTAGTAAGAAAAAAAGAAAAAAAAAGGGTGTGGGGATGGAGAGAAAAATGAAATGGGGGGGGGGAGAATGTATAGAGAAAAAAACAAGAATGGAGTGCCAAAATTATATGGAGAGAAAAATACTTAAGTTCAATTTTCTCATCTCGGTTTTGAAATTGCTAATTTGCATGTAGGAAAAATAATTTATGCCCATATATAATATTAATAAATGTTTAAAACGATTTTTTTTTCACAATTTCAGTTTTATATTCAAATCTTTTGATATTACTTAAAATAATAAAAATATACAATCAAAGCATTTTAGTTGCCAGCAGACTGCTTCTAATGATATTTAACTTCAACTGTAATTTTTTTTTACTTTTTTTGACAAATTGAGTAATGTTATTTTGGAGCAAACTTCAAATGAAGTTTGACGTATTTTTTTTTTTACGAATAATTTTTTTCAATCAAATGAATTTTGTAAGTTTTTTTTATTATTGAAAATTATGGAATTAATTTTGCTGCACTTAAATTTTTTTTCCTTAAATTCAGTTTTTTTTTCTTCAGATTTTTAAGAAAATTTTAAAATATAGCCATCATGTCAGAACAAATACTTTTAAAAGTTAAACTTATTACTTTAAATATCGTCATCTAAAATGCCAGTCACCCTTCACTTAGTTTCCTCTTACTAGAAAAGTAATTAAAAAACTTTCGCTGCCTAAAATAAACAAACAAAACAATTTTTGAGCAAGACAATTGGTTACAAAGAATGCACGCGCAATATAGTGAGAGGGTATGTGTGTATATATATCACATGCGATTTTTATAAAAAATACATACATGGCTTTATTAAGGCGAGATTGAACGTTAAAATTTGCTTTGTTTGTTTTCAGCAAAAACTTTTTAATGCCAGACGGACTAATTACCGAATTGAAATGAATCGAAATAATTGAAAAAAAAAATGCTGATAAATATCTTGAATCATATATATTAAAACCAATTTCATTCACTTATTTCAAAACTTTAGATAAGTAAAACCTCAATTTCTGAACTTTGCAAATTTTAGTATTAATGATAGATTTAACATTCTTTTTTTCCTTAATAAATTTGTATTCACTATTTTATTTTAATAAATTTGTATTCACTTTTTATTTACTCCATTTTTTACAATAACATAAATAAAAATCTTTCAATTCTTTTATATATTCTTTCAAAAATACATTTTTCGTAACCGTCATCGTCATTTTCAACTATTGATAAACTGAAGCATGATAATCTTTCAAAGTTTAAATTATTTTTTCTGATCCATAACATCTCTGTATTATACCAACAAACTACCTTATTTCATCTATCTGCCTTACATGTGCTCTCTTTCTAGGTTTTTTACAATCTCGCGGGATCTAGCTTAATACTTCAAATGATCTATCTATTATCCTCTCTTCTAGCAATATGTTCATTCAACTCTATTTCAGGTGTTTAATTCTGTCGTTTTATTATTTTTAAAGTACATCTGCCTATAAAAAAAATAAAAAGTAGAGTCATATATCACATGACCCCATTTCTTTTTTAAGCTTGTAAAATATAAACAAAGAGCTTTTCTAGTTGCTCAACAAGCTTTGTAATAAGCTTGTTGAGCAACTAGCAAAGCTCTTTGTTTATATTTTACAAGATTAACAATGAAATGGGATCATGTGATATATGACTATTTTTTATTGACTATTTATTGTCTTTGCTTTAAGTCTTAAGTGATGTTATATTGCTAAGATTACTAATATATGGTTTGGTTGAAGATCTTTTAGCCTCATATAGCTATTTGAGTTAGATAGATGGGTTTGAAGACATTTAAGTGTCTGAAAATTTCAAATTTTCTACTCAATGGTTAACTCTTAAGTAAATTGTGGCTTTGGGTTTGTATTTTTAGATCTAGTGTTTGAAATTATCACCTCATCGAGGAGCGCCAATGCATGAAACCATTGGTCTAAGATTTGGATTATTTTAAATGCTTTCTCTTGCTAAGCATTTATCACAAAACTTGTTGAGCAACTAACAAAGCTCTTTGTTTACATCTATCTATACTTTGTAAATGATCTGAAGATTTACAATTCCTCTTTTGTTAAGTGTCCAAGTTTCAGATCGATAAATAAGAACTGGTAAATTACACATCAAAAATTTTAACTTTCAAACACATTGTCACATTTGTTTTTATTATTATAATACCATAAGCTATCCATATAGGTTTAATTTTATAATAAAATCATCCATTCATCATTATCAATATGTATTTTCTTCTGAGAAATTCACTGAATATTACTTTATTTTTGTCTTTATTCTTACTTTTGTAATTCATTTGATAACTGTTGTTTCATTCCAATGTTTTGAAACACTATTTGAGATCAACCACAGCATTTTCAAAATTTCAATGATTTAAATAATTTCCTTTTTTCAGCTTTCCATTTCAATTTTTTTTTAAAAGACTGCTATAAAAAGTTTGAGAATATATAGACATCCTATCATATTGTAATTACTTTTAATATTTCTAGTATCATCACAAAACCAACTCACTATTGTTGCATTTTTATATTCTATAGAATATGACCTTGTCTGGAACTAAATCTTGATGATCCAAAGCTTTAATTAAGATGAAAATACTTATAAAAATCAAATGCCTTTTCATTATCTATTAATCCAAAGTGTAATGGTAGTTCATATTCTTTGATGCTTTCTACAACTTTTCTCAATGCTTGGATATGATTCATTATGCTAAATTCACTTTCTATTGTTCTTTTATTTGGTTTGAATATAATGTTTATTATAGATGAATTGTATTTATTTTAGTAAAGATATTGTATAGAATTGACAGGAAACTCATCTATCTTTAATTTCTAATATTTTCATTACCATCTTTTTAAAATATTATATATTATTATTGCATTCTTTCAATTATGTAATACTCATTATCACACATTTGGTATAAAATTTTGCCAATAGTTTTTCTATTTTTTATCTGCTTTTTTAAAAAAAAAAAATCAATAAATATTTCATAATTTCCTGGAAGTTTCCCTTTTTTATATATTTAATTGCATATCTGACCTCTTCATTCAAGAAATTTGACAATTTAGAAAATGCAGTAACTCTTATAATTACTTTGTTTTTTGTTTTTATTACTTAAACCATGACAAAGCTCTTTCACACATTTTCAGATATTGGCCTCAATTTAGGAATCATTTAATCTTCTTATTGCTAAAATAAGTTTTCTTCCAATCCAAGCAGTTATTTTATACTAGTGAAACTTTTATTCTCTTCTATTGTTTTTCTTGATAATTCATAGTTATATTTTCTTACATAATTATTAACTCATTTTCATACCATTTTACTGGCTTTTTATATTAAATTTTTCTTAATGGGTAACTTTAAATAATTCTATATTCTTTCTTTATAACATAGATTCTTTTCTTTCAGTTGAAAATTTATTGGAAAAATTCTTTTCTTTGTATCAGCTACCATTACTGCAGTTTTGGAGATATGGAGTCACCATGTCTTACACCCTTTTCAATGTTGATTTTTCTACTATCATTATGTAATCTAATTGTTGCTGTTGCATTTTTATAAATATTCTTCAAAATATCACAATATTCTGGATCTACACCTTGATGATTTAATGCTTTAATCACTGAAAAAATGTTTATAGAATCAAATGCCTTTTCATAGTCTACAAATCCTAAGCATAATGGCAATTCATATTCATTTGTCCTTTCTACAATTTCCCTCAATACCTGGATATTATCTACTGTACTAAAACCATTTTTAAACCCAGCTTGTTCTCTTGGTTGGTGGAAATCCAGTGTTGTATGTAGATGAGTTGTAATTATCTTAGTAAATTTTTTTCTTAAACTCGGAGGTAAAAAGCCAATAAACTCACCATGCTGGCTAATGCATGTTGGTGAGCAGCCCATCCATGTTCGTATACTATATGAATAATCATATAGTAATAACAGCTGCAATGACAAGAACATATGGAGTGGACTAGGAATTTGCCCTACTTGGTTTCTGTAAGACCTCCAAGAGGAATCAAAGGGTCTCCTTTCAGTTAATAGCAATCTCAGTGCTCAATGCTAAACTGAAATAAATATCCAAATATTCCTCCCCATGGCTAAGAAATTCAGCACTGCTATTTTGAAATATGGACTAATATATTTATTTCACAGAGAGCAGTGCTGAATTTCTTAGCTATGGGATGTAATTTAATATTTGGATATAGATATATTTATGTGTGTGTAGAAATTGTAAATTGTAATAATAAATAATCATAACTTTTTTTAAATATCTATAATTGAAGCAGAAGTAACTACCTTCCTTTAAGTTATGTAATGTCAAAAATAATAAAAGACAAAATGATATCACACTGTCTTTAAGTTAATTGGGAGATAGTTACTTCAGTTTCAATGATAGTAAATAATAAAAATTAATACAAAAATTCAACCTGAAATATTTTCATTTACATTGTAAGTATTATAATCATAACAACTGAATTCACACTGGCAAAAGCAGACTCCACAACTTTTCTAAGAATTACGTAGATCAATATAAAGGAATTGTCTATTTATAATAAATATTTCAACTTGTTTATATATTTAATAATTTTGGAAGATAAAAAATTTAAAGGTACTATCAGGCATAGGCAATGTGATAATCCAAGAATTTTGTCTTAATTACACATATTCATTGCTATCACATTATTATATGATGTTTTATAGATCTCTTATGGGCTCTAGCTGGTATATTGATAGTATTTTTATTTGAACTATAGTTGACAAATACTTTTTGCTAATATACAGTCTTTCAAACTAAAAATGGGGTAAAATACAACAATCCTCCAGTTGTCTTAATCACATAAAATTTTACATACAAGGAAGACGCTATTTTTTTTTATACCTATGTATGTATGTATGTATGTATCTATCTATCTATCTGCCTGTTTGTCTGAATAACAGTCTGTATCTTTATCTATCTGTCGGTCTGACTATCTACCTACTACCTACCTACCTACCTACTTACCTACCTACCTACCCACCTAATTATCTATCTACCCATCTATCTGTCTGTCTGTCTGTCTGTCTGTCTGTCTATCTATCTATCTATCTATCTATCTATCTATCTATCTATCTATCTATCTATCTATCTATCTATCTATCTATCTATCTATCTATCTATCTATCTATCTATCTATCTATCTATCTATCTATCTATCTATCTATCTATCTATCTATCTATCTATCTATCTATCTATCTATCTATCTATCTATCTATCTATCTATCTATCTATCTATCTATCTATCTATCTATCTATCTATCTATCTATCTATCTATCTATCTATCTATCTATCTATCTATCTATCTATCTATCTACCTATCTACCTAACTGCTTGCCTGCCTACCTACCTACCTATCTATCTATTGGCCTATCTATCAACCTATCTATCTATCTATCTATCTATCTATCTATCTATCTATCTATCTATCTATCTATCTATCTATCTATCTATCTATCTATCTATCTATCTATCTATCTATCTATCTATCTATCTATCTATCTATCTATCTATCTATCTATCTATCTACCTATCTATTCTATCTATCTATCTGTCTGTCTATCTGTCTGCCTGCCTGCCTGCTTTCACTATCTACCTATCTATCTATCTATCTATCTATCTATCTATCTATCTATCTATCTATCTATCTATCTATCTATCTATCTATCTATCTATCTATCTATCTATCTATCTATCTATCTATCTATCTATCTATCTATCTATCTACTTAACTACCTACCTACTTATTTTTCTTTATATCTATCTATCCATTCATCTACTTATCTATCTATTTAATTGTTTACCTACATATGATCTACCTACTTTTTCATCGATGTATATATTTAATCGAAGCCTAATTGGAAATATAAAAAGCTGTCAAGATGATTTCGTTTAGATTCAAACCTATTCTCGGATACACATCGGATAGCTGCATTATTGCTGTAGTAAGTGGACTTTCAATATGTGTACAATTATATCAAACAAATAGATTTCTTGTTGTTTCTAATCGTAATATATATAATTAGTTCTTTTACATTAAAAATATTATTTATTTTGAGAAATGATATTTAAACATTTTTTATTTCTTTGGCAATGTAATGTTTAACTTCTCTGATTTTTCTTCATTTCAAAAACGTACTACGTGATTTGCTTATAAATGATTATTCAGTGGGCTATATAAATTTTTTAATCGTGACACTTAATTTTTTAAACTTATAACTCTGTAAACTTTAAAAATGTGCGCTGAAAAAATCAAATTAAAATAGGTATTTATAAACATCTAAATAAAAACACGTAAGACCAGTTATTCTTATATATTATTGTACTATGAGTAGTAGAAAGTTTATGATGCCCGGTTAAATATCACAATATTTATTGTAATGTTATTCTATACAATTTTTATTAAAAAATCTTATATATATAAGAATTAGTGTTAAATTTGACTTTGGAACATTTTTATTAAAAAAAAAAGATCAATATAGAATGCCACCATTATTTTTCTAAATTTAATTTATAATAAAAATTTCTACTGTTATATAAATAAAATTGCCAGACATTTTGTACTTTAGGTTTTATTGCATAGTTTGGTTTTTGTCTCTAATAAAAAACATGAAGAATCAGTAATATAAACTTATTTTTTTCTTTAATATGACACATTATTGCGCTATTTTAAATGACAGTTTGGTTAGATTACAAAGTTTCATTAAATATTACTAGAAAAGTCAACGGCAATAATTTCTAATTCCAAAAAAAGAAAAACAAATATTTTTAAATGCTGCATAACGCGTCGTGCATTTCTATTTAATGTTAGCATTCTGAATATTAAAAAGATAGTTACGTAATTATGCAAAAATATAAAAATCATGGTAGTTTTGATTCGCAATTAAATGTTAGTCTGCAAAGGTAATGCATGCATAGAAAAAAAAAGTTCATTTCACATATAATAATTTTATAATACAAACATCTGTAATATGGATATTATAGATATATCTACAGGGTTATTATAAAATTTAGACAATTTGAAAACTATTTTGTTTAAATTATTCAAATCGCACAAAGAGATGTGAAGAAGTGTTTAGTTTATTATTACATAATTATAATAATTGTTTTATCTATAACCGGATCACCAAAACATTCAGATAATATTTGTATGGTAGACACAAAAAACATCACATGACCACCTCCTCTTATGCTTGTGTATAACTGTTGTTAGAACATGCAAAACTCATTATATATATTGCCACACACAGCAAGCTAGAGTAATCAATGGATGCCAGAAGGCTTGTGCATAAAATCCCCATCTAGTGCCTACTCATCCAATATCCCCAGACTAGTTTCTGGCTTATGTCCTTCATCAGTGAGGAGCCTTGTATCGGAGAGCACTGTACTAGATCTTAGGATCTAATGCAACTCTCCAGCAATCACCTTTTATCTCCATTTAACTACAAAACTATGAGTCTTAAACTAAAAAAAAAATGTTTTCAATCCAAGCCCATTAGCTTATATAGTCATATGGGTCTGAACCAGTTCAGTACACATGCATTTTGGTGTCTTTGGTTCTTTAATAACCATAGCCACCACTATCCTATTAGGCAGGATTGGTTTTAAGCCAATAAACATCACATGACCACCTCCTCTTATGCTTGTGTATAACTGTTGTTAAAACAGGCAAAACTCACTATATATATTGCCACACACAGCAAGTTAGAGTAATCAATGGATGCCAGAAGGCTTGTGCATAAAATACCCACCTAGTGCCCATCAACCCCAACTATTTCTCTTTACCTTCATCATAACTTTGAACCAAACTCATCTACTCTAAATCATTAAAAAAAATTTCTTTTACAACATATCAACATAAAATGATTTATTTAAACCAATCCTCCTAATAGATATTATTATAAAAACCAAAGACACCAAAATTCTACTAACTGGTCAGACCATATGACTATATAACTAATTTGATTAAAACATTAATTTAATTAAATTCATATTTTTTAAGAAGAGAAAAATATTAGTATTTATCCTAAGATAAACTCTCACCAACTCCTCACTGATGAACCAAACCAACTCATATTATAGACCTAAATGAACACAACCTTCTCATCCATTGATTACTTTATTTGGGAACAATATATATATATATATATATATATATATATATATATATATATATATATATATAAAAATTTTCCTTTTTACAAAAGTATACACACAAGAAGTATGTTTTTACTTCCTCCTAATATATATAAACCGAAGACACCAAAATTATGGCTGACTTTCAGACCCATATGACTATATAATAATAATTGATTGAAAATAAGTTTCAGTTTGACTCATTAAAGTTACATAGATCCTAAAGATTGACAGTCTAATCCACCTCACTGATGAGCAAACAGACTACTGGGAATAGAACTAGATGAAGCTTCATCCATTTATCACTCTACCTCTGTGTGCAATACAATGAATTTTGCCTGTTTTATGGTGATAAGTTGCAATTTTTATGATTGCTCTATATGGAATGCTTAATCTATGCTTATAGCTAGGACAACTGGTTCTAATTTATTTTTTAGAAAAATTAAATTCTAAGTATATTATAGCATTATACTCACAATTAATTACTACACAGTTGATTAGAGAGGTTCAGAATAGAAAAGAATTACTATTTAGATGCTATTAAAAGTCAAAATCTAGGAGAATTATGAAATTTAGATAAGATATCTGAAAAAACAATTTAGAATTAGAAAGCAGTACTTTGAAACAAGGATTCAAAATTTGAAAAAAAAAAAAATTTAAAGATGCATGTTTATTACTTATACATTTTTTTGTTTCTACAAACAAATGATTTGATGATGGATATTACATTTTATTTAAAGTATGATTTGCTTCTGGAGAAATCAAGTTCTAATCCTTGAAAAGGAATATATATTAATAAGTCTGAGATTTTTTTTTCATTTTCATTTTTTATTCTTTTTTAAATGACTTCCAATTAAAAGTTATCACCAAAAACTTCTTAATATAAAATAAATAATAAAATAATTGTTTTTTAGTCTTTTGATTAAAAAAGATTTTCACAGATATAGCTCATTTTGTTTTGGATTATTTTGCAAAACAGTTATATTTCCAAAAGATTTTCTTATAAAGTTTTTATAATGTAACTTTTTTCTTACTATATAAGTAAGCGTTCTTTTTATATATATATATACTGAGATACATATTAGTATAAATATTTTTTCTCAATCACAAATGCATATTGATTTTTTATATAACTGTTAAGATGCAGTTTTTACAACAATTACTTAACATATAATAAAAAATGGAAGATATTACCTTGTTAACAATTTGACATTTTCTTTTGTTCCATATAATGAAAGACTTTGAAAATGCTCACTTTCATTACAGTGCACAATGTTTATTTTATACTAAAACTCAATGAGTTGACTTGATTTCTTTTTTAATTTAATTTTATAAATGAATAATATTTTAAAAAATTACATTTGTTATTTTTAAATATTTAAAAACTGATTTGTAAGTCAAACAATGTATTATAACTCTCACCAACCAAGTTAGTGTGAACATTCTTTCAGAAAATAAACAAAACATTTCTAATTAAATTTTTATTTTAATGTAAACAAATAAGGCTGATTTATGATACATCTATTGAGTTCTGCTTTGAAATCTGATATTTTCTTTATAATAATTATATTATTGGAAAGATTTTAATACCATTTTGATTTTTACAGATAATTCTTTATTACTTTTCTTGCATAATCCAGAAAACAGTCTAGTGTTCAAAGCATTATTAGAATTTTGTTTACAGCTATTATAACAAATTGAAGTGATTAATGCAGTTTATCACTTAAATTCTTGGCTACTAAATATTGTCTATGGATTATGTAATGAACTGCAAGCACTTGTGTGTGTTGTTTCAGGTATCTTATGAAACCATGATAATGATCAAAGTCTGTTGCAACAGATAATATATTTGTCAATGGAATCACTTTCCCCCTGAAAAATAGCTTTATTAAATTAAAAGTAGATTCACCTGTGATGTCAGTTTTCAAAGTTCTAGCAAAAAGCATCTCTTCATGCACTTCCTGATATTGAATAAAGTGAATGTATGCCAGGAACAAAGCTTCATTACTGAGTAATGTTGACTCGTCCAATTGAAGGGAAAAAACGTTTTTTGCAAATGCAGTTTCCATGTCTTGTTGACTCATTTTGTCAATATATCTTTGAACTGTGATATTGCTCAAAGGAATCCTTTTATAACATCTTGTGTAGATTTGTGGAGAAAAGTGTTCAATATCTTTGAGATGGCTGGTAGAATCAGTTTCTCCCTTATGGTGTGTGGCTTGCCATATTTTGCAATGAGTAAAAATATGTTATATAATACCTTTAATTCATTATCATTTTGCTTCAATGATGAAACAAATGTTTTATCTATTGTAGTTCTCTTCAGAATTTTAACTTTAAGTGATTGAAAGTATGACAAATCTTTTTGTTTTTTCTCAGAGTGAATTCTGTTCAAGTGAAATGCTAGTTTTGATGGTTTCTTAGGAATGTTGCTAAAGACTTTTTCACATATGAAGCACATTGATAAATATTTGTTTGATGATGATGGGATAAATCCTAGCTTCTAATACTCCAAGCTGTATTGTCTGCATTTCTTTTTTGATTCAGTCATATTATTATCATAAAAAATAAAAACTTTCTTTAAGAAACAATTTTGACAGCTCCTGTGTTTAAAAAAAACAATAAAGTATGTACTTACTTGAAACAGAAGATTTTTGTTCAACTTGCACCTCAATAAATAATTATATTCAAAGTTCAAATCACAAATAAATATGTCGTATCAAATGAATTAATATATAGTGTTTTGTGACAGTAAGACCATGCAAAACTGATAGATTCTACCTATATCAAATATTATCTCATCCCTCACAAGCAAGTGCAGACATGCGATGATTTTTATTGTACACACTTGCTTTAATACATTTGACAAAATAATGCACAGACATGTTTGTGCTACATATGTTTTTTCATACATTCTTATGAAAACTCTTTTAAATGGTGTATTTTACCTTTTTATTTGCAAGTTTGACATGTAATGTGTTTTTATTGAAGAAGTGTTTTTTTGAATTATTTTACTTCTTAATTAGGTACCTATTGGAATCATAGATATTTTGAAGTAACAAACAAATAACACTCATAAGGGGATCTATTTTTGTTGTCATCAACCCCCCAATTTTTTTAACTGGTAATATTTGAAATACAGGTATTCTTCATATACTTGGAGTATATATGGGATTTGGACACAGACTTTCAAGCATTCTTCAACTATCCACACTATCTTATACCACTGATACACATGACCACACACATGTAGAAAAGATAAATAATCACCAATATATGTAATTCATGCTGAGCCACCACTCATCAGTTGGTCCAGATCATCATCTTCCACACACACACACACACACACACACACACACACACATATATATATATATATATATATATATATATAATCAGTGCTTAGTTTATATTAAGATAGCAAATCTTCATACTTTAACAGACCAGATTCAATCTACTCCAATCTTCAACTTTTCAGCCATCCATACGATTGAAAATCTGATGATGGAATGCCCAAATCCCATGCTGATACCAATAATATTGTTATGCCCATGTTATACATGAGGGATCAGAGTGACTTGAGGTCAACATGGGTATATCAATAATATTGACATCAACATGGGATTTGAGCATTCTGTCATCAGATTTTCAATAGCATGAATGGCTGAAGAGTAGGAGGTCAGAATAGATTGAAAGTCTGTCTATAAAGTATGAAGATTTTTTATATTAATATAAACTGAGCACTGATTATATATATGTGTAGGCAATGATGATCTGGACCAACTGATGAGTGCTGGTTCAACACAAAATGTGTATATTGGTGATTATTTATTTTTCTATATATGTGTGGTCATGTGTATCAGTGGTATAAGATTGTGTGGATAGTTGAACGGTGCTTGAAAGTCTGTGTTCAAATCCCACAAACTTACTTAACTGCTAAATAAATTAGTATTTAACATGATGTTCTCTGTTGTACATGTGTTTCCGCTTCAGATATATTTTAATTTTCTGAAAGTGGAGTAATGAAATATTTCCATAAACTTAAGACATCATTTTGCAATTATTATTATAATACAAAACATGATTGCTGTTACTCTTTTTAATATATGCAGCCTAAAAGATTTACTAGAATATAATTTTTCACTATTAGGAGCAATTCTCTGTTTTTTACTCGAATATCTATAGTAAGTTGAAATAGTTAAGAGCTATAGTATCAACATATACCATTGACTATTATTCAAGTATAATTCTGCTATAAAGTGAAGAGAATTGTTTGGTATGACATATGATGTGATCAAAAACTGTCATGTATTATTTATCTGTTCATTTTATGCAATTAATTTTGATTATATGTTTTCATCCACCAGTAATATAATAAGAAACATTTACTTTGTGTAATTAATTTTCTTATACGTAATAGTTTTCCATTTAACTGACTTATTTAATTTATCATAAGTATTAAATGTTTGTTCATCCATTTTCAAATAATACATTAATAAATTTATGTAATAATAATAGATAAATAAACTTCCCTTATATGAAAGTAATCTATATGTGCTTATATGCAGTTAAAGGTGAAACTAAAATGAGAATTATGATACTATAGCCAATAACTTCCATGCTATAAATCAAGATGAATCATGCTTCACCCTTTCCAAGAAATGGACTCTTTAATCCACAATTTTTATATTTTTGAATATCTTTTGCGTATATAAACCACCTTTCCCCAGATAACTTTTTGGCTGTGATTATGAGAATATAGATATTCCTCAAAAGTGCTATTCTCATATTAGCTTCACCTTTAACTGTGTGTCAGGACATATAGATATATTAATAATTTTAAAAATGAATAAATATATACAACCAGTTGAAGAATTCAGAAATATTTTTTCTCAATCATTAGACATAAATATTAATATAATCATTGAATAGCAATGTATTACATGATTTAGCAATGTTCTATCCCCATTGCATTTAAATATTTTCCTGTATGCCATGCTTATTTAATGAATCACTGAAATGCTTGATTAATTTATTATTTTTTTATTAGCCATTATTTGCATCTTCTTTTTACTCAATATATTGTTAAAGTAAATATCATGCATTGATTATTCAGGCTTTTAATAAAATACTCTGAAATAGAGTTTATAGTAAGAATAAGAAGAGAAAGACATATATTGTTTAACTATTAGTCTAATGCATGACTTTTACTTAAATTATTGATTCATTATAGCATGTCTTATAAAATGTATAGAAATGACTGATACTGACAAATGTTGTATTCAGAAATATCAAGGATTGATATTTCATTTATCAAAAATTCTGCTTTTTAAATGCTTTTACATTAATTTTCCATCTGTATTCAATTCTGTCTGTATATCTATATGTACAGCAAAACTCTCCATATAGTAGTGCCATCTTGTGCTAACAAGAGCAATCAATGGATGCCAGAAGGCTTGTGCATAAAATCCCTATCTAGTGCCTACTCATCCAATATCCCCAGACTAGTTTCAGACTAGTTTCTGGCTTCCAGAAACTAGTCTGGGGATATTGGATGAGTAGGCACTAGATAGGGATTTTATGCACAAGCCTTCTGGCATCCATTGATTGCTCTTGTTAGCACAAGATGGCACTACTATATGGAGAGTTTTGCTGTATTTTGAATTGTTTAATAACAATTATTGTGCTAGTATGAGATAGTGATCATGTGATGTTATATCTATATGTACATCTTTTGAATTTCTAACAATAATAATTAAAATAAAAAAATTATATTTCTGATGGAAACACTACATTTGTAAAATAAAATTTTATTAATATTGATTTAATTCATACTTATTTAATTAAATTAATTAAAAGTCAAAACATAAATATTTTTATATAGATGATTACATGATATTTAAATTTAGAATTTATTTGTTAGAGGGTGTATTTTTTATTTTCACATTTTATTATTAAATTATACAGTTTTATTTTTTGCAGTTTTAACCATTTTTTAAAAATAATATATAACTATAACTAAAAAGTAAACCAAATAATGTGTAAAAAAATTTTTTTTACATAATGTTTTTATGTAAATAGCTGACTAAAATGTAGAAAATAATGAAAGAATTCATCTCTTGATTAATTTGCCATTCTTGGAAGATATCAGAAATATTAAGAATCTACACTTATTATAAAATAATTGAAAATTACAAGAATATTGTCATTTCATAAAAGCATTTGAAGCTCAAATAAATCATAAATATCAAACAGATTTCAAATCCTTTTATGAAATGAAAAGATTTCTGCAATTTCCAAATGATTTATTTACATACATTTAATTTCAAATAAGAATGACGTATCATAAATTCTAATAAATTTCACTAGCATCATTCATTCAAGCATGTAAAAGTAATTTAAAGTGATTATTTAATATCTTCATGCTTTAACTTTTAAACACTTAAGATTTGCCCATACAAAAGTGTTTGGGTTTGAAAAGATAGATGGCCACTCTATCTTTTTCAAAGACTTTATCATGTGTTTGAAGTGTTAGTATTCAGTCATTTATAATTAAAATCTGCAAAGCACATGTGCAACAGTTTAATGCTGTTTAAAGATTACAAATGTTTTATTATAAGTGCATATTCTTAAACTATCTGACATTTTCCAAGAATGGGAAATTATCCAAGAGATAAATTACTTTGTTATTTTTCTTTTTAGTCAGCTATTTACATAAAAGCATTATTTAAAAATTTTTTTTTATTACATATTATTATTAAAAAATATGGGACAAAACAATGTTGCTGACTTAATCTTTTGTTTATCTTACATAATTTTCTATTTAAAAAAATATGCTAATGCAGAATAAATCACTTTACATAATTTTACTTTACATTTATGAAATGATAATAGCTACAATATGATCTTTAGAATAATTTTTACCTACTGGTCTTAATTAGGAATAAGTGCTAGTTTGCAAATATTCATTCAATTACCAACATTGTTTTTAAATGTGATATAAATGACTTAAAACTTTTAAAATATCTTTAGATTTTGAATACAAGCCAGATGCTTCTCAATCCAGTGCTCATTACCAATAAAAGTCAAGCAATTGTAGGAATCTGGTCAATACTACCATCTAATGTTCATTCATTACCATTCTTACACAAAAATGAATTCATATATAATAAATTACTATGGTGATACAATAGAATATTTTTTACAAGTTAAATTCAAAATGCACTTTGTTTTATTAAAAAAAAACTAGTCAAAATTATTATGCATTGTTAGAATTTATTTAGCCTAAATATTTTCACTTCATAAGCTATTAACATTAATCAGTTATAATTAAAATTTCTATTCCACCACACATGAATTTAAAAATTTGATGTTTGTAGATAAAATTATAACAATAATCAATAATTATCAAATAAATAAAGGTTATTATTGAAAGATTTTACTGCATAATTGCTACAGCAATACTTGCTATTTTTTTGTAAAATATTAACAGAAGAGTAATAGTTAATTTAATACTTTTAGAATAATAAAAAATGAAAGTACAAGGGACATTCAAGCCAGAAATTGTTAAGAATGTATTAAGTCTATAAATTTTAAATATACTTAAGTGTGATACACATTTTAAGAACATATGAAAGAAGACATCTAAAAATTAAAAGACTCGCAAGATGAATTTTATGCTAAAACAGCACTTATTATTTGCTTTACATTAAGAATTGTGTGAAAAATGAACGTTTTCAGTATATTTAAAAAACAAGATTATGTTTAATAATAATATATATCACTTTTCATCTTTAACCGGGTTTAAAGTTTATATCTAAGTTAGGAATAATATGATAATCTTTAACCTAATAAATAATTAATAATAATCTTTAATATATTTATTTAAAATGGATGGTGTTAAAAATATTATTGCAGAAAGTTTGACACTTTTAGATCAAATTATTAGTAATATAAATTTAATAACGGTTGTATTTTATGTTTCTCATTGATAGTTGAATAAACATTTGCATTTAAAATGCAAATAAATATTTAAATTTTATAATATTTAAATTTATTATATTTCTATTTGTAAATAATGATGACAAAAAGATTATTATCTCTGAAAAGTTTTAATTGTTATTAGTAAGACATAATCAAACATTATATGTTAATGCCACTTTTTTTAAAAATCGACTTTACAGCATTTTATATTTCATTTAAATAAGTTGTATTTAAAATTCTTTTAAAAATATTAAAAAAATAATGTATATTTTTTAAGATTCAAGTTTTTAAATATTTTGTTTATAATATTTAAAAAGTGTAATGTTTTTTTCCATTGGCAAATTAAATGTTTCGCTGGCTTATTTTAAGTCATTAAAATCTTAGAAAATCAAAACTATCATTTCAAATTTTTATAATTCAGATATACATAAATTCATAATTTTATTTTTTTTTGTTTTCAATTGGCTTAATCATGGGTTTAAAATAAGATGTATTTATTTATCATTAATTTTTTTTTCTCATGTTTCATAGCATCAGCCGGGAAGCGAACCCGCATAACCCGGGACAACTGCTTGTAAAGCAGCTGTCACTGATCTCTTGACCACCAATGCTTTAATTTTAGCTAAAACAATAAAACATTAGCTAGTTTTATTTTAAATAACTTTCTATAGATTGAATTTACACTTATGAAAAACATTTCATAACGTATTTATAAATCTACAGTTATATATTGTAGGGTTAAAATTTTGAAAAAAAAAAAAATTCTAATAATTTTTCGTTATAAATAGTAGCGAACATTTACTTCCGACAAAATAAAGCTATAAGAAATTGACTTAATTAGATATTTCTACTCAAGTATGAATGGTTTTAATATAAATAAAGCTGCTGCTGACGACATTTAAATGAATTATTTCAGCTATTTAATTTTCCATTAAATTATTAAATTCACTTTTCTTTTAAAACTATTTTAATTTTAATAATTTGTACTATATATATAAATTTAAAAATTTCTATTTTATACTAACCATTTCAAATGAGTAAATTAAACATCAGAATAAAATAAAAGATTCCGGTTATGAATTTCTAGTGAGCTAGTATTGTCATCATTTGCCTTGAACTAAGTTTAGAGTCAATATATTATTATTATTATTATTATTATTATTATTATTATTATTATTATTATTATTATTATTATTATTATTATTATTATTATTATTATTATTATTATTATTATTATTATTATTATTATTATTATTATTATTATTATTATTATTATTATTATTATTATTATTATTATTATTATTATTATTATTATTATTATTATTATTATTATTATTATTATTATTATTATTGTTGTTGTTGTAGTAATAATAGTAGTAGTAGTAGTAGTAGTAGTAGTAGTAGTAGTAGCAACAGCAGTAGCAGTAGCAGCAGCAGCAAACTTTCCATACAATACTTCTACCTATTTCAAGCCATAACAATCTATGGATGCAATTGGGTTTATGTGTAAAATGCCTGTCTAATGCCTACTCCTCTAATATCCCTAGATTAGTTTTTAATTTGTTTTTATCAGTGAGGGGGCTTGGATCTGAGAGCACTGTACCTAGGTCATTGGCTTTCATGAAATCCTCCAGAAGCCACCTTTTACCTATTTAGTTAACTCTAAAGCTAAGAGTACAAAATGAAAACACAAGGTTTTCAACCCAACCTAATTTGCTTGTATGGTTATATGGATCTGAACCCAATTCAGTATCTATACATTTTGGTGTGCTTAGTTTATAAATGTAGTCACCATAATCTTACAGACAGAATTGGTTTAATTCCATTAAACCATCACATAACCAAAACATTTTGTTTTCATTTTGGGCTAAAGCTATATAGTTAACTAAAGTGGTAAAAAGTGGTTGCTGAAGTTTACATTAGATCTAAAGATCTAGGTTCAGTCCTCTCAGATTCAAGGTTTCTCACTGATGAAAGCCACAATCTAGAACCTGGTTTGGGGGTATTGGAAGGGAAGGCACTAGATAGGGATTTTATGCACAAACATTCTAGCTTTCATTGATTGCTATGAATTGTACTAAATAGCACTAATGTATGGAGAATTTGCTACTGCTTTAAAAGCTTGTGTAAACATAGGAAATGATGAACATGTGATTAAAAATAATATAACAATTTCTAGATTAGAAGATAATTATTAATGAAATAAAGACATTTATTCAAAAAGATAATAGGACTTGTAATCCCCATTAAGGTGTATGAAGTTGAAATGTATTTAAATACAAATTCCCATCATATTTATAATATTTACCTTTATATAGTCATAAAAATGTTATATATATATATGACTTCATATTATTATTACTTTTGGGATATTCTTTGTAGTAAATAGATGATGTTTCAATACAATAACAAGAGTGCTTTGAAGAAGGTACTTGTTGTTGTACCGAAACATCAGCTATTTAGCTACTTTACTACACAGAATATTCTGATAATAATAATAATAATATGAAGTCATCATTTATCCATGAAAATATTAGAGTATATATATATTAATTCTAATATTTTCATTGATAAATGATTTTATATTATTATTATTATTATTATTATTATTATTATTATTATTATTATTGGGATATATATATATATATTGTGGCCTGTCTATAGGTATATATATATATATATTGTGGCCTGTCTATAGGTGGTATGACCCTAAGCAGAGTTTCCAAGTCCCTTATATTAGGTACTACTTGGAACCCTGGCTAGAATTAACAGACTTACTATATTCCGACCATTTTCTTTAACTATAACAATTGAATTTAGATAAGATTAGTATTTATTCCAAATTATTTTTACATGATTGAACATTTCTAAGATAAGACATATTTTAAATATAATTAATGTGAGACTCGTTTACCTATAAACAGATCACATCCCCTTAACATTAAACAAATACAAAATACTTGTTCAATGGCATAAGAATACCCAGATACTTCTCCTTATTAAGTATATACATACTCTCATGACTAACAATAATATCTAATATATTATTTTATATCTATAACTATTAAGTTTTAATTCAATCACTCATTAAATTAATCTGTTAGCTAATTACAGATAAACTTTGATTCATATTATGTTTAATAATTAAGATTGGCAATAATCATAAGAATAATTTTCTAATAAGGAGATCTCAGGAAAATCATTGATTTATTAATTCTTCATACTACCTATGGAATATCAAGAGGGATTTTACAGATTTCCATGGATAGTGTACAAATTAAGAAAGGCTTATAATTTAAATTCATAGTCAAGATTTATATGTATGTTCTTTAATACTGAATATTAAAATAATATTATTAACTAAACTGTGATTAACACTAATACTTTCACTAATAACTGATGTATCATTTAATTTCATATTAATAAATACACTTTAATAATTGGCAATGTCATCAATGACCTATGGGATCAAGGCAGCATGTAACAAGTAAAAAAAAATCTTTACTAAGAGATTTATGCTATTTAAACTGTTAGATTTTCTTTAAATTGACTTGACTTCTCCTTTTAATTTTGATTGTACATTTTGAGTTATGTGATGTGGTGAAAATGAGCCCAGAAAAAAAATGCAGCAATTAGAATTTGATAAAACTTTTTAAAACAATAATTTTAATAATATTCATTACAAATGATTGCTATAACATTACTATTAACATCGAATTTAAAATAACTTATAACAAAAATGATATACACATATATTATAATAACAATAGAAAATTAATCTTAGGAGTGTTATAATTAAAGAAAACTAACAATCTCCCATTGTATGTTAAGATAATTACCCCTATTTTTTAAAAAATTATTCTCTTGTTTTTTTTTTTTTCCAATTCATGGTCTGTTATTTCAACATTTAAAATAAGAATAGTACTCAGGTTACATATTTGATGAATAAGTAATAATACAAAAAACGGTTAAAAAACAATGGAAAGAAAAATAGTTATAATTTTGGAGGTTGATAAGCAAACAAAATTAATATTTTTATATTTTACATAAAAAAACAACATCGTTTTTAGTTTATCCATTCATACATGTAAATACACCCTGCCCTCTGGATTGCGTATATATCGTTTTAAATACACTATTATTCCTTTCATACTAAGATATTGAACCTATTTGTTTATTTAAATGATTAATAATCTTTCATCTTAATATAATTATTAAATATCTATTAATATAACACGTGAATCAATTCCTTATTAACCTCCTGTTGTACTAACAACTCATAGATTAAAAAAAACGTATAAATACCCACATTCGAAAGAAGTTCTCTTTTAAGTTCTCAGCTAAAAGTATAAGAACAATTTAAAATTTTCTAGTTGTTCCACACTCCATAAACTTATTAGAACGTTTTTATTTTTCCTTATTTTTTGAAGATTCTGCTTATCTGAAGATTTGCGAGGTATTTGAGTAACTGCAACAATAATCCTCCTTCGTTTTGTTCTTTGCTTAGTAATAAAAATTTATTTGTGGCTTGCCTTATTTATTTTAGATGATATATATTTCTCTCTATAGTAAAAGGCACACTTATGATTTCAATTAAAAATGTTTCGTGCAACGTTTTTTCAGCTAAACTTTATAGAAACTGACATTCCTGCCGGTATGGCTCAGAATAAATAATTCTATCTCACATTGTAATTAAGATTTCATATATATCCAGAATAATAATGAACACTTTTCATTTATTACTAATTTAGTTCCATTGAATTTTAAATATATATACTTAACTGTTTCCAATAGATTCACTATTCTTTTATCTATCCTTATTGGATATTTACGGTATTTATTTATTTCCTTTTGTGTATTACTGCAGTTCATTTTCCCTATGGTACAGTTATTGTTACTTTTCTGTGAATATATTTGTTGATTATTCATCTGCGATTATTTCTTCAATATTTATTAATTTTCAAGAGATTATTGGGAATTCCGATTATTGACTTGCCCAGTAGAAAAATGATTAATTTATTCCATTATTTTAACAACAAAGCTTATAATTATCTATATATATTGATGTAGAGTTGCAAATCATAAGGTTTTAGGAATTTTTAATCCAACTTTTTTTTTTAAAATATATTACAAGGGGGAAAAAAACCTATTTACTTATTTTACGATCCAGCCAGAGAAGAAAAAAAATCTTTATTTTTCTCTCCAGTTCGATAGTATACAATTGTTTGACACTTTTCGATTGGCTAATATTTCCCACCTTTTTCTGTTTATAACAACATAAATTTACCTCTCAAGTTTTTTGGTTTATTATTTTAAAATGACCGATTTTTTCGTTTTGAAAAAAAAATATTGAAATACAATATTTTTTGAAATTAAATAAAGATAGAATTTACTGTTTTAATTTTAAATCAGTATTTTGTAAAATTAAACCTTATTTATTTACTTTTAAATATAGCAAGATTTGAAGATAAATAATTTCTATTTTTAAAATCAAATGTGCACAAATAATAATTATTAGCATCTATAACGCATTCTGTTTACAAAATTACAAGTTAAACTTCACTGATTTTAAATACTAAATGATATTACTTGTCCATCCATTTGCATATATACGACTCTATGGTTATTATCTATGTGTATCTTGAGTTAAGATCATTTATAAATTTCCATTAGCTAAAACTGAGTTTAAATCCTATGATCTAATATGTCATTACTGTCTTCTTTTAATAAGCAAATATTATTGGATTTGTAAAATTTAAAATTATACACCAAAATCCTATTTTAGAATAGTCTGAGCTAATAAAAAGTGCACAATATATATATATAAATTAGTAATCAATGTCCATATTCCAATTATAAACAAATATGTATAATTCTTTAAAAAACAATACAATAATTAATACAATAAATAATATTTTAAAAACAAATATCTACTATAATTTAATAGAAGTGCTTTCAACTATCTAAGTAGTCATTATCAACTATATTCAAATTCAGTTACAAAAAACCATTATAAATGTCTACAAAAACAATTCCGTCTTACATCAATTTTCTCACAATTCATTAATTTTTATATTAGCCACTTGTCTATTTATCAAATACTGCTTTCTGTTTCTTATTAACATAGCTTCTTTAATTTTACATTTAAACGTAAAATTAAAGAAGCTATGTTAATAAGAAATGGAAAGCAGCATTTAATAAATAGACAAGTGGCTAATATAAAAATTAATGAATTGTGGAAAAATTAACGTAAAATTAAAGAAGCTATGTTAATAAGAAATGGAAAGCAGCATTTGATAAATAGACAAGTGGCTAATATAAAAATTAATGAATTGTGGGAAAATTGATGGATGATTTAATTGTTTTTGTAGATATTTATAACATTTTTTTGTAACTGAATTTGAATATAGTTGAGAACGACTACTTGGATAGTCAAAAGTACTTCTATTATATTATAGTAGATATTTGTTTTTAAAATATTATTTACTATATTAATTATTGTATTGTTTTTCAAAGAATTATATATATATATATGACAAGGACAATGCATTTTTTTTATCCATTTCTTCTCATGATTCCATTAGATATCAACTTAAATGTGGTCTGTTTTTAGTTTTTTTACAAACTTTTGAAATCCAGCATATTTTTTTAGGAATATGTCCAGCCAAGTTGTAATCTATTTCTCAATTCTTTTAGCTATATATGCTTGATATTTTCTCATACTTGAATTGCTCTTTTTATATTTTTCTGTTACTTCTGGCATAATTTTTTTATACTTCAAAGTTTTGATTTTCAAACAAATAGACATATTAGTGTTAATATTAAGTTATTTCTATCAAAAGAACTATATCCAAGTTTAACTCTATGACTAATTTTATGTAATATATTTTCATATATATATTAATAATCTCACCAAGATTATTTGCAATGATTAACTTCAGTTCATTATTATCAATTTTTATTTTTTCATTTGACATTTTTACATTTTATTTATATATATATTGTACCGGGTCGAACCGCTGAAACCACCTACTTATACGTATATATAAGTTTTGGCCGGTTTCAAATTCCTTCATAATACATTTATAATATTATAAAGGTTATGTGAACGAACCGGCATCGGCACGTTCGAGCAAAATGGGAGATCTTATTAATAGCTTTAACTATCAACAATGGCCCATCTCGGCTGCTAGATTCAAACCCCTACTATCCAAATACTTTATTTGTTTCGGGGTAAACTCCGAGGTGCCAGCTAGTCTGAAGACTAACATATTTGGGCAGTAGGCTCATAATCCAGCGCTCGAAACAATTCCCTTAACTAGCCCAGTCTAATTTTAATCCGTGATAAAATATTGGTAAGAAGAGATTGATAAAAAGAATTGACTGACAGATAAAGTTTGAATTTAAAGACAATTTATTTTAATCAACATTAATTAAGTTTAAAGATAATTTACTAACTAACATAAACGCATTATAAACATTTTATAAATCCAATTTTAACACATGCACATTTTTTTAAATTAACACATGATAGTATATTTTATGAAAAAAGCAAAAATAATCTTTGACATTTTAAATTATCTCACATTCACAAACATAATAATAAAGCATTTATAGCATTTGAAACTCACGCACACATATCAATAGTTCATTTTAGGTATGATAGAGTTCATATAATTTGAATCTTGAATATGTACGGATTACAGTGGTGACTACTACGTGTAAATGATAATAATAAAACATATACCTAGGATTTTTTTTCTTGTCGTTGGCTACTTTCTGCTGCTTCTGATGAATTATATCTAACCGGTTAGATTTGGACGTTTCTTGAAGAGATTTTTATGCGAATCCATTTGTTTTATTTTGAAGACAGTTGAACGCTTCACGGAGGATTTCTGTGTTGTTATGCAGACATTATTTCTCAGGCAGGTTTTGATGATCTTGTTGGACTAAAAAGGCTGGAGCACAAGCGTATATTTCCAAAAGCTTTTCAGCACTGCATTTCTGTAAACTGACACTGCAAAACTAGACTGAAACTGCAAACTCAAACTGATTGTCCGATAAAAAAAAAAAGTCTATTTATACCTGCGAAGTGTTTTTGTTTTAATATCCTCCGGCAAATGTGCAATAGGTGTTGTCGAAATTCCTTTAGATTAATCCTATGACAATGTGTTTTTGACGATTGATTAATTAGCTATCCCAAAACGTGTTGTTTTTATATCCTTAATTAGTAGCTCACCACTGTGTTTTTAAATACATTTCATTTCAATATTTATTTTCATAAACGTGTTGTCTTTATTTAACTTAATAGCCATCGCTGTGTTTTCCAAATATAATTTCTTTTTTAACTTTCATTTATATATATTTTTCTTTTTTATATTATTCTAACATGCATACTTTTGTTTACATTCGCACGCACTAATATAATCTATTATAATAAACTGGAATGAAAAGAGATTTTTATATTTTTTTAAACTTTTAATTTATAATAATAATACTCTTTAACTTTTATGAAACTCTTAGTTTTTTTTTTTTTTTTTTTTATAGGAAAACTCTCTCTCCCCTCTTTAAAGTAATTAATTGTAACTTTCAAATTCTTTTTTCCGAAAGATTTTGATAATAATTTTTATACAAAATTATTTTATATACATGTGCCAATTTGGCATTGGCACATTACACCCCCCTCCGTTTTAGAGTAAAATACGTCATTTTTGACCATTTTATCTCTTGCAATTTTAATTGTTGACTATAAAGATTTATTAATTTTTTATTTTAGATAATTCCTACACATGTGTATACGTGCAGCATAATTCTACACCTACTAATATTCTAGATATCGAGTTATTACTGGACTTGCTTACAGGGAATCTATAATAAATAAATCCCTTTTTGCACGGTGCTGCAGTGCCAAGAAAATAACCTAAAAGGATATCTGAATAAATACATTTAAGATATGCATCATGAGGTATCGTATTTACCGAATATTACCAGTGTATGTGCGTGTATATATCCATGCATACTTACACACTCTTAATACACATTAGATTGACTTTATATTTTTATTACTAATCTTATAATATTATTTGTAAATCGTTACGAACATCTTTATTTAACACATGTGTATACGTGCAGCATAATTCTACACCTACTAATATTCTAGACATCGAGTTATTACTGGACTTGCTTACAGGGAATCTATAATAAATAAGTCCCTTTTTGCACTCAATCATAAGGTGCAGCAATACCAAGAAAATAACCTAAAAGGATATCTGGATAAATACATTTAAGATACTCATCATAAGGTATCGTATTTACTGAATATTACCAGTGTATGTGCGCGTATATACACATGTATACTTATACACTCTTAATACACCTTAGATTGACTTTTATTTTTTTTATTAATAATCTTCCAACCTTATTTTTAAATTTACATGAACAATATTTTACACTATTCATTTATATTCCAGTATTATTTATAACCCTTAAGAAACATTATTTAAATAAGATTTTTAATCATTACGAACATTACTTTAAATGTTAGTTTTACGATACTATTTTTAAACCATTTTTTTAAATTCTTTATCTATGTGCATGTATTCAGAAAAACTATTTTTATTATATTATGATCCATTATTTATTCAACTTTTATTAACTTGTGTATTGTACCGGTATAAATCCACCACGCTTACTCATACCCAGTACCCGAGTTCAAACCCAGTCCACGTTTAAGAATAAATTCCAAAACGCCAACTAAATTCAAACCCAAACCCCGGTATGACCAACCGATGATGACTTTATAACAGCACGGGGTTATCCCTTTACTAGCTCAACTCAGAACACAGACTAAATTACTTACAGTTAATTATATATAGATCTATTATACTCTGGATACTGGTACGGTCATTAATGTAATGTATATATTTAAGTTGCCAATACAGACAGTAAGTGACTAAATAGACTTTGAGAGTAATGAGGTGGGAGACACAAAATTAGATTAAATAAATTGTTTAATAATAAATAGAAAGCATTAACAAATATTATTCAAAAATACGGTAAGACTTCCATAGAGATTCTATTATAATTGGCTACTAGTCTTTAGTAATCATTTTACCTGGTAAACAAACTCATGCCAATATCGGTGTAATTAAATGATTGACGGGTGGCTAAGGGAATCAGAGTATTTGGGGCATTGAAAATATTTATCTACTATTTTATTAAGTTATTTTATTCGAATAGATTCGAACCATTGCGTATACGAATAGTTGGAGGTGGCTTCGCATAAATATGATATCTAAGATTGATGTACTAGTGGTTGCCTAGATTAAAGAGCCCTACAGTAATCACTTGCGGTGCATCAACGGAATACCGGGCGGCTTGTACTTTGACAAGGCTTAATGCCCCCAAGTAGATCCGGGACACTACAACCAGCCGGGATCATTTCGAAACCCGGTGATCCAAGAGATTACCTGGAAAAGAATTGCTTTCTTTCCCATATGGTAGTACGGCGAGACGCCAACTTCGGCGAAGGAAAGGCATTGCCACAGTCATCGAGGACGAGTGCTTGAATTGGATTAAAACGGAATTATACAAAACCTGGATACTCTATTCGTCTATTTCTACGCAACAGGCTGATATACTATTACAATAAAACATGGCGGAATCAAACGGACCGCGAAAGCAATAATTAATTAAGTTTACTCTGAAACCCCTAAACCCCCAGGTTTTTCAGGCGGTAGCGATAGTATCACATTTTACAGTGAGAATTATTTCTCATTTCATGTATGACATTAATATAATAAACTTAAAACCATTTACATATTTACGACTGAACTTTAGATTACAATAATATGACAAAATACGAATTCATTATAATAAAGTGTTTTAATATCTGCCAACTCAACATATGAAATAATCTTGAATTCAAAACAACGAACTTACTTTTAAAATAATTATAATCAATATTATAAACTAGCTTTAAACAGAGTTGGGAAATATTACTATTGGCATCGTTTGTTTATAGCATAAGTAATAAAGGAAAATATAAATGTATTCATTTGAATCATTATTACTATTAAGTACAATATTTATAAATTATTTTCTAAAGACTAGAGCGGAGGAATAAGAGAAAAGAAAATTTACTGACAGGTTAAACAGTAGCATTATAAACGAAACAAAAACTTACATGTGATTAATTTGATTGACAGATTAACTATAAATTAAGCTCGGGAGAAAGTTAAAAGTTCATGTAACACAGTTACCCTTCTTTCTTCATCCGGCTTGGCTTCTCACGATGGTATGTCTGACGAACGTAGGCGCGCATTTGAAATTTACTTGAAAGGCATAGTCAATTTGGAGATTGGAAGCTGGAAATTTTGAAGCACGTAAAGCATGATCAGACAGCGGCACGAAGATTCAAATTGGCAGGACAGAGATCAGCTCCTGGCACTTAGCCCATCGACATTACGGTTTACTGGTGGACTTCTTAATAAAAGTTGTAGCGATTTTTCTAGCAACTGCTGTGCTGTTTTGAGACGGTCTACTCTCAGCCACATCAAAAGTTAGAATCCTAGTTTTTTCTAAGATGGCCACGGTTGACCTTTCTGCCTGGTTTTTGTTTGAGACTCCGCCTACTTTTCTCTAGCCTCCAGCAATCCAACTTGACCATACAACATCAATTATCCATTTCCATTGTTCCGTTTTCAGCTATCTTTAACTTTAATACACAATTTTAAATTGACCAAGTAATTACAAAATATAAATTCCTTATCTGATTTTCAAATACAAATTAATTACTCTATACCTTTGTACAAGACAGATTTTAATTAAAAACACTGATCAAAGGAATGTGACTTTTGATCAGTATTTTTAAACGACTTTGTATAATTCTAAAAAGTTAAAATTTAAACAAATACACCCGCAATGAAACTTTTAAATTAAGCTGCTATAAATTCACAAACCACACACACACGAATATTATTTCATGATTTGTGATATTTATACACGGAATCTTTACATATCTTTTTACAAAACACAAAATATATCCCAATTTTTATGTGACTTGAAATAGAAAAATCTCATTGCGGGCAAATAGTAGTTCGAATTACCGTACTTCAAAAAACACATGAAACTAAGATCGGTTCTTCGATCTGTCTGTTTCATTTCTTCTCACTTTAAAAAAAAATAACAAAAAAAAATGTTTATACATAATTCTCTGGTTAACATTTTCTTAAAAAAAATTGATCGACTTTGGAGAACAGCCTGGGTGAGGGTTCGAACTTAACATGGGTGGAACATGATACGTTTTCTCAATTTTTGCATATTAATCCGTTGTTCTTTTGCTCATCATCAGAGACATTTCACAGTGGTCGCTTACCGGGTTATCATTTATTGTAGTTTCTACTTTCTCCCTGGGTCGGGAGGTATATAAGGTTTTAACGGCCTGGTATTGTAACTACACTGCTCCCATTCCCTTTTTGTTGGATACAAGTCCCCATAGTCTCTTGCGGTCATTAATTCTATGGCCTTTTTTCGACCGAATGCACAAAAAAACAATTCTTTAATATTATCTCGATGAGCGATGGGATTTTCTCCTGGGTCATCCTTGAAAATTTGAATCTGTATCAAGGATCCAGGCATTGGCCTCTGTAAGTTCTTCATACTAAGTTGAGGACTCATCATCTGTCCCCTTTCCACTTTTAGTTTCATTGGACTAGTGGTCTCAACATCCTTTTCTTTTTCTGTCTCTATATCCGCTTCTTCCACTGCTTCGTAGCTGGACTCATCCTCACCACTGTTGTTTTCCTTGCTGTCCACAACTTCTTTCGGTACGGCCTGATCATCTTCATTTTCTATTTTTGGGTTTTCAGAGGGATTTATTTCTTGCTGAAGCTTTACATTTTCTAGATTTGAGTTGGCTTGGATGCCATGTGCTTCCTCGAGCCTTACCAGCCTTTCCATCATCATCATCAGTGCCTTTCGATCCTCTCTCATTTCTCTGAGGATCGCGTCAAACTTCGCATCACGATCGTGCTCCCTCTGTTTGGTGTTCCTATCTAATCGTCCAAAGCTTTTTTTTTTATCGGGAGATTTCTTGAACACAACTTCGCGATCACTGGATGTGTCAGCCGTCTCTGCGCCAGTCGCGGATAAATTATTGTTTTCTTCTATTTCTGCCATTTTCTCTTTGTTTTCAATTATAAGTGTCCTCAGCATACGAATTAGTTTTGTAAAACAATTTTTATTTGTATATATAACATAAAGATACTGATCCCTGATCCTATTGCCAAATCCTCCCCCGCTGCTGATACTGTTTGTGTGACTTCCTTCCTTTCTCTTTTTTTTTTTCGCCTACGTTCCGACTGGTTTCTGTTATCTAAACTTTTCACTGTTAATATTTTTTTTTATTTAGGTATATACAATATGACATGTTTAAATCATTGCTAAAAGAATAAAGGGAAAAAAAAAACTTTATTTCACCCAGTTCGCACTGTTCTCCTCAGTCCTATAATATAAACATATTAATAATTGTTATATAACACAATATTAATTTTTGTACTATTGTCAGTAATTCTCTCTCTATATATATGCCACCATTCTCTCTTTTGAACCCAACAGAACTCACCACTGCTGTATGGACAAACATATTTGCTGACAAATTTATTTGAAAGGCGCCAGCCAGCAACATGTGACCAATAGATAATTTAATCCATTGATTTCCGAATATATACTTTTTACATGACCTAGTAATCATTTGATTCAAGACTTAATGTTTTATATAGGGAACGATTAATATTAACTCTGACTCTGATAAGATTTTTATATTACAATATATATATATGCGCACACGTTTTTTCTTTTAAAACATAAAAGTAATCCTACTTCTTTACTTTTTTTTTTCAAAAAAAAAACATTTTTAAACAACAAAAATATATATATATATATGCGTACACAATATCTATATGCGTACACGTTTTTATTTTTAAGACCTGGAATTAATTCTACTTCTTTACTTTTTTTTTTTTTTTCGAAAAATTTTAAACAACAAGAATGAACTCGCAAAAAAAAATTATGGAATAACACTCGTTTATTTTAATTAAATAAACGCACAAAATCGCTTCCGCTCTCTTTTCAAAAAATCTCACTCTGTTTCTTACGATATTTGGAAGTAGTCTATTCACTGAAACTTGGTGTAAGGGAAAAAAAAACTTTTATATACTTGCTTTACTCAACTATAGTTTTAACTTGCGCATTTTAATACGCCAAATACATATCAATATTATGACAAACAAAAAAAAATCGAATATTTTTATAATTTAACTGTTTACTCTCATTCACTCCGCAGGGTGTGGGAGATTTCTTCATCGGAGCACCACGGAGGGCGTCCAAAAATTTAATAACTGTACCGGTATAAATCCACCACGCTTACTCATACCCAGTACCCGAGTTCAAACCCAGTCCACGTTTAAGAATAAATTCCAAAACGCCAACTAAATTCAAACCCAAACCCCGGTATGACCAACCGATGATGACTTTATAACAGCACGGGGTTATCCCTTTACTAGCTCAACTCAGAACACAGACTAAATTACTTACAGTTAATTATATATAGATCTATTATACTCTGGATACTGGTACGGTCATTAATGTAATGTATATATTTAAGTTGCCAATACAGACAGTAAGTGACTAAATAGACTTCGAGAGTAATGAGGTGGGAGACACAAAATTAGATTAAATAAATTGTTTAATAATAAATAGAAAGCATTAACAAATATTATTCAAAAATACGGTAAGACTTCCATAGAGATTCTATTATAATTGGCTACTAGTCTTTAGTAATCATTTTACCTGGTAAACAAACTCATGCCAATATCGGTGTAATTAAATGATTGACGGGTGGCTAAGGGAATCAGAGTATTTGGGGCATTGAAAATATTTATCTACTATTTTATTAAGTTATTTTATTCGAATAGATTCGAACCGTTGCGTATACGAATAGTTGGAGGTGGCTTCGCATAAATATGATATCTAAGATTGATGTACTAGTGGTTGCCTAGATTAAAGAGCCCTACAGTAATCACTTGTGGTGCATCAATGGAATACCGGGCGGCTTGTACTTTGACAAGGCTTAATGCCCCCAAGTAGATCCGGGACACTACAACCAGCCGGGATCATTTCGAAACCCGGTGATCCAAGAGATTACCTGGAAAAGAATTGCTTTCTTTCCCATATGGTAGTACGGCGAGACGCCAACTTCGGCGAAGGAAAGGCATTGCCACAGTCATCGAGGACGAGTGCTTGAATTGGATTAAAACGGAATTATACAAAACCTGGATACTCTTTTCGTCTATTTCTACGCAACAGGCTGATATACTATTACAATAAAACATGGCGGAATCAAACGGACCGCGAAAGCAATAATTAATTAAGTTTACTCTGAAACCCCTAAACCCCCAGGTTTTTCAGGCGGTAGCGATAGTATCACATTTTACAGTGAGAATTATTTCTCATTTCATGTATGACATTAATATAATAAACTTAAAACCATTTACATATTTACGACTGAACTTTAGATTACAATAATATGACAAAATACGAATTCATTATAATAAAGTGTTTTAATATCTGCCAACTCAACATATGAAATAATCTTGAATTCAAAACAACGAACTTACTTTTAAAATAATTATAATCAATATTATAAACTAGCTTTAAACAGAGTTGGGAAATATTACTATTGGCATCGTTTGTTTATAGCATAAGTAATAAAGGAAAATATAAATGTATTCATTTGAATCATTATTACTATTAAGTACAATATTTATAAATTATTTTCTAAAGACTAGAGCGGAGGAATAAGAGAAAAGAAAATTTACTGACAGGTTAAACAGTAGCATTATAAACGAAACAAAAACTTACATGTGATTAATTTGATTGACAGATTAACTATAAATTAAGCTCGGGAGAAAGTTAAAAGTTCATGTAACACAGTTACCCTTCTTTCTTCATCCGGCTTGGCTTCTCACGATGGTATGTCTGATGAACGTAGGCGCGCATTTGAAATTTACTTGAAAGGCATAGTCAATTTGGAGATTGGAAGCTGGAAATTTTGAAGCACGTAAAGCATGATCAGACAGCGGCACGAAGATTCAAATTGGAAGGACAGAGATCAGCTCCTGGCACTTAGCCCATCGACATTACGGTTTACTGGTGGACTTCTTAATAAAAGTTGTAGCGATTTTTCTAGCAACTGCTGTGCTGTTTTGAGACGGTCTACTCTCAGCCACGTCAAAAGTTAGAATCCTAGTTTTTTCTAAGATGGCCACGGTTGACCTTTCTGCCTGGTTTTTGTTTGAGACTCCGCCTACTTTTCTCTAGCCTCCAGCAATCCAACTTGACCATACAACATCAATTATCCATTTCCATTGTTCCGTTTTCAGCTATCTTTAACTTTAATACACAATTTTAAATTGACCAAGTAATTACAAAATATAAATTCCTTATCTGATTTTCAAATACAAATTAATTACTCTATACCTTTGTACAAGACAGATTTTAATTAAAAACACTGATCAAAGGAATGTGACTTTTGATCAGTATTTTTAAACGACTTTGTATAATTCTAAAAAGTTAAAATTTAAACAAATACACCCGCAATGAAACTTTTAAATTAAGCTGCTATAAATTCACAAACCACGCACACACGAATATTATTTCATGATTTGTGATATTTATACATGGAATCTTTACATATCTTTTTACAAAACACAAAATATATCCCAATTTTTATGTGACTTGAAATAGAAAAATCCCATTGCGGGCAAATAGTAATTCGAATTACCGTACTTCAAAAAACACATGAAACTAAGATCGGTTCTTCGATCTGTCTGTTTCAGTATATTCAAAACTATTTTATTTTAATGTGCGCGTACTCAGAAAAAAAAACTGTTTTAGTTTATTGCGATTCATTTGTTATGCAAATATCTAACGTGATTTTATTCTAGAAATCCTGTTATCTTTTTCATTTATTTAATTCTACAAACATTTTCATTTTGCTTGTCTATTTTGACTTTACACATTTTTTTTTGTTTAGGTCACGCTCCGCTATGTTCTAGACTTATGAGCTGGGATATCAATAGAATCGATAAGACATAATCAAGGGTTTTTGACATAATCATTTTGCTTGTCTAATTTGATTTTACACATTTATTTTGTGTATGTCACGCTCCGCTATGTTCTAGACTTATGAGCTGGGATATCAATATCATCGATAAGACATAATCGAGGGTTGACATAAATCGTTTTATCGTTGCTTTAACATTTTACTCTAAGATTATTATTTATTTACTGAGACTACCTTTAATCATTTTTAATTATTCAACTAACTTGATACTCGTTTTTTCATTTATTTCATCAAACTTTGTTAAACATTTTCCATTATTCCGAGTCCATGGTCGTTAATAACTAGGTCAAGCCGGCGAATCCATCAGATTACATATTTTTAATTTTTGTCTGGCGGTTCTTTATTATATTTTTTTTTCTGCATATAGCCACTTGTGCTGGGGGATTGAGAATCACCCCTGGGCCTTTCCTTAAATCTAGTACAAGAGATGTTAGGATCGCTGTCGGTTCTTCGAAAGATTTTTGTTCTCTCGGGACTATTAGAATAATGTCTCCTCCGGGGACTCCCCGAATTCGACCTATGTCTATATCTTATGGCGTTTACTGCCGGCTCTCTAAGATGGGGTTTGAATCCCCTATCTCTCGTGTCAAAAGTTGGTCTAGCTCTGTCGAAAGCGCTCAACAATTCCGCCATTTGTTCCATTGTCTTCTTTTCAGTTCCTATGAGCATTTGCTCAACATTATGAGGAAAACTATGGTGGACTATCCTGACAATTTGTTGTTCAGATAGTGGGTCTGCTGTTAAAGAGCGTAATTTCGCCACTTGCTTTCTAAAAAAAGAAACAAATGGTTCACCAGGTCGCCATTTATCTTGTGAGATCTGGTGACGAAGATTTTCCTGATAATCTTTGCTCCAATAACTAGCTAAAATAGCAATTTTATATTCGGCAAAAGTGACGGGTTTTTTATATAAAGAGTCCCACCAAGATTGAGACCCCCCTTGTAAATGGCTACAAGCTATTGTGATCATAGCCTCCTCACTTAATTGATTCAGAGTGAAATAGTGCTCCAAACTATTTAAATGCTCCATAGGAGCTTCACCTTGATGGCCAGAAAATATCCGTATTTTCAAAAATTGGTTCACGATTGCCGGATTGTTTATAATGTGCGTGTTTGCACTCAAGTGGTCACACTGTTTTATTTCCGTTTGCGAACTATTCTTTTGACTTACTTTCCAAGCTAAATCCATCATTCCGACTTTTATCTCTTCAATTACTTTTCTCTCTTCTATCTTATTTTTTCAATTACTTTGTAAGCGGTCTCTATTTGATTTTCTACTTGTGTTTTAATCTCTTCTATTTCTTCCCTAATTTCTTCTTTTATTTTATTCTGGCCCATTTCGATCTGGTCCTTTAACTTTTCAAGCATTTCAGCTTGCCCTTTCAATTTACTCTTCATTTCATTATTTTGTTTTTTAAGCTCTTCTGCTATTTTTTTATATTCTTCGGCTGCTTCTTTTTGTTTTTCAAACATGCTGGTTAGTAAAGCTATGATTTCTCTTTTCTCTTCTTTTTGCTCAACCTCTTTTTTGTTTTTATCTTTTTGTTCCTCACTAGAAGCATTCTCTACTTTTTTCGTTTGAGTTTCTATTTTTTCTTCACTGGGGACCTTTTCTATTTCACTAGCTTCGGTTTTATTTTGTTCCTCGCTGAGAACATTGTCTATTTTTTTATCTTGAGTCTCCATTTTAGGTTTATTTCTTGTCATATTTATAATTCTAAACTTTACTTTTTTATATTATTTTTCTGTAATATTATATTTTATTCATGCTCATAAGTTTACTAATTTCTATTTTATCGATTTCTTTCTAAACTGGAAATAGACGCTGGCTCCGCCCTCCTTTGTCCGTTTATCCTTCCCGATCTTAATGCTTTAACTCCGCCCAAACACCCAACTGTCATTTATTTAACAGAACATAAATAGCACAAAATCTCTTTTCATTTAAGAAGTAAGAAAAAAAATTTCGGTCAATTCTTTTTTTATTTTTAATTTAATACACTTTTACCTACGTAATTTAGATTTCTTTAAGGTTTTTATTTTTAAACAAGAAACAAAGCATTTATTTACTGTTATGTCTTAGGTTCAGCCCCAAATGTTGGGTAAAGCCATTTATGTACCGGGTCAAACCGCTGAAACCACCTACTTATATGTATATATAAGTTTTGGCCGGTTTCAAACTCCTTCATAATACATTTATAATATTATAAAGGTTACGTGAACGAACCGGCACGTTCGAGCAAAATGGGAGATCTTATTAATAGCTTTAACTATCAACAATGGCCCATCTCGGCTGCTAGATTCAAACCCCTACTATCCAAATACTTTATTTGTTTCGGGGTAAACCCCGGGGCGCCAGCTAGTCTGAAGACTAACATATTCGGGCAGTAGGCTCATAATCCAGCGCTCGAAACAATTCCCTTAACTAGCCCAGTCTAATTTTAATCCGTGATAAAATATTGGTAAGAAGAGATTGATAAAAAGAATTGACCGACAGATAAAGTTTGAATTTAAAGACAATTTATTTTAATCAACATTAATTAAGTTTAAAGATAATTTACTAACTAACTAACATAAACGCATTATAAACATTTTATAAATCCAATTTTAACACACGCACATTTTTTTAAATTAACACATGATAGTATATTTTATGAAAAAAGCAAAAATAATCTTTGACATTTTAAATTATCTCACATTTGCAAACATAATAATAAAGCATTTATAGCATTTGAAACTCACGCACACATATCAATAGTTCATTTTAGGTATGATAGAGTTCATATAATTTGAATCTTGAATATGTACGGATTACAGTGGTGACTACTACGTGTAAATGATAATAATAAAACATATACCTAGGATTTTTTTTCTTGTCGTTGGCTACTTCTGCTGCTTCTGATGAATTATATCTAACCGGTTAGATTTGGACGTTTCTTGAAGAGATTTTTATGCGAATCCATTTGTTTTATTTTGAAGACAGTTGAACGCTTGACGGAGGATTTCTGTGTTGTTATGCAGACATTATTTCTCAGGCAGGTTTTGATGATCTTGTTGGACTAAAAAGGCTGGAGCACAAGCGTATATTTCCAAAAGCTTTTCAGCACTGCATTTCTGTAAACTGACACTGCAAAACTAGACTGAAACTGCAAACTCAAACTGATTGTCCGATAAAAAAAAAGTCTATACCTGCGAAGTGTTTTTGTTTTAATATCCTCCGGCAAATGTGCAATAGGTGTTGTCGAAATTCCTTTAGATTAATCCTATGACAATGTGTTTTTGATGATTGATTAATTAGCTATCCCAAAACGTGTTGTTTTTATATCCTTAATTAGTAGCTCACCACTGTGTTTTTAAATACATTTCATTTCAATATTTATTTTCATAAACGTGTTGTCTTTATTTAACTTAATAGCCATCGCTGTGTTTTCCAAATATAATTTCTTTTTTAACTTTCATTTATATATTTTTTCTTTTTTATATTATTCTAACATGCATACTTTTGTTTACATTCGCACACACTAATATAATCTATTATAATAAACTGGAATGAAAAGAGATTTTTATATTTTTTTAAACTTTTAATTTATAATAATAATACTCTTTAACTTTTATGAAACTCTTAGTTTTTTTTTTTTTTTTTTTTTATAGGAAAACTCTCTCTCCCCTCTTTAAAGTAATTAATTGTAACTTTCAAATTCTTTTTTCCGAAAGATTTTGATAATAATTTTTATACAAAATTATTTTATATACATGTGCCAATTTGGCATTGGCACAATATATATATAATTTACATATTAAAGTTAATTATTTTGATAAAATATAGATAGAATATGATATAAAATTATTACTATAATAACCACATAGTAAAATGCTTATTTATGACACACTATGCCTTTTTATCATTTGCTACTTTATCTTACAATATTCAAATTTTAAGATTTTTGAATGCATCTCTTCTCATTTTTATGCATAATTATGGGTAATGCTTAATTATTGATAGTTTACCTTATTAAGTGTGACATTGTTATCATTATGAATTATGACAAACACATAGAGGAAGTAGATAGGCTGTGTGATTGTTATAGTGTTACACTTTTAATATTATAGCTAGCACTCACAATATGAATTAATATTGTCATCATCACATCATTGGTGTAAAGATGACATAAGAAAAAGTTGGGTATTGATAATTTTTATTTAGATTGATATTTTCATTGGTTGGATGGTTGAAGAGTTGGAGAATGGACTAGATTGAAGCCTGTGCATTAAAGTATGAGGTTTGGCTATCTTAATATATATCTGAGCACTTATAGCATATATGAGTAGAGATGGTAATCTGGACCAACTGATGATTGCTGGTTTAGCATGAAATACATATATTGGTGATTATTTATCTTTTCAACGTATATGTGTTCAAGTGTATCAGTGTTATGAGATAGTGTGGAGAGTGGTAGGTCGTGTGAAAGTCTGTGCTCATATACCCTATATATTGATATTTAATGTAAGTATAGTCAAAATTCATTTTCCATCGTTAATTTATGTATAAATTATTATGAATAAATTAGAGATAATTGTTGTTAATTTTCTGTTAGGCACTCAACTATGAATCATTACCTCTTGAAAATCATGTTTTATTTTTTACTATTTAAATACTATATGCTATTCCGTACTCCATAATATATATAATATGAATCATTGGATAAACTAGAGGTTGAAATATTCGAATCTCTGCATTAGAAGTATTTACTCAACTTTCCGTTTAAATAGCACAATTGTAATATATTTACTGATATTAACTCTCGAATATATTCTCAATCAAACATACATTTACCAGCAATAATTTTTTTAATGTAACACTATAAACATCTGGTGATGATTTATATCTGTAATACCCAATACAATATTATAGGCAATTAAACCTTTAGCTTACCTGATATCAGAGCTTGTTCTGAGACACACACACACACATATATATATATATATTGAGAGAAGTCTGTTTGATAGTCCCTCTTAATTGGTTGATACTTTACAAAAGTATGAAGCTCATGTCAGAAATACAGTGAATTAACTTGATTGTATATATATATATATACAGTACAAATAACTATCACATATTATTTTATGACCGTAGTATTATGATGACTAGAAATTGAACGATTTTTCAAATTAAAAGTTAAATAAGCTATGTAAATTCAATGTTAAAAATCGCTTTAAAAAAACTTAATCAGTAAATATAAAAAAATGTCCACAGAAATGGATAGTTAATATCTTAATCCTTTTCAGAGCGAATGTATTTCTAAGAGCAATTGTCAAGATTTCTAAACGAATAACAAGAGTGTGTGCATTTTATAGTAATGGCGCATAACCCTTTTACTCTTGCGATCTCCTTCAGATAAAAATTTGATACGATCCGTTATTTGTTTTTACTATGCCTAAATTAAAGTATCAGTATCTAAGCATATTCATAATAAAACAATAGTAGTTTTAATTAATATACAAGTTTACATTTCGAATATTTTAGTGTTAAGCATATACGATTTGAAATGAAAATTTTCAAACAAATCATATAGTAACAACAACAAAAAAATGATACGAAAACAATTTATTTTCATGTTATTTTTATCTATTTTTAAAAATTAAATTATTTTTTTTAAAAAAAATGTTATTCAAAGTAAAAATATTAGTGACCTCCTGAGGATTATGACTCGGGTCGCACACCACAATTTTATAATGTTTTTCACATTTTTTTTGTTGCTAGAAGATCAACCAATAACTGACAAAGAAAATTAAAACTGAACTTGTAAAGTATCTATAGCTTTTTGGCCCAAGTAACTCAGTAAAATTATTGCTAATAAGAGGAGAAAGAACTGAATAAAAGCGTTATCATTTTACAGAAACTGTTTTTTCTAATTATATTTCAGACTTTTTTTTATAATTGATAAAACTTCACTATTTTAATATTACTTATACCTTAGTTATGTTAAACTTAAGTATGTGTCCTATATTGAAACAATGTGAAATGAAGGCAGCGGTAGTTATCTTTTGAATAAAAGCATTTTTTGTTCTCTATTTGTTACACATTACTTCCACTTGATTGATTCAAATAGCTCCATCAACAGAGGAAATTGAAAGTTCATAGACTTATTGTTGAGATGTATCTGATCTGTACATTTAAAAAATATTAACAAATGTTTTGCCAGTAAAATTTATGACTTAATTTTAAATTTAAAAATATGTTTGGTGATTTTACAGTAATATATTTTAAAAAAAAATAATTATCTTGTTTTCAAAAATTAAGGATGTTTTTTTCAGTAGCTTTATTCCAAATTTCTATTAGTATAAAAACTTTATTAATAATCTATATATCATAATTATTAAAGAGCAAAATATCTTTAAAAGGTAGATTATTTTTCATATAATTACAGAGTATGACAATGGGTCTTCAGATATTCTAAAAATGAAAATATTTAGAAAGACAATTGTTTATTTGTTAAGATTTGAAAATGTAAGTAGAAGTTCTGAAGAAGATTGCTGGGCAATTGAAACTGTCAATAGTGAGTTGTAAAAAGCATTGTAAAAAGTAATAAAGAACATAGATGATATTAATATTATATAGTTTCCAACTCCCATGTCAAGCATTATATTAGATTTTCAGTCATTAAGAAAAAAATTTAAAAAAGAATATAAACCACCAACTGTATAAGGTCATATAAATAATTATTCATATCCACATTTAATCCAAATAGGAGATTTTATTATGGTTGTGCCTAATACTTGCTTTTCAAAAACATCTATAAATATATAGTCAAAATAAGAGTCCTAGATCACATGACCCTATCTCGTAAGCTTGTAAGTTATAAACAATGAGGATTGCCAATTCCTCTAAAAGCTTTATGATAAATGTTTAGCCAGAGCCAGCACTTAAAATATCTCTGTCAGGACCCCCCCCCAAACCCCTGACCATGGTTTCGTGCTTTGGCACTCATCAGAGAGGTGTCAGGGTAGGTTCAGACACTAGATCTAAGCATTTATCATAAAGCTTGTAGAGGAATTGGCAATCTTCATTGTTTATCTATAAATATATATTTAATTTTTTTTATATTTTTAGAAGCAAATAATATATATATATATATATATATATATATATATATATAATAATATGATATATATATATATTGCTTTCCAGTAGTATAATAAAATGAGAATGATTTTTATATTGTGAAATAATAGATGTTTTCTTGATTACATTAATACATGAAGGAAAAGTTAAACCTGAGTAGTCAATGTTTTCTATAATCTTTACATTTTGAATGATAAAAAAATGTTCTGAATCATTCTAAAAAGCATTATATCAGTTAAAAAATGCAGACAATAAGTAAAAATAGATTTATTTGAAAAACCAAATATACTTTAAATATCAAAAGGGACATCAAATTTCGTTATTATTTGCTGTCAAAGCTACCTGGTTCATTGGAATAAACATATTAGTTTATAATAAAGACACATCTTTCAGTGAAAAGTCTATTACATTTATTTCCATTTTACATTTTTAGATACAAAACGCACTTAATTTTAAAATACTAAAGTATTAAGCAAGCATGGTTTGGAAATAGTAAAAAGAAAAGTCCGTTTTTTTTAAAATAAAACACATTTTTGCTTCATGATTTCTTATCAGACTTTCTCTCCATCTACTAAAAAATTGTTAATATGCTAGTTAATTAAAAAAATAGAAAGCAATTTGTAAATTTGCTTTCAGTTTCCTTCATCTATGTGTGGACAATTATCCAAATAAAAAAATAGTGAACAACATAGCATAAAATTCATACACTCATTATTATTGGAAAAATCATCACAACAGCTCTCAATAATAGATTGGTATAAAGAAGTAAATGAGAATTCTTCGAACATAAACTGCCTGTTTTGTGGAGAATTTTTCTTTGCCTGTGAATCCTAGACATGTTCAACAATCTGATCATTTATATTCTGACCATGAGGAATTTTTTCAATCATTGAAAACTTTCAGTCAGTGTTTCTTAAAGATTTTTTAAATTTAATTTTTAAATATGTAAATATTTATAGTTTAGTCACAGTCTCAGCCATATTGAATTCTATGGCAAGAATATTTTTATATCTTTTAAAGACTATAACTATATTTTTAATAATAAAAAAAGTAAATTGTTAAATGATCTGGGTTTTCATCTCAATAGTAAAAATCAAGCAATAATATCAAATTGTTTTTACGTAACTGTGATATCTCCTAATATTTTTGAGATAATAATGAGACCAAAAAGTTGGCATCAGACTTTATAATATATTCCAATTACATAGCATTCTGTTTAAAAAGATTTAGAAAAATTTGAGGAAATGCTGGATGCATGGTATAATTACTTCTTTAATGTCCTGCTCTGGTATGCAATTATTTTTAGAAAGTGACTAAAATTTTTATGAGTTGTTTTTATATATTAAACTGCAACTACTATAACAGATATGTGGGAACAGATTAAATTTTTAATGCCTTAATTTAATACTATTTTTTAAATTGAGTAAGCCTCAATCTCAATACTTTCCTATGTATGTCTCTATTTTGAAAAAAGCCAACTTAATTTAAAAGTAGGCTCATATAATATAAATTTTATGCCCCTCATTTCTGATTTATCTCATACCATATGTAGTCAAAATTACTGGAAATTTTCTTCATGTTTTGCAAATAATCACTATTTTTTCTACTTTTAACATAAATATTATAAAATTTATTGTAAGTAATGTCTACAATAATAAAAAAGCAAAGTAACCAAATCCAGTTAAATATGTCTATTCTTCTTTTTATGATTTTGTGGCCATATTTTTGACATTTTTATATACAAATATTTTGATACTTATTTAAATCATATTTGAAATATTTATATAAATTAAATACACTTTTTAAAAGTGATATAAAATAATGCTGTAGTATTTACATTAATACATTATGTTGTAGATATTGTGGGTTAATAAAGTATATATATATATATATATATGTTAATTCTAATATTTTCATGGATAAAAGATGTCATATTATTATTACTATTTGCGGGATATTCCGTGTAGTGAAAAAGGTAAATGCTGATGAAAATAAATTTTAAAACTTCTCAACCAATAGAATTTAAATATGAGGAGAAAGAAAACGATAAAAACGATTTTAAATCTCACATGCATTCTTATGATTTGAGAAAGAGGATGCTCTGAGGAAGGTACTTGATATTGTACTGAAATGTCAGCATTTAGCTTTTTCACTACACGGAATATCCCACAAATAGTAATAATAATATGACATGTATATATTGTGGCCTGTCTATAGGTGGTACGACCCTAAGCAGAGTTTCCAAGTCCCTTATATTAGGACCTACTTGGACTCTGGCTAGGTAGTAATAACAGACTTACTATATCCCGACCATTTTCTTTAACTATAAAAATGGAATTTAGATAAGATTAGTATTTATTCCAAGTTACTTTGACATGAGTAAACATTTCTAAAATAAGATATATTTTAAATATAATCAATATGAGAATCGTTTACCTATAAACAGATCACATCCCCTTAACATTAAACAAATACAAAATACTTGTTCAATGGCATAAGAATACTCAGATACTCCTCCTTATTAAGTATCTACATACTCTCATGACTAACAAAAATATCTAATATATTATTTTATATTTATAACTATTAAGTTTTAATTCAATCACTCATTAAATGAATCTGTTAGATAATTACAGATAAACTTTGATTCATATTATGTTTAATAATTAAGATTGGCAATAATCACAAGAATAACTTTAAAATAAGATCTCAGGAAGAGGGATTTTACAGATTTCCATGGATAGTGTACAAATTAAGAAAGGCTTATAATTTAAATTCATAGTCAAGCTTTATATGTATGTTCTTTAATACTGAATATTAAAATAATATTATTAACTAAACTGTGATTAACACGAATACTTTCACTAATAACTAATGTATCATTTAATTTTATATTAATAAATACACTTTAATAATTGGCAATGTCATGAATGACCTATGGGATCAAGGCAACATGTAACAAGTAAAAATAATCTTTACTAAGAGATTTATGCTTAATAAACTGTTAGATTTGCTTTAAATTGAATTGACTTTTCATTTTAATTTTGACTGTACATTTTAAGTTGTGTGATGTGGTGAAAATGAGCCCAGAAAAGATATGCAGCAATTGGAATTTAATAAAACTTTTAAAACAATAATTTTAATAATATTCATTACAAATGATAATAAACATTTCCATTAATATCAAATTTAAAATAATATAACAAAATAATACATATATATTATAATAATAATAACAGAAAATTAATCTTTGGAGTATTATTATCAAACAAAACTAATGATTTCCCATTATATGTTGAGATATTTATCTCTATAGTATGTGAACTATATATCACATATTCAGTTTATTAAACAATCATTTTTTTCTGTTCATGGTTCGTTAGTTCAACCTCTACATAATAGTAGTACTTGATGATTAAGTAATAATACAAAAAATAAATGAGAACATAGGGTTATAATTCTGGAGGTTGGTAAGCAAACAAAATTACTACTTTTATCTTTCACATAAGAACAAAATCATTGTTTTTTAGTTTATCCATTTGTACATGTAAATATAACCTGCTCTTTGGAATATGTATACATCATTTTAAATACCCTTTCATACTAAAATATCGAGTATATTTGTTTATTTAAAGGATTCATAATCTTTAAACTTAACCGAATTATTAAATAACTATTAATATAACAACACTTGAATTAATTCCATATTAAATGATTTAGTTCTCTTCCCCTCCCCTATTATACTAACAAATCATAGATTAAAAATATAAATACCGACATTAGAAAGAAGTTCTCTTTTAAACTCTCAGCTAAAGTATAAGAACACTTTTAAATTTTCTAGTTGTTCTACACTCCATAAACTTATTAGAACGTTTTTATTTTTCCTTATTTTTTGAAGATTCTGCTTATCCGAAGATTCGCACGAGGTATTTGAGTTACTGCAACAATAATCCTTCGTTTTGTTCTTTGTTTATTAATAAAAATTTATTTGTGGCTTGCCTTACTTATTTTAGATGATACATATTTCTCTCTATAATAAAAGGCACATTTATGATTTCAATTAAGAATGTGTCGTGTCACGTTTTTGGCTCCAAATAAATAATTCTATCTCACATTGTAATTAAGATTTTATATACATCCAGAATAATAATGAACACTTTTCATTTATTACTAATTTAATTCCATTGAATTTTAAATATATATACTTAACTGTTTCCAAGAAATTTACTATTTTTTATCTATCCTTACTGGATATTTATGGTGTTTATTTATTTCCTTTTGTGTATTACTGCAGTTCATTTTCCCTATGGCACAATTATTGTTATTTTTCCGTGAATATATTCGTTGATTATTCATCTCCGATTATTTCTTCAATACTTATTAATTTTCAAGAGATTATTGGGAATTCCGATTATTGACTTGCCCAGTAGAAAAACGATTAATTTATTCCATTATTTTAACAACAGAGCTTATAATTATCCATGTATATTGATGTAGAGTTGTAAATCATAAGGTTTTAGGAATTTTAATCCAACTTTGTTTTTTTTTTTAAAAAATATCACCAAGAAAAAAAACTTAGTTACTTAAACTTTACCATCAAGAAGCTTTTTTTTTCCCCCTCTCTTGAATTTCATATTCCAAGATTGTTTGAAACTCTTTGATTGGCTAATATTTTCCCACTTTTTTCTATGAAACAATTATTTATTTTGAAAGTTTTTGGTTTATTATTTTAAAATGACCGATTTTCCGTTTTTAAAAAATATTGAAATACAATATTTTTAGAAATTAAATAAAGATAGAATTTCCTGTTTTAATTTTAAATCAGTATTTTGTAAAATTAAACCTTATTTATTTACTTTTGAATATAGCAAGATTTGAAGATAAATAATTTCTATTTTTAAAATCAAACTTCACTGGTTTTAAATACTAAATAATATTAATTGTTCATCCATCTGCATATATATGACTCTGTAGGTTATTTTCTATATGTATTTTGAGTTAAAATCATTTATAAATTTCTATTAGCTAAATTCGAGTTCAAACCCTATGATCTAATATTTCATTATTGTCTTCTTTTAATAAGTTAATATTATTGGATTTGTAAAATTTAAAATTATACACTAAAATTTTATTTTAGAATAGACTGAGCTAATAAAAAGTGCACAACATATATATATATATGTTGTGCACTTTATATATATATATATATATATATATAATAAAAACTTTATATATATATATATATATATATTGTGGCCTGTCTATAGGTGGTACGACCACAAGCAGAGTTTCCAAGTCCCTTATATTAGGACCTACTTGGACTCTGACTAGGTACTAATAACAGACTTACTGTATCCCAACCATTTTCTTTAACTATAACAATTGAATTTAGATAAGATTAGTATTTATCCCAAGTTACTTTGACATGAGTAAACATTTCTAAAATAAGATATGTTTTAAATATAATCAATATAAGACTCATTTACCTATAAACAGATCACATCCCCTTAACATTAAACAAATACAAAATACTTGTTCAATGGCATAATAATACACAGATACTCCTCCTTATTAAGTATCTACATACTCTCATGTGTCGTGTCACGTTTTTGGCTCCAAATAAATAATTCTATCTCACATTGTAATTAAGATTTTATATACATCCAGAATAATAATGAACACTTTTCATTTATTACTAATTTAGTTCCATTGAATTTTAAATATATATACTTAACTGTTTCCAAGAGATTTACTATTCTTTTATCTATCCTTACTGGATATTTACGGTGTTTATTTATTTCCTTTTGTGTATTACTGCAGTTCATTTTCCCTATGGCACAATTATTGTTATTTTTCCGTGAATATATTCGTTGATTATTCATCTCCGATTATTTCTTCAATACTTATTAATTTTCAAGAGATTATTGGGAATTCCAATTATTGACTTGCCCAGTAGAAAAACGATTAATTTATTCCATTATTTTAACAACAGAGCTTATAATTATCCATGTATATTGATGTAGAGTTGTAAATCATAAGGTTTTAGGAATTTTAATCCAACTTTGTTTTTTTTTTAAAAAAATATCACCAAGAAAAAAAAACTTAGTTACTTAAAATTTACCATCAAGAAGCTTCCCCCCTCTCTTGAATTTCATATTCCAAAATTGTTTGAAACTCTTTGATTGGTTATGTTTTCCCACTTTTTCTCTATAAAACTTCTTTATTTTGAAAGTTTTTGGTTTATCATTTTAAAATGACAATTTATCATTTTTTAAAAATAAAATATTGTAATATAATATACTTTAGAAATTAAATAAAGATAGAATTTACTATTTTAATTCTAAATCAGTATTTTGGTAAAATTAAACTTTATTTATTTACTTTTAAATATAGTAAGATTTGAAGATAAATAATTTCTATGTTTAAAATCAAATGTGCACCCACAATAATTATTAGTCCCTACTACGCATTATGTTTACAAAATTACAATTTAAACTTCACTGGTTTTAAATTATAAATAATATTAATTGTTCATCCATCTGCATATATATGACTCTGTAGGTTATTTTCTATATGTATTTTGAGTTAAGACATTTATAAATTTCCCTTAGCTAAATTCGAGTTCAAAGCCTATGATCTAATATTTCATTATTGTCTTCTTTTAATAAGTAAATATTATTGGATTTGTAAAATTTAAAATTATACTCTAAAATTTTATTTTAGAATAGACTGAGCTAATAAAAGTGCACAACATCCCCTCCCTTCATTTAATTTTAAATTTTATAATACTTAACCTTTGAAAAAAAAATCTTTTATATTGATTTCTACTGCATGGCTTGCTACAATAAATAAATGAACAAAATTCCCTGTACTCTTGAAATTCACTATTAAGTCTATTGATGCCTTTGAACCATTCATAAACTCTAAATATCACACTAATTTTACTATTAGGTTTATTAATTTGTCTTTAAATTAATAAACTGTAAATTTCACAATAACTAAATTGATAATCCCTATTACACTAATTTTGACAGCTTCTGTTTTAGACTCTTACAGAATAGGGAATGAGGCTTCAGGCATTATATGTTCCTCTAACACCTTCTGGAGTTGACAGCAGGAAAGCATTCTCTCCAATATGTTTTAGAATTTGTAAGGAACATATACTCACTAAGACATCTCTAACTTTATAATATTTTCTTTATAACTTGTTCTCCCCTTCTCTCTGAAATAGCAGTAGCTTCACTTATAGTTTCCTCGCTATTCAGAATTAGAGGCAGACTTAACTGCAATTCAAATCCCTTTTTTATATCAACATAATGTTCTCTATTCATACCTTTGTGAAATATCTTAACTTCACATTCTATATCATCAATATGGTAATTCATTTTCTCATGAACATCCATAGCCATTTTAACAACATTAAGTTCACTAGCTTGTAATGTATCTAACAATTTAATGATGTCTTTACTATTATATTGATCCACTAGTCTTAAAATTTGTTGGCTTAAATATGGTAGATTTTGTCTACTCAATCTTACCATTTGAACTTTCAATATAGAAAAAATGTAAGTTTTTAATGTAACAGCTTGCTTATGGAAAAGCTTCACAAAACCATGAGACTGAAAACTATATTTTTCTGATATAATCTGATATCTAATTTGAGCTTGTGGGTTAAATTTCCCAAAACCAACTAACACTATGTTTTTAAAATCTTCATATTCACCAGGTATTTCAACTAATGACTGCCACCAATCCTTTTCATCTACATATAGCAACATTTTAGAAAGGACCAATTTTCCCTTTTTGGACATGGGGCATAAAGAAAACAATTTCTCTAACTTATTTAGAGATTCTAAATGGTTTTTTGTATTATCTCCTTGTATTGGTTTTATTATCATAAACCTTATGTCCATGGAATCCTCCTTATCTAACTGTTCTTCAACTGATTGGCAACTTTTAACACGTTTGGTTTTCTGACACCTACTTAACTTCTCTCTATGATTATTTATACATTCCTTCCTACCTTCCATTTTATCCCAGTTTTCATTACTAAATCCATTTTGAAACATTTGATTGTACCATATCTTTTCTAAATCTTTTAAATTTTTCAATCGATCACGATTACTAACTTGAATCATTTTACTTTTAGAATAAATATCCAACATTAAATTATTCATTTTTACATTATTAAGGAAACTATTTACATAATTCTTTTGCTTACTTCTCAATTTATTATACCATAACCAGAATAAGTCTTTTACATCTTTTTATCTGTCATGATTGCTTACTTGAATTTCTTCAATTCTCATATAATTATCAAGTACTCTATCCTCCAATTTCATTTTACTAAACAAACTATCTATATAATTCTTTTGCTTCTCTCTTAATTGATCAATTTTTATATTACTCATCTCTTTTGATCTATTATTTTTTTCAATTACTTCTTTATTCTTCTCTATTCGATCTATTAATTCTTTCTCTAATTTCTTCAACCTTTCTCCCATTTTAGATCGATATTTTTGATCTTCAGTTTTGTTAGATTTTATAACCTGTAAATTTTTCTCTATTCCTATTCCCAACTCTTTTTTAAATTCTAGAGTACTGTTATCCATTTCTTCTTTTACTTCTGTTCTTAAAAATTCAAATTTGTTTTCCATTAATTCCATTTGATTCTGTATACTGTTAACACCACTATCTACATGCTCTATCTTCTCATTCAGTTCATCTTTACTAACTGTCCATTGTTTGATAGCTTCTTTACCCTGAACTTGAAGAGCTTGAACATTTTTATGAACGTATCCTTCTAACTCTTCATCTATTTTCTCTTTTACTACCTCTATAACATTGTCTTTTGTTGCAAACTTTTCACTTAATTCTCCAATTTTTTTTCTAAATCTCCTTTTATAAACTTAATGGCTTGTTGATTTTCAACTATACCTTTATTCATAAATTCTAACTTCTCACTCAGCACTTTATTAGTTTCTTGTAGTTCTTTTCTTAAAAATCTATTATCTTCTTCTGACTTTTTACTATTCTCTTCTAACTTCTCTTCTAACTTTTTACTGTTCTCTTCTAACTTTACTCTTAAAAATCTATTATCTTCTCTTAAAGATTTACTAGACTCTTCTAACTTTTTATTTAAAGATTCACTCAAAGATTCATTTATTTTCATCATCAATACAAAAAAATCATCTAAACTTTTCTTTTCTTCCACCGCAACAACTTTCTTTTCTTCTATAACTTCATATTGAATTTCCTTTCTTATTTCTCTATCTTTCCTATGACTCTCCCTTTCTTTTTCAATTCTTATTTCCACTTCTAACATCTCCTTGAGCTCTTGTTCTTGGACAGAACAAATATTTTCTTCTTTTTCAGAATTTTCAATTCCACTTATTTTTGAAAAATACAATTTTTTTTTCACTAAAGCACTATGCTATTTTTCCTTAAAAAATATGACTTAGTTCAACTTCATAAAAATATTTTCTACTAGGCTATTCCAACAATCAACACCTCCCTCAAATAACTGGACAAATCAATTATATTTCATTTTCATGATATCTATTATTTGATACCATAAACCATATTTATAACTATTTATTTACAATAACCTCAAATTCATATAAACAAGTTGCATACTCTCTTTTCTCAACATCATCACCACAACCACCCACATGAATTATTCATACATAAACTATATCAATCTATGTATGATTTGCCTACTGATCACATAATCATATTAGACTAGCCTTTATTTAATATTTTAACAAAATCAAAAAAAATAAATTATTTGATCTAATAATTCAATTAACACATTAGGCATTTTTTATATAAATCAATCATGATAATCAATAATCCTGCCACTAATATGGGTGCCATAAAGGGGTTTATATACTGTGGCCTGTCTATAGGTGGTACGACCCTAAGCAGAGTTTCCAAGTCCCTTATATTAGGACCTACTTGGACTCTGGCTAGGTACTAATAACAGACTTACTATATCCCGACCATTTTCTTTAACTATAAAAATTGAATTTAGATAAGATTAGTATTTATCCCAAGTTACTTTGACATGAGTAAACATTTCTAAAATAAGATATGTTTTAAATATAATCAATATGAGACTCATTTACCTATAAACAGATCACATCCCCTTAACATTAAACAAATACAAAATACTTGTTCAATGGCATAAGAATACCCAGATACTCCTCCTTATTAAATATCTACATACTCTCATGACTAACAATAATATCTAATATATTATTTTATATTTATAACTATTAAGTTTTAATTCAATCACTCATTAAATTAATCTGTTAGATAATTACAGATAAACTTTGATTTATATTATGTTTAATAATTAAGATTGGCAATAATCACAAGAATAACTTTAAAATAAGGAGATCTCAGGAAAATCATTGATTTATTAATTCTTCATACTACCTATGGAATATCAAGAGGGATTTTACAGATTTCCATGGATAGTGTACAAATTAAGAAAGGCTTATAATTTAAATTCATAGTCAAGCTTTATATGTATGTTCTTTAATACTGAATATTAAAATAATATTATTAACTAAACTGTGATTAACACTAATACTTTCACTAATAACTAATGTATCATTTAATTTTATATTAATAAATACACTTTAATAATTGGCAATGTCATCAATGACCTATGGGATCAAGGCAGCATGTAACAAGTAAAAAAAAATCTTTACTAAGAGATTTATGCTTATTAAACTGTTAGATTTGCTTTAAATTGAATTGACTTTTCATTTTAATTTTGACTGTACATTTTAAGTTGTGTGATGTGGTGAAAATGAGCCCAGAAAAGATATGCAGCAATTGGAATTTAATAAAACTTTTAAAACAATAATTTTAATCATATTCATTACAAATGATAATAAACATTTCCATTAATATCAAATTTAAAATAACATAACAAAATAATACATATATATTATAATAATAATAACAACAGAAAATTAATCTTTGGAGTATTATTATCAAACAAAACTAATGATTTCCCATTATATGTTGAGATATTTATCCCTATAGTATGTGAACTATATATCACATATTCAGTTTATTAAACAATCACTTTTTTCCGTTCATGGTTCGTTAGTTCAACCTCTACATAATAGTAGTACTTGATGATTAAGTAATAATACAAAAAATAAATGAGAACATAGGAACAAAATCATTGTTTTTTAGTTTATCCATTTGTACATGTAAATATAACCTGCTCTTTGGAGTATGTATATATCATTTTAAATACCCTTTCATACTAAAATATCGAGTATATTTGTTTATTTAAAGGATTCGTAATCTTTAAACTTAACTGAATTATTAAATAACTATTAATATAACAACACTTGAATTAATTCCATATTAAATGATTTAGTTCTCTTCCCCTCCCCTATTATACTAACAAATCATAGATTAAAAATATAAATACCGATATTAGAAAGAAGTTCTCTTTTAAACTCTCAGCTAAAGTATAAGAACACTTTTAAATTTTCTAGCTGTTCTACACTCCATAAACTTATTAGAACGTTTTTATTTTTCCTTATTTTTTGAAGATTCTGCTTATCCGAAGATTCGCGAGGTATTTGAGTTACTGCAACAATAATCCTTCGTTTTGTTCTTTGTTTATTAATAAAAATTTATTTGTGGCTTGCCTTACTTATTTTAGATGATACATATTTCTCTCTATAATAAAAGGCACACTTATGATTTCAATTAAGAATGTGTCGTGTCACGTTTTTGGCTCCAAATAAATAATTCTATCTCACATTGCAATTAAGATTTCATATATATCCAGAATAATAATGAACACTTTTCATTTATTACTAATTTAGTTCCATTGAATTTTAAATATATATACTTAACTGTTTCCAAGAGATTTAGTATTCTTTTATCTATCCTTACTGGATATTTACGGTGTTTATTTATTTCCTTTTGTGTATTACTGCAGTTCATTTTCCCTATGGCACAATTATTGTTATTTTTTCGTGAATATATTCGTTGATTATTCATCTCCGATTATTTCTTCAATACTTATTAATTTTCAAGAGATTATTGGGAATTCCGATTATTGACTTGCCCAGTAGAAAAACGATTAATTTATTCCATTATTTTAACAACAAAGCTTATAATTATCCATGTATATTGATGTAGAGTTGTAAATCATAAGGTTTTAGGAATTTTAATCCAACTTTGTTTTTTTTTTAAAAAAATATCACCAAGAAAAAAAAACTTAGTTACTTAAACTTTACGATCAAGAAGCTTTTTTTTTTCTTCCTCTCTTGAATTTCATATTCCAAGATTGTTTGAAACTCTTTGATTGGTTATTTTTTCCCACTTTTTCTCTACGAAACAATTCTTTATTTTGAAAGTTTTTGGTTTATCATTTTAAAATGACAATTTATCATTTTTTAAAAATAAAATATTGAAATATAATATTCTTTAGAAATTAAATAAAGATAGAATTTACTATTTTAATTCTAAATCAGTATTTTGGTAAAATTAAACTTTATTTATTTACTTTTAAATATAGTAAGATTTGAAGATAAATAATTTCTATGTTTAAAATCAAATGCGCACCCACAATAATTATTAGTCCCTACTATGCATTATGTTTACAAAATTACAATTTAAACTTCACTGGTTTTAAATTATAAATAATATTAATTGTTCATCCATCTGCATATATATGACTCTGTAGGTTATTTTCTATATGTATTTTGAGTTAAGACATTTATAAATTTCCCTTAGCTAAATTCGAGTTCAAACCCTATGATCTAATATTTCATTATTGTCTTCTTTTAATAAGTAAATATTATTGGATTTGTAAAATTTAAAATTATACTCTAAAATTTTATTTTAGAATAGACTGAGCTAATAAAAAGTGCACAATATATATATATATTGTAACCGGACCCGCATACAGCCGTTTTATTACGTCAGCTGTAACAATTTTCTGATGAGCATGTTGTAGGAAGGAGCTATCAATTGACATTCCTAATGCAGATGTTAATGCCTCCTACAACAATATTTCCTGCTCATCAGAGGATGTAGTACGATAGAGACTGGAAACATCTAAATATTTCTATGTTTGGTTTCCCAAAAAGCGCCATTAGAGTTCCGTCTCACTACAACCTGACTTGCCTAGATCTAGTTATGTCAGACGTAGCTCAGAAGGCATGAGATTCTTATGAACAAGTGCTATAACTGATGAGCGATGCAATAAAACAAAACATAATTGGACAACTAGATCACCAATTCAATTTTTAGTAACAAAAAAAAAATTTATTAAATAACAACTAATTTGCAATTTCTAACAAAGTTCATCTCTATTCACATGATAACTCATCTTCATTTTTACTTATGAAAGAGTTAGAAGCAGTTCTTTTTTTTATCAATAGTTCATTTACAAGTTCATTTATGAGAAGACGTTTGGAAACAGTCTAATTCAACAATAGTTCAATTTTGAATTCCTTTATGAGAAGAAGCTTGGAAATATTCTAATTCAACAATAGTTCATTTTGAATTCATTTATGAGAAGAAGCCTGGAAATATTCTAATTCAACAATAGTTCATTTTGAATTCATTTATGAGAAGAAGCTTGGAAACAGTCAAGCATTTATGGTTTATACAGCATTTCATTATTTTATGAATCATTATTGATTGGTAAACATTTAAACTTAGCAATTCTTGATTTGTGGAGCATTTATCATTTGGTAACCAAAGAATTTATAATTCAGTCAAATATAAAAGTATATTCATACACATAAACTCTGTTTGACTTGTGGAGCATTTATCATTTAGTAATTGCAGCATTTATAATTTAGTCAAATATAAGAGTATATTCATACACATAAACTCTGTTTGGCTTGTGGAGCATTTATCATTTAGTAATTGCAGCATTTATAATTTAGTCAAATATAAGAGTATATTCATATACATAAATTCTGTTTGGCTTGTGGAGCATTTATCATTTAGTAATTAAAGCATTTCTAATTTAGTCAAATATAGAGGTATATTCATACACATAAACTCTGTTTGGCTTGTGGAGCATTTATCATTTACTAATTGAAGCACTTCTAATCTAGTCAAATATAAAAGTATCTTTATACACATAAACTCTGTTTGGCTTGTGGAGCATTTATAATTTAGTAATTGAAGCACTTCTAATCTAGTCAAATATAAAAGTATCTTTATACACATAAACTCTGTTTGGCTTGTGGAGCATTTATCATTTAGTAATTGCAGCATTTATAATTTAGTCAAATATAAAAGTATATTCATATACATAAATTCTGTTTGGCTTGTGGAGCATTTATCATTTAGTAATTAAAGCATTTCTAATCCATATAGTAAATACATTCAAATATTTTTATAAATAAATTTGCGTATAACTATTTCATAATTTCATTTTATAACGTATGATAAACATGTTCTAATATTTTACAAAATAAATTCTACGTAATTATTTCATAACTTCACTTTATAACATATGATAAAGATGTTTTAATATTTTATAAAACAAATTCTAGGTAATTATTTCATAACTTCATTTTATAACGTATGATAAAGATGTCTTAATATTTTATTAAACAAAACGTATGCAACCGTTTCATAAATTCACTTCATAACATATGATAAATATGTTTTAATATTTTATAAAAATAATTTTTATGTAGATATTTCATGATGTCAATTTATAATTTATGGTAAAAAATGTCTAAACATTCCTATAACATAATTACCTTCCAGTTTTGCAGTCTAGTTTACTCTAAAGAAGGCAGGTTATTTCATCTATGGAAAGTCATGGCATAGCGTGGAGAGAGTGAAGCCGCTAAATTACCCCATTGTTATTATAATTCCTCTAGTAAAGCTTTCTTTTTCCATTGTCACATTTTGTTAAAGCTTTATTTTAATGTATCAAAAGAATTAAGTAAGACACCTTTTTTTAAAATAAAAATTTAATATGTTCTGCTACTCTGTGTAAGACGAGAGAAAAAAAAAAGTTCTTTTCTTCCGACGACGTGCCTGATTTGAATACTGCCTCAGTTTAACTCAAGTATCTTTTTTCTTTCTTTTTAATGATTGGATAATTAATTTCTTTTCTTTTTATTGAGACAGATAAAAAAAATAAGATGACTTAACATTTTATTCAATTCCATCAATCACAAAATTAAAAATATGATTTTTTTTAAACAAATCACAGCTTTTATTTCATTCCCAATTAGACTGAATCACGCTAGACATTTTTAAATGGGGGGGGGGTTTATTGAATATTTATATGAGGAACAGCATATCTGTTTCATTACCTCTCACCAAATTTTGGGATGAAATCGCCTGGAAGTACGATTTCATTCCATATACTATACACATTATTTCTCAGTACTGCTTGGTTTTAGATATGCTGATGAATGGGCAAGATGAGCTGGAAAAGTGAATACATGAACCATAGCCTCCAATGCCAGGATAAGTAGACGGCCAAGCACAAACTACCAGTACACACCGCCTCATGACGTCACGAGAAAATACCTCATTTTTAAGCACTACCTCTCTTGTACCTAGAAGTATCATCCAACCAAGAATAGGAGCCAGAGAAAAAAAAATTTGGCACTCAGCCAACCCTGCTCAGCTTCGGTGAGTCTTAGGGGCTATCATTTGGCCTATCCATGAGACCAAGGCCTATACATGAGACCTATATATACGCACTGCTGGACTACTCTTAGAGCACAACATCCAGGTCTGGATAGTGCCGAGCATATACTTCGGAGCACCATAACACAATGCATCCAAGCAGCTCCGCTCAATCATCCACCATCTCAACATGAAAAACACAAGTTCATGCATCACTACACCACACTCACAAACTTTTTCCATCAGCTATCTCTATTTTATTCCGAATTATAACTGCAACCTGGTTTGGGAGACTGAGGATCATGATCAGTTCTCCTATAGTCCTCTTTTGTATTATGAGGTGACATACTTCTGGATTGTCTTTTTGTTGAAAATTTATTACTGTGGTGTCTTGCTTCTTCACTTCTGTATTTTCTTTGGAGATCCTTGTTACTGTTTGATCTTCTAATTATACGCGTCTGATATGGACCATGAACACCATCTGTGGATTTTCTCCTGTTCCTCTTCCATGGTGGTACTTCATTTTTACATAAAAGTTTCTTTTTAAATGGTTCTTCTGCCATAGTAATTATTTTTTTGGTATTTGTAAAGGTTTCTTGTTGCTTAATTTTTTTCACACTGATAAATCCTGAGTTTTCAGATTCCTTTTTGGTGTCTTTTCCTGCGTAAGCAACTATATTTTTAATAACTGTCTTTATATATTTTTTTTCTGTACTCAATTTTTGATTTGAGTTTATTAAGCTTTTGTTTATAATTTTTATATATGGCTGAGGACTAACACACTTTTCTTTCCATTTTATGGTTCCTTTCTCTATCTCCTTTACTATTTCATAGCATATATCAGACAATTTTTCTGAAACATTTTCTTCTATATTGGACAGTTCCTTAGTTATATGAGAATTAAGTTTTTGATTATGTTCATTTTCATGTTTTTCATCTTCTTGAAGATCAGAAGATTTTAATTTTGCTTTATTAGATTTATTTTCATCCATTTGAAACTCTTTTGCTGTGTTTGATATTCCAGTCTCAGCTTCTGTATATACTGATTCTCTCTTTTCAATTTTAGAGGTATATTCCACAATCAGAAGTTTTCCTGAAGGTAGACTGACAATTTCAAGATCACTCTTTGTCATTTCAATTTGTGATTCCTTTAAAATATCTTTGGTTGGAAATTCTAAAGTTTTTTCCTCATCCAATTTTTTAGACTGAGTTATTTCTTTTATTAACTGGTTGAACTTTTCATTCTGATTTTCCACTACTTCCATAATTTGTTTTCCTATTCTTTGGTTTACTTCTATTGCTTGCTTGTTATCTTCTTCTCTCTGTTTATCCCTTTTTTGGTTATTTTCTTCTCTCTGTTTGATATCTTCTTCTCTTTGTTTGTCTCTTTTTTGATTATCTTCTTCTCTCTGTTTATCCCTTTTTTGGTTATCTTCTTCTCTCTGTTTGATATCTTCTTCTCTTTGTTTGTCTCTTTTTTGGTTATCTTCTTCTCTCTGTTTGATATCTTCTTCTCTTTGTTTGATATCTTCTTCTCTTTGCTTATCTCTTTTCTTTTGGTCTGCTTTTATAATTTCTATTATCTGAGCTATCATAGCTATCTTTTCTGTTTTCTGAGCCTCCATGTTTACCATTTTTCCTTTGTTTTCTAAATCAGTAAGCTTCTCTCTCCATCCACACCATAACCCTACCCCATCTTCTTTGAAATGCCTGTTTCATTCTTTATGCCATTCTTTTTTTGGTTGTGTTTTTCTTTTAAACTTTTATTTTTCCATCCTTCCTGAAGAAATTAATCACTACATCATATGCACTGTCCATATCACGGAATCGTGATCTGCTTATGCCTATGAGTAGGCTAGCTAGATCGGACCTCACAGTAGGGTGGCAAATTAACCGGCCTATGAGTATGCTAGCCAGATAAGGCCTCACAGTAGGGCGCCAAATGGAACCGGATCCACATACAGCCGTTTTATTACGTCAGCTGTAACAATTTTCTGATGAGCATGTTGTAGGAAGGAGCTATCAATTGACATTCCTAATGCAGATGTTAATGCCTCCTACAACAATATTTCCTGCTCATCAGAGGATGTAGTACAATAGAGACTGGAAACATCTGACTTGCCTAGATCTAGTTATGCCAGACGTAGCTCAGAAGGCATGAGATTCTCATGAACAAGTGCTATAACTGATGAGCGATGCAATAAAACAAAACATAATTGGACAACTGGATAACCAATTTAATTTTTAGTAACAAAAAAAAATTTTATTAAATAACAATTAATTTGCAATTTCTAACAAAGTTCATTTCTAATCACATGATAACTTATCTTCATTTATAATTTAGTCAAATATAAAAATATATTCATATACATAAATTCTGTTTGGCTTGTGGAGCATTTATAATTTAGTAATTGCAGCATTTATAATTTAGTCAAATATAAAAATATATTCATATACATAAATTCTGTTTGGCTTGTGGAGCATTTATAATTTAGTAATTGCAGCATTTATAATTTATATAGTAAATACGTTCAAATATTTTTATAAATAAATTTGCATATAACTATTTCATAACTTCATTTTATAACGTATGATAAACGTGTTCTAATATTTTACAAAACAAATTCTATGTAGTTATTTCATAACTTCATTTTATAACATATGATAAACGTGTTCTAATATTTTACAAAACAAATTCTATGTAGTTATTTCATAACTTCATTTTATAACGTATGATAAAGATGTTTTAATATTTTATAAAACAAATTCTATGTAGTTATTTCATAACTTCACTTTATAACGTATGATAAAGGTGTCTTAATATTTTATAACATAATTACCTTCCAGTTTTGCAGTCTAGTTTATTCTAAAGAAGGCAGGTTATTTCATCTATGGAAAGTCATGGCACAGCGTGGAGAGAGTGAAGCTGCTAAATTACCCCATTATTATCATAATTCCTCTAGCAAAGGTTTCTTTTTCCATTTTTAAGTTCTGTTAAAACTATATTTTAATCTCTCAAAAGAATTAAGTAATACACTTTCTTTTTTTTAAAAAAAAAATTTAATATGTTCTGCTTCTCTGTGTAAGACGAGAGAGAGAAAAAAAAGTTCTTTTCTTCCGACGACGTGCCTGATTTGAATACTGCCTCAGTTTAATTCAAGTATCTTTTCTTTTTTTCTTTTTAATGATTGGATAATTAATTTCTTTTCTTTTTTTATTGAGACAGATAAAAAAAAATAAGATAACTTAACATTTTATTTAAATCCATCAATCACAAAATTAAAAATATGATTTTTTTAAACAAATCACAGCTTTATTGCGTTCCCAATTAGACTGAATCACGCTAGACGTTTTTAAATGGGGGGGGGGTGTCTTTTGAATATTTATATGAGGAACAGCCTATCTGTTTCATTACCCCTCACCAAATTTTGGGATGAAATCGCCTGGAAGTACGATTTCATTCCATCTACTATACACATTATTTCTCAGTACTGCCTAGTTTTAGATATGCTGATGAATGGGCAAGATGAGCTGGAAAAGTGAATACATGAACCATAGCCTCCAATGCCGAGACAAATAGATGGCCAAACACAAACTACCAGTACACACCGCCTCATGACGTCACGAGAAAATATCTCATTTTTAAGCACTACCTCTCTTGTACCTAGAAGTATCATCCAACCAAGAATAGGAGCCAGAGAAAAAAAACAATTTGGCATTCAGCCAACCCTGCTCAGCTTCGGTGAGTCTTAGGGGCTATCATTTGGCCTATCCATGAGACCAAGGCCTATCCATGAGACCTATATATACGCACTGCTGGACTACTCTTGGAGCACAACATCCAGGTCTGGATAGTGCCGAGCATATACTTCGGAGCATCATAACACAATGCATCCAAGCAGCTTTGCTCAATCATCCACCATCTCAACATGAAAAATACAAGTTCATGCATCACTACATCACACTCACAAACTTTTTCCATCAGCTATCTCTATTTTATTCTGAATCATAACTGCAACTTGGTTTGGGAGACTGAGGATCATGATCAGTTCTCCAATAGTCCTTTTTTGTATTATGAGGTGACATACTTCTGGATTGTTTTTTTTTTGAAAATTTATCAGGTTCAACATTACTGTGGTGTCTTGCTTCTTGTTCTTTTCTTTGCGGTTTAGTAGTTGTACCCACACTTCTTCGCAGGTTATCATCACTGTTTGATTTTCTTATAACCCGGGTTTGGTAAGGGCTCTGCACGTTGCCTGTCGAATATCGTCTTTGCCTTTTCCATGGTGGTGTCTGATTTCTTTGGTGCTGATACCATGGTGGTGGGTTGTTGTTGCTATACTGCCGAGGAGGCATTTTCCTTTTATATCTGATGGTTCCTATGTTAGGCCCATCATCTCTTCTATAGGGAGGTTTATTTTGTGGTTGCTTTGCTCCTCCTTCTTTGGTTGCTGAGGTACCGCAGCTATCATAGGCTGTTATAAGTTCAGCATCATAGGCTGTTATAAGTTCAGCAACCTGCTCGATGGATCGACGATCAGTCCCAATTAGCATCCTTTCTATGTAATTTGGAAAGCTGTGTCGTATTAATCTAATGATCTGGAGTTCAGACAGAGGATCAGACGTCAAGGCTCTCAACCTGGCCACCTGTCTTCTAAAGAATGGTGTATAAAGCTCTCCAGGAGGACATTTCTCCTGGGACACCTTATATTTAATCCCCTCCTGACACTCATCGCTCCAGTAACAGTTCATTAGTGCCCCTTTAAATTCATCAAAACTTGTAGGTTGGGCAAACAGTGAATCCCACCATGCCTGTGCTGTACCTTGGAGATGGCTACATGTGATTGCCATCTTTGCCTCTTCTGATAATACATTAATAGTAAAATATCTCTCCAAGCTTTTTATATATTCTATCGGTGCTTCATTGCAGCTCCCAGAGAAAGTTCTAATTTTTAGGAATTGGTTTACAATTCCGGACATCTGGTTGGTTGGAGGGACTTCATGACTAGCTTGGCAATTTTCCCTTTGGCTTTCTTTTGGAATTGTTTCTGCCTCCTCTTGTCTAGGCAATATATTGCTATCTTTTATTTCCATCTTCCTCATCTGGGTGGTCAATATATCCACCTTCTCCTGCATGGATTCTTGAATTTTTATTATCTTTGTATCCATGGTCTCACATATTTGGGTCATTTTGACTTCTTGCTCTATTAGTGAGCCTTTAACTTCATTCATGACATCTTCTTTTATTTTCAATATTTGATCATTTACTTGCCTAATTATTCGCTCAAACTTTTCATTCTGATTTTCCACTGCTTCCATAATTTGTTTTTCTATTCTTTGGTTTACTTCTATTGCTTGCTTGTTATCTTCTTCTCTCTGTTTATCTCTTTTTTGGTTATCTTCTTCTCTCTGTTTATCCCTTTTTTGGTTATCTTCTTCTCTCTGTTTATCCCTTTTTTGGTTATCTTCTTCTCTCTGTTTGATATCTTCTTCTCTTTGTTTGTCTCTTTTTTGGTTATCTTCTTCTCTCTGTTTGATATCTTCTTCTCTTTGTTTGTCTCTTTTTTGGTTATCTTCTTCTCTCTGTTTGATATCTTCTTCTCTTTGCTTATCTCTTTTTTCTTCTCTCTGTTTGATATCTTCTTCTCTTTGTTTGTCTCTTTTCTGGTTTGCTTTTATAATTTCCAATAACTGGGCTAATGTAGATGTCTCCCCTGTTTTCTCTGATTTCTCATCTGCTTTAGCTTCTTGTTTATCTTCTTTCTCAGGAGGATCCTCTATGCTTTCTGTATTCATCATTTTTTTTGATTTTGATCTGGTTTTCATCAATATTTTATTCTAGTTTAGTGGTATTTTTTTATTACGTCAGCTGTAACAATTTTCTGATGAGCATGTTGTAGGAAGGAGCTATCAATTGACATTCCTAATGCAGATGTTAATGCCTCCTACAACAATATTTCCTGCTCATCAGAGGATGTAGTATGATAGAGACTGGAAACATCTAAATATTTCTATGTTTGGTTTCCCAAAAAGCGCCATTAGAGTCCCGTCTCACTACAACCTGACTTGCCTAGATCTAGTTATGCCAGACGTAGCTCAGAAGGCATGAGATTCTCATGAACAAGTGCTATAACTGATGAGTGATGCAATAAAACAAAACATAATTGGACAACTGGATAACCAATTTAATTTTTAGTAACAAAAAAAAAAATTTATTAAATAACAATTAATTTGCAATTTCTAACAAAGTTCATTTCTATTCACATGATAACTCATCTTCATTTTTACTTATGAAAGAGTTAGAAGCAGTTCTTTTTTTATCAATAGTTCATTTACAAGTTCATTTATGAGAAGACGTTTGGAAACAGTCTAATTTGACAATAGTTCAATTTTGAATTCCTTTATGAGAAGAAGCTTGGAAATATTCTAATTCAACAATAGTTCATTTTGAATTCATTTATGAGAAGAAGCCTGGAAATATTCTAATTCAACAATAGTTCATTTTGAATTCATTTATGAGAAGAAGCTTGGGAATATTCTGATTCAACAATAGTTCATTTTGAATTCATTTATGAGAAGAAGCTTGGAAATATTCTAATTCATCAATAGTTCATTTGGATTCATTTATGAGAAGAAGCTTGGAAATATTCTAATTCAACAATAGTTCATTTGGATTCATTTATGAGAAGAAGCTTAGAAACAGTCAAGCATTTATGGTTTATACAGCATTTCATTATTTTATGGATCATTATTGATTGGTAAACATTTAAACTTAGCAATTCTTGATTTGTGGAGCATTTATCATTTGGTAACCGAAGCATTTATAATTCAGTCAAATATAAAAGTATATTCATACACATAAACTCTGTTTGGCTTGTGGAGCATTTATCATTTAGTAATTGCAGCATTTATAATTTAGTCAAATATAAAAGTATATTCATACACATAAACTCTGTTTGGCTTGTGGAGCATTTGTCATTTAGTAATTGCAGCATTTATAATTTAGTCAAATATAAGAGTATATTCATACACGTAAACTCTATTTGGCTTGTGGAGCATTTATCATTTAGTAATTGCAGCATTTATAATTTAGTCAAATATAAAAGTATATTCATATACATAAATTCTGTTTGGCTTGTGGAGCATTTATCATTTAGTAATTTAAAGCATTTCTAATTTAGTCAAATATAGAGGTATATTCATACACATAAACTCTGTTTGGCTTGTGGAGCATTTATCATTTAGTAATTGAAGCACTTCTAATCTAGTCAAATATAAAAGTATCTTCATACACATAAACTCTGTTTGGCTTGTGGAGCATTTATAATTTAGTCAAATATAAAATTATATTCATATACATAAACTCTGTTTGGCGTATGGAGCATTTATCATTTAGTAATTAAAGCATTTCTAATTTAGTCAAATATAAGAGTATATTTATACACATAAACTCTGTTTGGCTTGTAGAGCATTTATAATTTAGTAATTAAAGAATTTCTAATTTAGTCAAATATAAGGGTATATTCATACGCATAAACTCTGTTTGGCTTGTGGAGCATTTATCATTTAGTAATTGCATTCAAATATTTTTATAAATAAATTTGCGTATAACTATTTCATAATTTCATTTTATAACGTATGATAAACATGTTCTAATATTTTACAAAATAAATTCTACGTAATTATTTCATAACTTCACTTTATAACATATGATAAAGATGTTTTAATATTTTATAAAACAAATTCTAGGTAATTATTTCATAACTTCATTTTATAACGTATGATAAAGATGTCTTAATATTTTATTAAACAAAACATATGCAACCGTTTCATAAATTCACTTCATAACATATGATAAATATGTTTTAATATTTTATAAAAATAATTTTTATGTAGATATTTCATGATGTCAATTTATAATTTATGGTAAAAAATGTCTAAACATTCCTATAACATAATTACCTTCCAGTTTTGCAGTCTAGTTTACTCTAAAGAAGGCAGGTTATTTCATCTATGGAAAGTCATGGCATAGCGTGGAGAGAGTGAAGCCGCTAAATTACCCCATTGTTATTATAATTCCTCTAGTAAAGCTTTCTTTTTCCATTTTCACGTTTTGTTAAAGCTTTATTTTAATGTATCAAAAGAATTAAGTAATACACTTTTTTTTTTAAAAAAAAGTTTAATATGTTCTGCTTCTCTGTGTAAGACGAGAGAAAAAAAAAAGTTCTTTTCTTCCGACGACGTGCCTGATTTGAATACTGCCTCAGTTTAACTCAAGTATCTTTTTTCTTTCTTTTTAATGATTGGATAATTAATTTCTTTTCTTTTTATTGAGACAGATAAAAAAAAATAAGATGACTTAACATTTTATTCAATTCCATCAATCACAAAATTAAAAATATGATTTTTTTTAAACAAATCACAGCTTTTATTTCAGTCCCAATTAGACTGAATCACGCTAGACATTTTTAAATGGGGGGGGGTTATTGAATATTTATATGAGGAACAGCATATCTGTTTCAATATATATATATATATTATAATAAACTTTTATCTACTATGTACTAAAAAGTTAAAAAATAATTGTTTTCTTCAATCACAATTGGGTTTTTATATTTAACTTGAAATAAAAAGGCAGGATAACCAGAAATTAATTAATTTAATCAATACATTCTACAACAAAATATTGAATTATTTAATTTCTGGCCACCTTTCACTTTCATTTCAAGTTAAATATAAAAATTCAAATTGTGATTGGAAATAACAATTCATTTTTGGCTTTTTAATATACAATAAATAAAAGTATTTATTGTAAAATATTTTATATATGTATTATTTTTTAAGTTTTTATTTAAAAAATAAATAAATTTTTTGTTGTAATAATATTTTTTTTAATAAATATTTTATATTTTTTACTATTTGGATATTTTTGTAATTATTTCTATTAAAAATAAAGAATTAAGAACATTGTCAGTTTTAACAATTTAAAGGAAATTCATTGTACTTTAAAAGTCAATTACAATATTTTAATTATAAAGCAAACATTAAAAAAAAGAAAATTCTACATCAAAAGAAAATAAAATTTTATCCATTTTAAAAGAAGCATCTTTTACAAGCAATTGAATGTAAGATGTTTTTATTTTAATTGGTCATTAATAATTTTAGTGTAATTTTAAAAAAGATGTGTTTAAAAATATATTGCTCTCTCATGTGCATGACTGGAAAACTTGCTGAATTGATGACATGTTCAAAATTTGGTCTGCTAATCAAAATATTCTCATTATTATATTGTATTGCCATTAATTTCTAATATATATACAAAAGTTAAAGGAAATCCATTTGATAAAAAAGCCTATTAAATTTTGATTACAAATTTTATTCTAAACATATACCAAAAAGTTTTAACTTGAATAAAAGCAGTTATAAATGACTTGGAAAATTTCTAGCTATGGTTTCTCTCTATTATTTACACCTCTTTAGCTCTTAAAAATTTGATATTTTAAAGAAAATTAAGCTAACATCTTGATTTCATTTTTTTTATTTTTTTTTTATTTTATTATTATTTTTTATTTTTTTTAATTTAAATAAATAATTAATATATATAAAATAAATATTATAAAAAAAAATGTAAAAAAAATAATTTTTATATCTAAATTAAAAATATTTATTTTTTAAAAATATAATTTATTAATTTAAAAGAAAGAAAAAATATAGACAATGAGTAATTATTATAAAATAAAATTAAATTTACTAATAAAGAATGTAAGAAAAATGAAAGTTTCATTAAAACTAAAAAACTACCTAAAACTTAAATCAACATTTATTATTATAGGTTTTTATACAATTGTAATTAAATTCTTATCTCCTTTTTAAGTAATTTTGTAAAAAGCTTTTGGAGTGTTAATAATAAACAACACTCACAAAAGCGTTTGTATAATTTGGCTTGAAAGGCCGATATGAATGTAATTACAATTGTATACAGACGCTATAAAAATAAATGCTGATTTATATATATGATTAAGTTTCAGTGGGAATGACGTTCAGTAAATTCTAGTTCATCGGTGTCATTCATTCATACGTTATATATAGTAATTTAAAGTGACTGTTCTATAGTCACACCTTCTGTGCCAGTACTTCAGATTTGCTCATATATAAATATTTGAGTCATAGGAATAAGAGGATTCCTTTTATTCCTGCATAAATTCTATATCTTGTATTGGTCAGACAGTATTTATTTATTATTTAACACTCGCAAAAGCGTTTGCACAATTTGGCTTGAAAGGCCGATATGAATGTAATTACAATTGTATACAGACGCTATAAAAATAAATGCTGATTTATTATTATTATTATTATTATTATTATTATTATTATTATTATTATTATTACTATTATTATTATTATTATTATTATTATTATTATTATTATTATTATTATTCAATTTTAATGCACAAATCAGCGCATAACAGCAGAGCTTCTTCAAATTAAATCACAATTTATTACAAACTTAATATAAATTATAATACATAATAAATAATGCCCGAGCGCTTTCAAGAGAACTTAGCTCTCATAATCATGGGTAACAAAGAGTAAGCATAACAAAGTTGCTATGTGTAAATATATGCAGATATATGTAAATTAATTGAACTATATGCGTAAATCTAATTAACCCATTTCTAGAAATTATTATTATTATTATTATTATTATTATTATTATTATTATTATTATTATTATTATTATTATTATTATTAAACAAACTTATAGCATTAGGATTTGGTTGATAAAAATAATTTATTTAGGGCATCTAGAGATTTATAAATTAAACCCTGTAAAAAAATTAGAATGCTACTACTAGCTAAAAGTCAAGGTATATAGAAATATTTCAACTATTTACAAATCCAAAATCTATTAAGTGAAGAGTTATAATTTGTTAAATGTCTCTATTAAATAAAAGTTTTAATTTTGTATGTTTTTGATAAAGAATTTTCATTGAAAATATTTGCAATGTAAAATCCACTTTGAGACATTCAGTTATTTCAATCATAGATTTTATTAAATTTGAAGTTTACAAATATTTCAAAGAATGTGAAGCATCCAGAATTAATTTAACTAAATTCCACATTTTTTTATGATTTGATAAAAGATGATCTAATTGGCGTTATTTCAACCAATAAAGAAAATATTACCATTATATTTGACTTTATTGAATATATTAAGAAAACTTAAAATTTATTTTGATGAGTAATAATAATAATAATAATAATAATAATAATAATAATAATAATAAAAGAGGGTTTCTGTAATATATTTAGAAAAAATAAACAATTCATATTTATAACATTCCAGATAGTATGATAAAAATTGCATAAGTCAATGAAAGAGTTTTTTTATAACCCTAAACTTGATATATTTGCTTATTATCTATTATTCCGTTTTCCCCATATGTTTCATTTCTATTTTTGGCTGAATGTCTGCGTCCTTTCAGTGATAACATGCTATCTAGAATTAAAAATGCAACACATTTTCTTTCTGTTATTAAAAATGTGAAGCTTACCAATCACAATTTATTAATCAGTTTAATTTCTATTTTACATTAGATCTGTTGGACTTTATGTTATTTTATAATTACATTTTGAATTACAGGTGTCAAATTAACTCAACCACATCTTTGACACCATCCACTTTAGATAAATATAGTAATGACTATTATTCTTTACTAAATTAGAGATTAGCACAAATATAAACTTTATTGATATATAAAAACTTACTTGATCTTTTTACCCTGAGCAATATGGTTTTTGTACAAATAAAATAGCTAAAATTTTTTTGATCAGATGTTTTTCCACTATCTATTTTATTAATTTAATCACTGTTCATTTTAAGTTCTTTTTTTAAAAAATAAATAAAAATAAACAAATAACAAATATAAGATTTAGTCAAAGCATTTCGTTGGGCTCAGATATGAAGGTGATTTTTTTGTTACATAAATCGTATGGAATTGATGGCTTAAATATTTTTTCCTTTTTTTATTGGCTAGTACACTAACACAACGTTTACTAAAAAGTAGAAAAAAATATATTGCTTTTACAATTAACAACTCCTTTATAGAAAAGATAGTTAATTGTAGAATCAATCATCATCATCATCAACCATTATATCTCAAAGTTCAAACCATCTCTGATCTTTAACTTCTCTTCTCCACATCACCCCTGCACACTTTCTTATTTCATCCATCCATCTCACATGTGGTCTCTTTCTGGGTATTTTACAATCTCTTGGAATCCAGTTTAAGATTTCAGTTATCCATCTATTATCATCTCTTCTAGAAATATGTCAAACCCAACTCCACTTGTCTTTTAATTTTTTCAATGAGATCAGTAACACCTGTTTGTTCTCTTACCCATATATTGCATTTTTGATCTCTTCTTGTTACTCCCAACATGCATCCCTCCATATTTCTTTGAATGGTCTGAAGTCTCTGTATTGCTCTTTTATTAAGTGTCTAAGTCTCAGATCCATAAGTAAGAACTAGTTGCTATTAACTGAAGGGAGACCCTTTGATTTTCTTGGAGGCCTTAAAGGAAATGAGCAGGTTAGATTCCTAATGTCCACTCATACATTCTTGTCATTGCCACTGTTATTACTATGTGATTATTCATATAGTATATGAACATGGATGAGCTGCTTACCAATACACATTAGCCAGTGTGGTGAGTTTATTGGCTTTTTACCTCTGAGTTTAAGAATCAAGATCACCATGGTCTTTCTTCTCAGTTGCTGGTTAAGGCAGAATGAAGGTATGTAGAACCATTATTTTGCATTAAATAAAGTGTAATTGAAAGAAGTTAATAATTATATTTGTTAATAAAATCAATGCATGGAAGATAAAGAAAAAAGAATTTTCTGGGCTCATTTGGATTTTTATCATTGCATTTCTCATCTCAATGCCATCATATAACTGCTATTTTAATTATTAAAACAGTATATTAGTACATTATCAGAATTCTACTTTTAGAGAATATATTTGCACAAAGAGATATCATTCTCATCATATACTTTCTGTGACAAAAGCCGTTTAACAAAATCAGAAGCATAATCTTAAATTCATTTTTGTAAAACATATCCACATCAAAAATTTACATTTAATGGTGTTAAAAAAAGAATGGAAGGTAAAAATATTTATATTTGATAACAAATCAAACTACTGATAAAAATCAATAAAGATATGTTGGGTTATATGTGATCATAATAAGCACAAAGCCACATGGTATAGTTAAATATTTATTATAAATTTATATGCAGTATATATTTGCATAAACATTTGATTCACTGTTTTCCTGATACCATTGGCTAGGTATAATATCTAAGTGACAGATATTGAAGCAAGGGACCTCACAGACCCACACAGCATGTTTTTCTATATCAAAAAGATGGTCTAATTGACTCATTTGCATAGAGTTTGCATATTAGAATGACTTCAACGAACGAGTCAGAACTGGCTATGATTATGAGAAGTACAGTTTCTTGAAAGTGCTCAGCCTTTTTAATTGATTAATTGATATTAATTATACAGCTTTACATTATAAGTGTGATAGCACTATTTAATATTATTAAATATTTATTATAAATTTATATGCAATATATATTTACATAAACATTTCATTCACTGCTTTCCTGATACCATTGGCTAGGTGTAATGTTTGAGCATACAGATATTGAAGAAAGGGACTTCAGGTGCCTATGTCCATGTATTTCAGATATGCCATGGCAGTTTGCCTCATATCAGATATAAGTATCTAGCAGTTTTTGGTTTAACCATGAAAGTGCCTCACTGCTTTTAGAATCAAATATGGGTAACCAGTGTAATATCCATTGTTGCATGACACTTTCTCAAAATGGATTACCAATTTAAAGGTAGTTCCTCTTTCTTAATGAAAGCAATTAGATTTATTGAACTTAATCACTTATTGGCTTGTTTCTGTCATTGTTTATATTATATTTATGCTTACATTCATTGATCTGTAGCACTAAATGTTGAATCCTAAATCCAGACAAATCCTTTACTTGAAGGTAAGTGGAACCATAACTCCTAATTTAAGTTTAATATTATAACATCTTTTTTCATAGTCAAAAACTATTTTTTTAAAAAAGCCTTCAGACTAATTATATGTCAAAAGGTCTAAAAATTTAATGTTTTCATTGATATTGCTGTAGCTATATGAGTTAATAAAATAAAAGAACGAGGATAAAAATCAGAGAACATAAAAATGTTTTTTTATTCAAAGATTACGCTTTCATGGCATGTTTATTTGATAAAGACATGCTCTTAACTTTGCCACTGCTAAATTATTAGCAGAATCGGAAAAATACAATTTTTAACTGTGAGAGAGTTTTTTCAAGACAGCATGATAGAATAAAAAAAAATGATAAAAAAAAATTAAGATTTGATTTTTATCACAGAAAAGAATTAGATATTAAAAAAATATTGAAACATTACTATTTTTAAAGAATATGCTTAGGAAAAGTAATTGCTCTATCTGTTCACTTACTAATTATATATATCGCGGAATAAAATTACAATATATATATATATATATTATTAAGGAATAAATTTTATTTCAGAAGTTTACATGAACTATATAATACATAGTGTTATTTAAAATCAAGGATCCATGGGTGTACCACTTTGTTACTCTGCCCATACAAAGGGCTAAGTCCTATACAGTCCTGAGCATTTACCTGCACTGATGCACCTCAATGTAGTTGACTAGATTCCAAGGGATCCCATGTTGTCAGTCATTGTGCAGCTAGACAAATTTATTTAAAACACCTTGGCTATTGGATGATTATGAACATAATTTGTCAGACATACCACATCACTATTTCCATTGTGGAAGTGTTCTTGACCTCTACAGTCATGAATCTGCAGATGTAAAGGACCCACTGATTTCCATAATTATATCAAACACAGCAATGCACTCAGGTCACTATTCATGGTCACCCCAATTACTACAGCAAGACATGGATTCAGCACCCACCCCTATAGTTTAGACAGGATTTTGGTAGCAATATTTGGTATGTAGTCCAGTGTCATTTGTTCCCAGGTGTCAAATAACACTTTATCCAGGGCCAGTAGATGATTTCTAGTTTTTAAGCTACACATGAGTTCCCTAAACACCTCCCACAGACTTTTCATGCTGGGTTGGAATATGAGGTGACACCTGGTGAGCCATTTGGTGAACAGTATTATGATGACCATCCAAATTGTTGCAAAGGTGTCTCTCCTCATCGCTTTACACATACCCAATATTGAGTCACATCCTGACCAGACACTAGAATGCAGCCTTCTTTCAAGATCTGCAAATTTTCATGCAGTAAAAGAATATATGGTCCATTGTCTCCTCACCCCTGCCACAGAGGGTATATGTTGGAGCAATGTTTTTGAACCCTCTGCAGTCCACCATGAACTATCTTGTTGGAAGCATATTTAGGTCATATTTGATGATAAAGTTCATTAATCTGGGCTCCATGGCCCAAGATCTAGCTTCCTGACAAGTGACCTTATGGATATATCTAGTCTTCCTGGGTTTTTCTGCTGGTTGGGATGCATGTGCTTGAATGTGTCTCAACAGGTTTCGCTACAAATTACTAAACAATATCAAAACATATCCCATAATATATTAACCATTAGAACATTTTATAATTTAGTATTTAATCTAAAAATAGACTGTGCAATTGTATAGTACATAAACTTAATATAATTTAGTTATACATCCAGATACACATACATATGTAAGTAATTTGGCAGTAAAAAAATATTTTTATAAATTTTTTAAAAATAAACCGACTGTGGCATTCAAAAAAGATAATTTTCGACTGTAATACCAATATTAGCATGTAATTTGTAATAAGTACTAGTAATGATTAGTATCGCAGGTGAACCTCTGTGCATATAACTAAGTGGATTAATGAAGTAAGAATTTTAAAGTTTTTACAGTCTTTCATCTCTCTTGAGACCTGCATACCCAGATGTTTGAAAACTGATTTATATAATTATATCTATATTAGCTAAACTTTGAAAAAAAAAAGTGTTTAGAAAATTCTTTTCATTTACCAAGAATTTCAAGTTTTTATTTTTTAATCCTCACTTTAAATTCGTCTTTTAAACAAGCTAACAGCTGCCAGTGCAATGGATTCCATTAGCTCAATCAATATATTTTTTTTATGGCCAAAAAAAAAGAAAAGAAAGAACATCGGATTTTTTTTGCTTATTTTTTTGTTTTTTAGTTTCGAATATGCTAAGAATAAGATAATAAAATATTGTTCTATACATTAATTTGTTTTACAGAAGATAGTTAATTAAATATTTATCATTTTTAATTTGCTTTTTATTAAAGATAGTTTTATTATAAAAACTAATAATTAAAACCAAGACGTTTTTACTAAAAAATTATATGAATTAAGCATCACTTTTATAAGAAAATTAAAAAGCTATTTTATATTTTTCAATTAACAAAACGTTTAATATAAGTAAATAATATGATTAATAAGAATAAATAATATATTAATAATCAGTTTTTTTATTATACTTATAAAAATACAGTGCGTTAATCAAATAATATTTTGTCTAATGGCAAATTCGAATGCAGGTAATATCATAGAATTAAACTAAGAAACTTGGTCATAATTAAAGGTTGCCATTATAAACCAATTTCTTACAGTTGTTCATTCTGCTTTTTTTAAAATGCCTCACTATCAATTTAAAAAAACTTAATATTTAGAGCAGCATTATATATAAATATTGTCATATATATAGATTTTCCCAATACTGTCAATGAATGTTGATTTATTTAATGCTCTAAGTATGAATGGCTATCTGTACGTTTATTGGTATGGAAAGATTAATATTCATAATCTTGTGTGAAAAGTAGTTTTCTTTATATATATATAGTACTGGAACACCCTCCTCACTTGGATTGCCAAATTACCAAATTATTGTTATTGTACTGGGTGTGTGTGTAAAAGTGATTTGAATCACCAGTACATTACAATGGTTGCCAAATTATTATACCAGAATGCCCTCAATTGGAAGGCCAAATTCTTGTAGTGATACATGGTTTGAGTCACCAATCCTTTATGTTGGTTGCCAAATTATTATACCTTATACCAGACTCACTAAAAATCAAGCTTGAGTTCATGTGACAAATTATTATCCCAGTAAGTGGTTGGGTATGGTGGGTGTACAGAGTTTACCCACAACTTGGGTGATGACTGATCATCCTTATCATACCACAGCTAGATAGCCAAATTATTGTAATAGTATGGAATCACAGCAACTATCAAAGTGTTGTATAATAATCTTAGCCTCTATACACAAATATCTGGTCTAACACTATGTGACTATAACTAACTGTTTTTTTTTTTATTATTTGTCATGGGATGATTAATATTCATTTCTTGGAACATCATCTAGTTCCCATCTTGAGAAGATCAGTTCCTGAGTCATCAGGTTACTTTGCCTATGATGGGAGATAACCACTAAGCTAGCTCATAAAAAATGTCACATGCACTGTTTATTCTGTACATATTTGCCTTTTCTATAAATTTTTGGTAATAATATGACTCCCTTCTTTCAAGGCAACTCCTATCATTCTTTCAAGGCAACAAAAGAGAACTAACCCCTAAATACCTATTCAGCAACTAGAGTTTGTTATAAGCATCATAAACATATCTCTATGACTAAGATTTTACATATAACTAAAATTACCTTCTTCATATTTTTACTGTGATTCATGATGTATTTCTTTCTGATAATGACTTATGAGAAACATTTCTAAAGAGTTTGTAACTGATAAATAAACACATATAAGCAGTTTAATTTCAACTTCTGATTTAAGTTTTATTCCAACATTACAAAATAATGTTTACATTCCCAAAACAATTGAGATAAAATTAAATATAAAATTACTAAACATTCAATGATTAATAATAGTAAAAAAAAGAAAAATGGCAAGCATCACATATCTTTTAATTATGGTATTTAAATGCTATTTCACCTAATTATATAATTTAGTCCATTGTGACATTCATATAATTAATAAACAAAATTTAAAAAATGCATATATTCACCCCATCTTGTCAGTAATATTGTAATATAACTATTCCCTAATAACTCTGTATCCATTCACAGCTCTGCCTACTTTCTGCCTTTACTAAACCAATAGTAAAAGAAAAATAAATCTCTCATCTAGTTATTATTATCATTGTATAACTACTCATTATCATTTTATTTTAGTCCTGTCCACTATGACCATGCATCTATGTACATACACACATCGTCTAGGGTTTAAATCAAATCTTCCCATCATCAAAAGTGTTTACATAAATACTTCAATAAAAAAAATAAATATCTATTTTAAAATGAATTATATCAAAATATATCAACATATATGTGTACAAGAAAATATATATAATACAATTGATAAATGATTGAAATAAAAATAGTAAAAAAATAAATAAAAATAACATGATAATAACATAATATTTGGCAATAACCAAAATCTTAATCGATAAGATTTATTTTAATATTTGGAGGAGAGAGAGAGAATTGAGAAAAACAAAATGAAGTGTCAATAGTTAATAAAATTTGGTTGATTATTACTGATTTCTTGAATTCCTGCATTTGTGAAGTATTGTTAATTAACTTTCAAACACGCACTACGAACAAATATATGTATAGCACACTCGTTATCACATGCAAATTTCCTTGATACTAATCACAGGGAATAAAGAACATAACACTGATTATTATATGCAATTTTTCTTCAAGTTAGTCTGGTTACTATTTTCAACATGATTGTTAAGATAATAGAAAATTTGTGGTATAGATATAAACTAGTTGATGACTAAACTTATTCATAGACACTCCTGAATTTGGACCAGAGTAGACTTTCTTCATGATTTTCACTTCCTCTGATATTTTCTTTCCGAAAGTGGATGGAAGCATGAGACATTGTATACAATGTACTCATCACTTCTTATATGGTCACCCCTGGATGCATTTCTCTGGTCTCCCATTCAGATGTGCCTGAACCCCAGGGCATTCAGCCCTTTGGAACAAAGCGACCTAGTGTTCAGCACTGCATATCTTTTTAAATTTTCCACAATAAAATGTTTGAAATGAGTTGATGACAACAGTTCAAGAAAAAACAATATTAATGATGCCCAGTTTCAGCTTCTGGTATTTATTCATTTTGATCTATTGATGTCACTGGTCCCTTAATTATACTAGCCTCTTGATGGTAATACATCATTGAAGGTATCTACTATCCATTTGAATGGTTTGAAATATTTTTATCTTGTAACTATCAACTTATGATTAATTAGTAACTGAGTTCAAACTAGTTTTGTAGTCAAAACGATCATTAGTGATCTCTTTGATTTCACATATTTGCTAATCAGCTTTTGTCTCTCTCTTTCTCTCTCCTTTTCTTTCTAGAATATTAACATACAAAAGTAAAAATAATATATAAATTAAAAAAAAACTGGTTACATAGAATTAAAACTTGAAATATTAATTAGAAGGCATTTAAGATTCACACATGCACATATGTCTACATACAGCCAGAACTTGATTTCTAATATATAGCTAAAATTAGCAGTAATCTTGAATTTTATCACCATTTCCTTTTTTTCCGTATTCTATCAATGATTTTTAATCAAAATATATAGCTGAATAAAACACACAAACAAAATTTCTCTCTATTACTTTTTTTTTGTGGAATAATTGGGGTCTTACCCTACAATATATATATTGTAATTATAATTGAAATAATAAATTTAATGGTTTACAAACTATTACAAACAATCCTTAAATCCGCAGAAGTACTTTCGTTAATTTCTTTAACCTGCCTCAACTGCTATTAAATTAAAAAAAAAAAAAGCTGTGCTAACATTAAAATACGAGATTCCGTGAGACTTGAATTGATGACGTTTGCTTCTGCTTTTTTTTTTTTTAATTTAATGGCAGTTGAGGCAGGTTTAAGAAATAACCTCGAAAGTACTTCTGCGTATTTAAGGATTGTTTGTAATAGTTTGTAAATCGTTAAATTTGTTATTTCAATTATAATTACAATATTGTTTTTTAATTAATGAACATTTTATTTATTATATATATATTGATAGTTGGCTCAATGCAAATTTCTTTATAGAAATTTAAATATTAATCCGATTATAAAATTCAAAGCAATCTTTAAAACAAAACATTGTATGATACATTAAATAAAATAGAAATACTTTTTACAATCTTGATATATTACTTATTTTAAAAATTAAATTATAAGTAAATTCTTTTTTTAAATATTAATATAAAATTAAAAATAACAAAGAACTTCCCTGCGTAATATCTTTAATTGTTGGAGACTTATGAAAAGATTAGTTTCTTTTATCTTGTATCTAAAAAAATATTCATGAGAAATTTATTTTAATATAAAAATTTACCAATGTTGAATTGCTAAAAAAAATTTCCAATAAACAATATTAGTATAAAATCTCTAACACTCAAAATATTTTTTCTATAGTCTTGTTCTCAAATGGGAATGCACATTATTATTAATTGTTGTAGGCTTACAAATAAGTAAGTTTCTTTAAATCAGCTTTAAAAAATGTAATTATTTAATACTTGTGTATTTGAGTACTCATGTGGTATCTGCAGTGGATAAATCATGTTAGTATTTTTCATTTACATCAATATTCCAGTTTTTTTTTAACATTAACATAGAATATGGTTGGCTTCAAATTACCGTCATAATATATCTTGAAGATTACGAAGCTGTTAACAACTCACAAACGTCAAAGTGTGCTACTTGAATTTTTTCAGTTTTTAACACCTATATAGTTATTTCACAATTTATATCTAGAATTGATTTTTCAAGCACATGTCTAGAAGGTAAGACTGATAAAACAGTGTTAAATAAAATATAATTATTGTTTTATCATGCATACCATATCCTATAAAGTTTTAATACTCTGTAAGCTCAGTTTTAAAATAAGATTGTGAGAGAAAAATTGTATATCAATTTTGATTCTTAAACCTGTGATTCTAGACCATTCATGGACTACCTAGGAATGAAATTCATAAAAGACTTCATGTAGTTCTTGACTTTAGATTGACCAAGATAGCTCTAGTATCTCAGATTTTAGAATCAAAATTCATACATAAGTTTTAGAAAATTTGTGTTAGAATGAGCATGGTAAACTGTCTTTATATTATGGTGAAACAAAAGCATGAAAATGACACCTTTTGGTACTGTGTGTGAAAAAAAGATGGAAATAAACATAAAATCCATTATGGTTTACTACAATTGAAGCCATGCCCTTATCTAATGTGCAATAATATCCAATTGGAATTTTTATTAAATAAAGTATTTAAGCTGCTTAAATATTGAAACCTATTTGGCAAATTTTAAAATTAAAAATTATTTGAAAATATTTTCATTCCACATCATTTATATATATACATTATTATAAAGGACTTTAACTCAAATTTTCAAGTTTCCTACAGCTTTGCATTCCATGTTATACTTCTGATACACATGACCACATGCATATGAAACAGATAAATAATCTCCAATATACATAATTCATGCTGAAACAGCACTCATCAGTTGATTCAGATCGCCATCTCCCACACATATATGCAATCAGCACTCAGTTTACATTAAGATAATCTTCAAACTTTAATGGACAAGCTTCAATTTTCTCCACTCTCCAACTCTTCCATATCATTGAAAATTTGAGGATGGAATGGTCAAACATCTTGCTGATGCCAATATTATTTTCACATGTATGTGGTCAAATGTATTAGTTGTATAAGAGCATTGTATAGCTATAGGGAGTTTGAAAGTCTGAGTTCAAGTCCTTTATAATTACATTGAGTTTAGTATATAAAATATACATGTATTTAAATCGATCTATCTATCTATCTATCTATCTATCTATCTATCTATCTATCTATCTATCTATCTATCTATCTATCTATCTATCTATCTATCTATCTATCTATCTATCTATCTATCTATCTATCTATCTATCTATCTATCTATCTATCTATCTATCTATCTATCTATCTATCTATCTATTTATCTATCTATCTATCTATCTATCTATCTATCTATCTATCTATCTATCTATCTATCTATCTATCTATCTATCTATCTATCTATCTATCTATCTATCTATCTATCTATCTATCTATCTATCTATCTATCTATCTACCTCCCTCCCTCCCTACCTACCTACCTATCTATCTATCTATCTATCTATCTATCTATCTATCTATCTATCTATCTATCTATCTATCTATCTATCTATCTATCTATCTATCTATCTATCTATCTATCTATCTATCTATCTATCTATCTATCTATCTATCTATCTATCTATCTATCTATCTATCTATCTATCTATCTATCTATCTATCTATCTATCTATCTATCTATCTATCTATCTATCTATCTATCTATCTATCTATCTATCTATCTATCTATCTATCTATCTATCTATCTATCTATCTATCTATCTATCTCCCTCCCTCCCTCCCTCCCTACCTACCTACCTACCTACCTACCTACCTACCTACCTACCTACCTACCTACCTACCTACCTACCTACCTACCTACCTATCTATCTATCTATCTATCTATCTATCTATCTATCTATCTATCTATCTATCTATCTATCTATCTATCTATCTATCTATCTATCTATCTATCTATCTATCTATCTATCTATCTATCTATCTATCTATCTATCTATCTATCTATCTACCTATCTATCTATCTATCTATCTATGCATAAATCAATGCATATATAATTAATGGAGCAAATTTCACTTCTTCTTAAACTATAAATAAATACATAGTGTAATGAATCGAAAGATTAGATATGAAAATACATGCAGTTTTATCTGTTAAAGCTATGGTTTGATTAGTCAAAAATTACAATTTCCAAATATATTAAATTGATGGTGAAAATATTAATATTTATGGTCTGAATTTATCGTATAAAACTCAGTTAACCAAACTGTAATGCAAAACAAATGCTTTCAATTTATAAGTTTTAATTTATGTAAAATAATTAAGAGCTACAATTCCATAAAATTTACAAGTAATATAAAAAAGGTCAGAGAAGTTTTTGAGGAACACTTTATGCAGATTAGTTTCTGAAATTTGAAAAACGTTTATAAGCAAGTAGAGAAGTAGTAACATAGAAAGATTTTAAAAGTTATTTCAAAGAAGATATTTTCACAGATTACAAATTTCATGGAGTGTAAATTTCAAAAATAATTTAATCCAAAACAGAGTTTACCAGTCATCTAGTATTTAGTTCAGATAGTAAAGTGGGCTGTATAAAAAGGATATCAGAAACTGTTGTCTGATATAAAAGTTAATTGCAACTACATTAATAAAAATATCTGTTAATATACAAAAATGGAAAATAATTATTACTGAGAAAGAATACATATATGCTTAAAGATTCTTTAAGAAAATCAAGAGCCACAAAACATACATTGGCCCATTGTTTTTCAATCATGTAGTATCAAAGAAAAATGGTTACTTACCTCGATTTAGTATGAAGCCTTAAATTGTTGCCTGTTTGCATGTTATATGGAAGGATGTATTAATTGTGCCCAAAACTAAGCTGCATTGATGTTCTGGTGTATGATGGAAATGATTGGAAATGCACTATTAAGTGAAAAAAGTAAGAAAAAGTAAAAATATTATGAGAATAAGAAAATGAAAAATGAAAATATATCGACAAAAGAGAGAGAGAAAATTGAAGCCAGTAATAATAACATATAATAGCATTCAAGAAATGCAGACTGAAGGGATCTCAGAATGAATGACTTATTAAAATGATAATGAAAATGTTTGAAAAAGTTTCCAAGCAAGCATAGAACCAAATAGAGAACTAAATAGATAGTATCTCAAAGCAAGTAACAGCCAGAAACAAATGAATAATGTGTAAAAGAAATAAAAAAAGAATTTGCAAAAAATAATATGGAAAGAATAAGAAAAAAATATAAAAGAAGGGTTAAAATGAATATGGCATAAAATTGGAAAAGTGACTTAACAAATAAACTTAAAAGAGAACAAAGATGAGAATCCTTAAACTCTATATTTAAGGAGAAGTCAAGATATTAAAAGCAAAATTATATGCCATCATAAAAATGAGATAAATAAATCATCTAGTAGCTGAAGAAAATGCAAGTGAAAGAAGAAGTATGGTAAGAGGCACTGATATAAGAATTACCATGCTAAAGTTAAAATGGTGATAAAAGCACAGGCAAGAATGTACAAAAAAAGTAGAAGTAACTCAAGAAGAAATGATGGCCAAGATAAAAAAGTTTGAAGTTATCCAAAAGGAAAATGATTAAATCAATTCTTTAGATGGAAATAAATAATATGCAGAGAAAGTGAGAAGAAAAATGAAGAATTTAAATCACAATATTTACAGACATTTGCTTAGTGCTGGTAATGAATTTTTGAAAATGAGAAAATTTAGAAACTGTACTGGAGAGTTTCCTATCAATTATTTAAGTGACTTAGATATTTTTCTTTCATTTAAATATGAAATTTAAGAAAGTTAAACTGTTGTCATTTTCTGAAAACATTCCAGCATTGTGAGACCTGCATTTTAGTAGACTAAGAAATTCTTGGATCTTAGAAACCATCCTCAATTGTTTATGAACTGAAAACTATCAAGAAGTTATCAAATATTAAGTGAATCAAGAAAATGAAAACAAGATAAACACACCATATTTTTCAAAAACAAATTTCCAAATTTAGAACATTAATAGTAAATTCACCAAAATATCATATGATTCTGCATCCATTGATTACTAAGGTGGGTGGTATTGATATATGGAGAGTTTGCTATGATTAATAACAAAGTGTCAGAAAAGCATTTAATAAGACTAATGAATAACTTTTCTAAACAAGCACAGCAAGTACTTATTGGTGCTCATAAAAAAACCCCTAATAAAATGCTTTTGTCATAAGTAAAAATCCATGTTAGAGTTCAGCATGGAAGAAAGATGAGTTCAAATTCAAAATTAAGTTTCCCATAAAAAAGGAAAAAGGCCCTTATATGAATGCCATGAATGTAAAAAAACAATCAACTCCACCACTATAAACAAATAAGAGAAAGGTGTCTGTAAATAGCTTAGAAAAGACAAATAGTGATCATGTGATGATTAGTGGATAATAAGATTCTCTGGAAGTAGCAACTATATAAATAATATCACATGTAAGCCAACAATCATAACCATGATGCAGCTATTACATACCACTGGAGATTAGTAAAGAAGAAACAATTGTTGTTAACTAAATAAAATGATTGGAAAAACAGTAGAGCTAATCTAGATCACCATTATTATGTAGTATTTCTAAAATATTAAAAACTTTTCAAGAGTCTGTTGAGTGGTGGGCTAATGTTGAACCAAAAAACAAATTACCAAGATAATGCAAGCCTGATATATATTAACATCTGATCACACACTTGGGGAATGAATGTAGATTAAGGAACAAAATAAAAAAATGATGGAGTGTAAACATTTTGTTGATATGTGGTTAAAGTATGTGGAAGTGCTAAAATTACTGCGGAAATGAATGTTATGCAGTGTTGATGGATGTCTCCCATTGGCAATAGGACAATAGTCTTGTGCTCTTTTAAAATAGGTTATTTGATAATTTAAAGCAGTAAAAGAAAGTTCCTGATTTTATTTCATGCCTGGTTTATTCGAAAGAGTTTGACAATATCAGTCTCCCCAGCACATTTCCCTCCATATGTCGAACTTTCCAAAGATAAATGTTTCTCAAAAAAGTTGTAATTTACAGCATTAATTTATTGTATATAATTTAGTTTGCTAAGGTATAATATATATATTAAAAACATATTCAATTTATACATACTTAATTTATAGTCTAAACAGGCATTAACCTGTGCATTCAATGCGCTTTAAAATTCGCAATAATCAAGCATATTTTGCCGATAGAGGTATCTTCCAAACCACGACAAAAGATAGCGATTTTTATAAAGACAAGAACGGTCCGTCTTGTCTTACAGGTTAATGCCTGTTCAGACTATTTATATAAGCTTTCTGGGCGCTATATAAATTAATTAATATTTAATTTATGTAAATTTAAAAATATTAAAAGCTATAATTTAAAAAGCAGTTTAACTGTCCATGAAAGTCACAAGATATTAAACAAATTAAAAGGTCAGACACGGTTATATATAAAAAACTAGCGTAAGTTGATGTGCAGATGAGTTTTTGTGTTTTGAAAATACATTTTTGGGCAGACATGTGTGGAAACATTAGAAGTTTATAAAATGCATTTCAAAGAAGATATTTTTACAAGATTATAGATTTCAAACTTCTATCTACAGCGAAGACTCGATGATTGACTGTTTAAATTGTGACATAGCAAAATTGCCTTTGAAAGTCTAAATTCTGAAATTATATAATTAGCTAAAGTATAAACTAATAAAACTGTAATCCGTATCACTAATAAGAATGAAATATATCAAAATAATAATTCTAGCCGACATATCAAAATAAATAAATATCTTTGATTCATATAGACAAAAATATGTTTTTTCATTATTTCAGACATTAAAGTTATTTCACTTTGAGTGTCTCAGAATAGCTAACAGTGTTTTTTCCATCTAATATTTATTGTTAAATGTCTTTACAAACATTTAATCTATATTTAAATTTTTTAAAATACATTCAATATTTAGTTATAACACATAGGTTAGTATATAACAAACATTTTAAATGGTAATTGTTCTATTCTTCAAAAGTTAAAACAGGCAAAAACCTCCATACAGTAGTGCCACTCAGTGCAAGCCTCACATCAATGCTTCTCACTGAAAAGGACCCAAGCCAGAAACTAGTCTGGAGATATTGGATGAGTAGGCACTAGATAGGGATTTTATGCACAAGCCTTCTGGCATCCATTGATTACTCTGGCTTGCACTGAGTGACACTACTGTATGGAGAATTTTGCCTGTTTTAATAACAGTTATGAGCAAACTCAAGAATTGGGGATCATGTGCTGTTTTGTAGTTTAATCTTCAAAAGTTATTAGTCTGACTAGTGACAACATTAGCATGGGGATCACACTTGAACCCTTAGGTATGTGAATATTGAATTGACGACAATGCTCTAACGAATTAAGTTATTGCATGATTGGCATGAATTGAAAAATCCATGTTTGACTCCACTACTATCATTGTTTAAACTAATTGCTTCTAAAGAGGAAAATGATAAAAACAGCACTATTAGATTAGTGCAGCAAAAAACAGACTCCAACATAAAGTCGGTATTTGTAGAGCATAAGATCGACTTGGGCCAGAATTTTGATCCACTCACCATCAAAGTGATTTGTTCTGAGCACAATGATTAAAAAAGTGAATACAAAGAGGCATGGTTTATTGCAAACAACACCCATGTGATAAATAAAAAAAAATCATGCATTACATTTAATGGTATATGTAAGTTCACAAACTTTCATATTACTTAATCTATAAGTTCTATCTATCTTAGTGCTATGAATATGATCAGCCTGATCAAAAGCAGTGCTAAGCTGTAAATCTGTAAAGGAGTTATCATTTTATAATCTCTCCTGCATAATATTGAATTAAAACATTAGCTTGTATCTTAACCTCTTTGCTATTATTAACAGGTAAATGTATCTGAAAAATTTAAATAAAATTTGAGTTTTTTTAAAGACATTTAATAATTAATATTAGATGTTGAAAATAGTTCAATTGATAATTATGATTAAAATGCCATCACCCAACTCTCAGATAAACTTTAGTATATTTATTCTCTTCAAGTTTAGAAATTTGATTTTTTTTTATTGATAAAGACTATTTTTGCAACTGAACTTTCCCTAGTTATTTAATGTTTGATATTGATATTCATTAAATTTTTAAATTTATTACATAATTTAATATAGAAATATTAATTGTGGAATAATAAAACAGGAATAAATATTATATTCTATAGTGTTTTCCTGAAAGTTTGTGATGATGGTGTTTTAGTTGTATTTATATGTTGGATTATTTCCATCATCTAATATGAATATCGAATATTTTTAGAAAAATTTAACTTTATTTAATATTCCAATACATTAAACTGTTAATAATAGCACATAGGTTAGTATATGCACAACATTTTGAGAGGTATTATTCTTCCCTCTTCTTCAAGTGTTATTGGTCTGAACAGTGACAGTACTAGAATGAGATTTGAACTTGGACACTTAGATTCTCAAGTATTGACTTTTAAGATAATGCTCTAACCAACTGAACCATTGGCATGATGGCTCAGTTGGTTAAAGCATTACCTTAAAATTCTATACTTAAAAATCTAAGGGTCCAGTTTTGATCCCCATGCTAATATTGTCACTAGTCAAGAAGAGGAGAAAATAATACCTCTAGGAATGATGTGCATATACTAACCTGTGTGTTATTATTAACAGTTGAATGTATTTGTAATATTTAAATAAAGTTAAATTTTTTATAAAGACATTCAATACTCATATTAGATGATGGAAATAGTCCAACATATAAATACATTCATATTCTATATCTTTGATAATTTCTATATACATCTTTATAAAAATTTATAAAATTAATAGATAAACTTGCTGAAAATATAATGAATTTAATTCTTCAGTCCACAGCTGCTGCTTTTAATAAATTAAAAGAAAGAATAATTCATCTCAGGGCAATAACTATTGCAACTAAGCTGTAGTTGGAGCTGTTATTTTACCTAATTTTTTGTATCAAAGGAAAATTCTTGGGCATTCAATTGACCCACTATAAAGCCATTAGAATACTTTTATTTATGGTTGCACCAATCAATATGTTCTTTAATTTTCTTGATGTGTTACTATAGAATATATTATTGTAAAATCACACCAGTTAAATTGATCATTTAAAATAAATGAAAAATGTGAGATTTCTTAAAAGGGTATTTTGTGGGGAACATGAACATATTTTCACATTAGAAAGAGGTACTTTCTATATTATAAGAATTATTTTAAAGTCATTCTAAAGAAATGCAATACCAATTGTTTTATTTTTTGGGAAGATTTGACAGAGAATAGAAAACATTGGAGTACTATAAATAGACATAGTGTTGTATTTTAGAAAGGTTGAGCTGCTGTAGAAATTAAGACATCATCACAAAATATCAATAAAACAGAAAAATGGACCATAATGTTTTATATGTGGACATGCTGTGTTTCATGGAATTGGTTTGTATAGGCATTGCAAGCTCATTTCTAAAGTACTTATTTCTCCTTTAATTTTTTTAAATTTGATTGAAGCTGTGAATGGCTAAACTCATTTGCAAGAGGCTGTTTATAATTATTAATATAAATATGGGGATTTGAACTCAGACTTTCAAGCACCCTTCAACTATCTACACTATCTCATAGTACTGATACACATGACCACACACATGTAGGAAAGATAAATAATCACCAATGTCTGTATTTTGTGCTAAACCAGCACTTATCAGTTGGTGTAGATTATCATCTCACAGTACCACACACATATAGAAAATATAAATTATCACCAATATATGTATTTCATGCTAAACAAGCCCTCATCAATTGATCTAGATTATCATCTCTAGTTGGTCTAGATTATCATCTCTCACATTGAGAGATGATAATCTAGACCAACTGATGAGTGCTGGTTTAGCACAAAATATGTATATTGTGATTATTTATCTTTTTTATATGTGTGTGATCATGTATATCAGTAGTATAAGATAGTGTGGATAGTAGAAGGGTGCTTGAAAGCCTGAATTCATATCCCCTATATTTACAATTAGGCTCCAGGTATATGAAGAGTGCCTGTATTTCAAATAATTATTAATATAAATAATTTGTTAGATTTTATAAAAATATTTTTTCATGGTTATTATACTGCCATTTTTATTAGTTTGCCTTCTCAATAATCTACTAAACATCTTGTGATTTAAATATTTTCTCTATATCAGTTTTTATTATTGTCTTGAATTTTAGTTGTTGCCATCTTAGATTAGTTAAGTCTTGCCACCTTTTTAACAAATTAAATCACAAATATATTTCATAAAAATTATAAAATATCTGCCAGTTTTTTCTTTTAATTTTTTTGCTGGATATGTCATATATGCTTATAAATTGATAATCCATTAATCCTTGTAATTTTTACAAATTCACAATTTTTAAACAATGCTAGTAAATTTCCACAAGTATGGTATGCTGAAAAACCTCATCAATATACGAAGAATGTTTTTTCTTTTTTGTTATTTTTTTTTGTTATTCAGCAATGTTCAATATATAATTAAAAATGCAAAAATCCATATAGGATCAGATATAGTATAAAAAAGTTATATAAGATATACTATGATATTTTAAGAGTACAAATAAGTAGACATGGTCAAGTTAACATAAAATATCTAATATGAATTTCCTAAAATTACATTTTACAAAAATATTTTTTTCCTAATTTAAGTGTTTCAAGAGAGAAGAAATTTTTTATATCACTGACATTGGAAGCATTTTTAGATATAAAAGTATAATGTCACCATGCTTAGATTTATAAAACTTAATATATTATTGGTAAAAAAATAATATTATGTAAGATTTTTTGGTTGAAACATATAAAAAAATAATTTAATTGAAAATAGTATACAATTTTTTCTAGATTTATAAATTTATAAGTTGTTGATAAAAAGTGTGTTATTTATTAATGTGTATATTTCCATGAATAATATTTTATATACTACTTCGTGACATAACTTTAAATTTAATAGCAAATTTAGACTAATTGTTTGTCTTATAGCAAGTAAAAATATAATTATTTTTAATGTTATCATTTTCCTGCCTATATTGTTATTTTTTTTTTTTACTTTTAAATATTTAATTTATAAAAAAGATTGATATTCATTTGTCCATACTGTTATAGTGAAGTATCCATTATGATGAAACTGACTGTCTTTGCTAGCGACAAATTAAGGTTTAAATTTATTACTTTAATATTATTATCAGTTTGGTTAACCAAAGTTTAAGCATTCAGTAATCTAGTATTTGCCTTTATAGAAACTTATAAATAAAGTAAAAAGAATATTAGAAAGATGTATTAGCTGCTTCAAATGGTAAAATCTGATTCTATAAACAGACAAGAACTTCACCATTCAGTTCATAGAGTAAAGAAAGCAAATCAACAATGTGAAAGTGTACTTTTTAATATATTTCCTTGCAACTATGATAAATCACATTTATGCATATAATTAGTTTCTTAAGATAACTGACACAAGATATATATAGGCTCATCAAAATATAGTCATGTAATAAGTAGAAATGAATGATATACTAAGGCTTTAATTATAGAGTCTTAAATTGCACTATAGCCTACTATATTTATGGATGAGTCAAAACTAAGATGCCTTAATGTCTTGGTGTGCATCTATGAAGAAAAATGACAAATACCAATAAATTAGTGAAACAAATCTGCAATGATAACAATTAGTGTAAAAGAATCATGCTAGAAAATAAAACTCTGTTGTAAATTATAATAGCTTTTTTAATTCAAATTCAACATATATATGAGAATAATATTTATTTATGCAAAAATTATCTTAATGTATAATACCAAAAAGAAATTTAATTCCATTTGAAAAATCATTGGTTTGAAATATAAAAATTTATAATAGGATTATATTATTTTGTAAAGATATAATGTAGTTATTTTTTTATTTTGAAAGTTTGGAGAAGGTATTCTTATCTCTGGCAATAATAGATCAAGATTTTGGATATGAGGGGGGACCCAAAAATATCTGGAAGTGATATCTGGTGTGCATACCTGTTGTAATATATGCTTCTGTTGCTATATATCTCTTGTGGAGACCATTCTGCATCAATCTGACAAATGACATCACTGTGTGAAATTGTGATATCATTTAGCACATTTTTTGACAAGTGTGTTTTATGTATTTGTCAATTTTTGTAATGGCTGGAAAATTAGAATTTTTGTAAGTTATTATATTACATGTGCTTTCTAATTAATTTATGTTTCAGTTAGCACCTTATTACATTTGTCTGCTCGATATGTGTGTCAGCAGATATTATTTATTTACATTTAATGATTGTTGACACATATCCTCCTAGATTCAATTTCCTCTTATATTTATGATATGTGATTTTAGATCATATACTAGATATTGAAACATATTTAATCATGTAATATGTTTTTAATTCAGGCATATGCAGATATCTGTATATATTGTGAATATATGTTAAAATGTGTATTGCAGATGATTATAAATATATATTTATTCATTTATGCAAAGAATCTGTATACACTGTGTATGTATCTCTAAAAATTTCCAGTGTGGTTTGTTGCAGTGGTAAAACCACAAACACTGGAGTTTAGGATATACACATCATGTCAAGTTTTGTTGTGCCCTAGTGTTTGAATTTTTTATGAAATCATAAATGATAAAACCATTAAATGTATATATATATATATATATATATATATATACATTTAATGGTTATATATATATATATATATATATATCATCAACCATTATCAATACACTGCAGGATGAAGGCCGCTCCAACTTCAATCCATCTCTGATTTTTAGCTTCTTTTCTCCACATCACCCCTGCACACTTTCTTATTTATTCATCCATTTCACACATGGTCTCTTTCTGGGTCTTTTGGTTTATATATATATATATATATATATATTGTGACAGTAGCTGGTTTGAATACAAGAGATAATTCAACATAGAGTATTAATTGCGAGTGTTGATATGGATTTATTGTGTATATGCGAAAAGATGTATAAATAGTCATTCGAACCCTGGTACAAAGAGTGTGAAAGTAATATGTAATCTGTTAAAGGATTGACTGTATGCTTGTATATATATATTTGTATGTGTGTTATTATAAAAAGTGTATAGATATTAACAGTTATATGTGGGATTGACGAGAGGTAATTATATACAGAGTTGTATAAATTTGTTATTGGTTATACATATATATTTTGTTGTTCGTTAATGTTCTAAGTTCTACATTTTAGTAATATTGGCGGTAACATGTGTTTCTTGATGAATCCATTGGCCATATAAAGCTACAGAAATAGAATGAATTAGTTGCTGTGGGCAGTTGGAGTTAATGACTCTGTCTACCAGAAGCCTTAGAACTGGTCGAGTTGGTATTCTGAAACAATGGAAGATCCGTTTTGGGGCATATGAATAGATAAGGGAAAATGTGAGGTTAAAGAGTGTAAAAGAAAATAACTATTTTTTTTTGCTTTCAATAATATAATGGTGATTAGAAGGAAAGAAAAAGGAGATGGGCACAGATTTTGGATTGGATTAATGTGTAATTGATTAAAAAGTTTTAGTAATATGCCCATCATAATGTTGGGGTAATTAAATAGTGGGTTTCATTAGACCAGCCCAGTGGATTGTTATTGTAGAACTCACCTGAATCAGATTTGCTGCTTAAATTCGATCAAGTAATGGCGATGAAGCACATGCAGCTAGGACTTCTTAAGTGAGTGAAATCATCTACTCCACCTCTATGATAAGCTACTTGGTGTATCACATTGTGGACTGTTTACCATTCTTAGGATCAACGAATATCGATAAGGCCAGTATTCCTTTAGGATTATAAATGTGCAGACTGTTAGCTTTGACCATGTGAACATTCGATCGTAATTAAGGTAAACTGACCTTTGCTCTATATATATGTTCAGTGAATGCATAGTAATGAAGGGACTTGTGTTACCTCTATGTTAAATATAATAATAAATATTGATTAAATAAAAAAAACATTAAATAAACAACTCTGATGTGTAACTGCATTCTTTTGTTGCTATGTGTGTATTCGAATAAATGGGTTGTGCACATGAATATTAAGATATGTATGGTGTGTATAAAGCTTAGAATTAAATGATAACTAGCGTAGTAACTTATAGCATAGTTTTGTTATAACTTCTGGGCTAGGTAATATAATTTATAAGCAAGTAAATTATCATATGGTATATGTAGATATATATGATGTAATTGGGCATTGTCTTTGCTTTGTTCTCTCGTTAGACCATGTTCCCCAGACTTTGAGATAGAGCTAGTCAGATATATATGTATATAGAACCCTTAATTATGTTTTCAGTGGGTATAATTCTTATCAAAGTGTAAGATTGGCACTTGAGATGGGATTTAAACCATGCTCATAAATATACTTACTTGAAGCTGTGGGAGAGATCATATACGTGCATGAATTATGCAACAATAATATGGGTAGATGCTTAAAATGGCACCCAACACGGGGTCGTGAATAATGGAGAACGGGCATTAAAAGAGCGCCCTAATGTAACTTAAAAAGAGCTTTCCAAACGAGAGTTGGAGAACTATTTTTTTTTTAAAAAAAAAAGCGATAGAGAAAACAAAAAGTTTAAACATTTATTTAGAAATATAGTTAAATATTGACATATTTTGCGATGTGTGGATATATGTGTAGAAAATTCTCAAGTAGTTAGAAGGGAAAATAGCATTGATCTGTTCTGTGATATATATATAAAGTCACATAGTTCATAAAATGGTGTTTAAGAATTTTACCAATATTTGGGGATATTACAAAACAATATCTTTCCACAATGGTAGAAATGAGGGAGGAAGGTCTATCAGGTGGGTCAGGCACTGGGAGCTGGGATGATGAACCTGGCACATTTTAGCCTTAATAGTGATATATAGAAAAAAAAGAATAAGGGGCAATGGAATTGAAAATAAAAGTATATGGAGGAAGAAAGGAGGAGACACCCATAGAGCACCTCAAGAGCCTTCAAAAATACTATAAGTACTATGAGATAGCAGATGAACACCAAGTGATCATAGCATACCATCATCTAGAGAAACATGCAGACATGGTGGAATTCACTGAGTCATCAACCTCAAACATTTCTGGAGTCTAAAGAAGCATTAGCCAATATATTCTGGAATGAAGAAATACAAGAAAGGATGAGGGCTCAAGTGGTAGAGCAGGAGTTCCAAGAAGGTAACAGAGAAGCGTACATACATTTTTTTAGGTGGCAGCTGGCCACATTAAGGACTCTAGAAGCATGTAAATTATCAGACAAACAGATTGTAACAATGGCATGCAGAAAGTTACCCAATGAAATTAGGTGGATGCTGGAAAAAGAGGAGAAAGAGCAGTGGTGATGATTGATAAAATGTCGAGCCAACTAAAAATAGACACAGAAAGAAGACAAATAGAGGAGCATAAGCTTAGGTCCAAAGGGGACACAGATGGTAATAAGCAGGGGACAAAAAGAATAGGCAATTTAATATGTTTTTAGGAAAACTGGGTTCCAGGATATGCACCCCAGACATGCCCCATCATCCCTATAAAAGTAGGTTCAACAATATGTTGAAGCCCTCATGGTTTTGGGCAGTCAGGAATCAGTTATCAGAGAGATTATACCACCAAATTAGAAGGGAACAACCAGATATACCGATTCTCCCTCTAAAAACAGTTCACATAGCAATGGCAGACAACCAAAAAGCTAAAGTAGAGCCAAAGCAGATATGGATAGCTATATGGATAGATCTAAAAATTAATGAAAAGAGCTATCCACATGTGTTCTTTATAATGAAAGGTTTAGTACACAAGGCCTTGTTGGGATCAGATTTTCTAAATAGATACAAATGTAACCTTGACTATGAGAGGGGTCAGGTCATGTGTAAGGGTAAAGCGATACATTTTCTTGCAGAGGAGCCTCAATGGTCGATAGAAATGTTACTTCTAGAAGAGGATGTCCCAGAGAAACTCAAAGATAAGATTGACAGAATGAGAGTGGAAAGGAAAGTTCAAGATAGTCCATTACATAAACATTGACCAAGTATCACCAAGTCTTTTCAGACAAGCCAGGAGTTATCCAAGGGTTTCAGCAGAGAATTAAAGTGAGAGACAGCCAGACATTCAAAGCTAGATTATACCCCATTCCGCATCAATACCAAAAGGAAGTAAATGAGCAAATAGATAAGATGCTAGAGTGTGGAATTATATCAAAATGCTCATTGGCATATTGCAACCCAATGGTGGTAGTTAAAAAGAAGGATGGTTCTGTTAGATTATGTCTTGATGCTCGACAGTTAAATAAAGTGACTGTACCAGACTGCAATGTACCACCTCCCATGCAAGAATTACTGAGGAAGTTCAAGAGAAGGTATTTTCGACCTTCAATTTAACTGCCAGTCATCAGCAAATTAAGTTACATCTGGAAGATTGCCAATACACATCATTCAGGTATGAGGGCCACTCATATCAATTTAACAGGATGCCTTTTGGCCTAATAAACAGTGGGGTAGGTTTACTCAGGTGCTTGCATCAGGTGCTATCCTCAGAGATAAAGGACATGGTCACGATTTAGATGAATGACATGCTGATAGCCTCAACTGATATTAAGGAAACACATACGGGAAGTAGGACTATTTCTAGAGAAATGTGAAAAAAAGGGCATAAAAATAAATATCAAGAAGAGCACACTGTGTCAGAAAGAGGTGGTCTTTCTTGGGCACAAGGTGGGAGCCCAGGGACTCAAACCACACCCGGACAAGATCTTGGCTATTCGCAACTTTCCAATGCCTAGATCCAAGAAGCAGGTCCGATCATTTCTAGGCCTGTGTACATTCTACAACTGCTTTCAAGACTGGTTTGCAGAATGAATGTAGCCATTGGTGAAGTTATTAAAAAAGGTAGTGAGTGGAAGTGGATGGAAGAACAGGACCAAGCCTTCCAAAGAGTGAAGACATTTCTTGGAACATGTTATTCTGGCCTTTCCTGACTTTTCAAAGCTGTTCATAGTTCAGACAGATAGCAGTGGATATGGTCTTGGAGTGACCTTGGCTCAAGAGCAAGAAGATTGGTAAATGGGTGTACTATATTTTCTGAGGAGGCTACTCAAAGGTCCTGAGGTACATTATACAACCACTGAGAAAGAGGCGTTGTCCATTGTTTGGGTCTTTCAGAAGTTTCACACACTGTTACTGGGCTTGGAGGTCATTGTAGTTACTGACCACAAGAGTCTGGAATTTATCAACCACAGCTACCTCACTAACAACAGATTAGTACATTGGAGCCTGTACCTCCAAGAATACAACTATATGGTGAGGTATTGCAAAGGGTCTGTATTAGTACATTGGAGCCAGTACCTCCAAGAATACAACTATACGGTGAGGTATTGCAAAGGGTCTGACAATGTGATAGCTGATGCCCTCAACCGCAATCCAGTGGACAATCAATCACATCATCTGGGTACTGAGAATTTGTATATAGCAAGCATAAGGTTGAGAACAGATGAAGGACTTTGTGATAGCTGATGCCCTCAACCGCAATCCAGTGGACAATCAATCACATCATCTGGGTACTGAGAATTTGTATATAGCAAGCATAAGGTTGAGAACAGATGAAGGACTTGAAAGTGATTTGAGGCACCTGGAGTACTTTCAGAGAGAAGACCAAAAACTCCAGCCTGTCATTGACCAATTGGAAGGTAAAGAAGCTAAATTGATTGGGGGTTGGGTCGAGTGGAATATTCAAAAATTTAAACCGGAGCAAGGTGTGCTACAATATAGAGTTAAGGAAAATCCAGTGTAATGGAGATCAGTCATCCTGTGGCATATGAGGACCACAGTGATGGCACACATGCATCACAGATTCGGCCACTATGGGATAATAAAGACTGAAGGATGGATTAGGAGGTAGTTTTACTGGACAGTAATGCATGGCAAAGTTGTGGCAGTCATCGGGCAGTGTAAAATTTGCCAGAGGGTTAAGCCTGCAAATAGGAAATATACAGTTCCGATGTTGTCCATGATTCCCAGAGAGCCTAAAGAAATCATTGCAGAGGATTTTTATGGCTTACTGCTGGCCTTCAATAAAAAGAAATACCTCTTGGTTGTTTATGATTTATTCTCCAAACTGGTGTCTGCATATCCCATCATGCAAGCCAACATGAGGAACCCCATATGTGTCCTGGAAAGGGAACATATTTTATTGGTGGGAAAACCTCAAACTATCATCTCTGATCCAGGAACCCCATTCGTTTTGAAGGAGTGATGAGATGGACTGAACAGTTGCAAATAGGACATGTGTTAACCTTGATCCGTAACCCTCAGTCCAATCCCTGTGAAAGAATGATGTGGGAATTGGTTAGGTTGTTCCGTACTTATATACAAACTGACCATAGGAAGTGTGTCAAACAACTTCTGGACATTTTAAACTATATGAATTGGGCTGTGAATGAATCTACTGGCTTCACACCAATACATTTGCATTTTGGTAAGCATGCATCTAGGTTGTTCAAAACTCATTTTCCAGAAGAACCTCCCATCAGTACAGAAAATGATAGGCAGCAGGCCTACCAGTCAATGGTTCACAGAAGCAGACAATGAAAAGAGGGTTTCAAGAGTTCCTCGCATTCCTTTAAGGTGGGAGACCAGGTAATGGTGAGGACACCCCATGTAAGCGAACCAGGAAAGTTTATTTGCAAAAAAATTTGCAATCTATATGAGGGCCCATTTACGATAACAAAGAGTTGGGGAAAACATGCATTTTGGGTGGATACTGGGCGGGAAGTAAAGGGGTCATACAATGCTTGGTCACTGAAGCCTTTTGCAAACCATAGAGGGATAAAGGTTAGAAAAGTGTCATTTAAGAAGCCGTTCATATACACATAAGGTATTTGAAGGCTATTGCACCAGGGGGGTATGTAACAGTAGCTGGGTTCGAATACAAGAGACTATTCAACGTAAAGTGTTAATTGTGAGTTGATATGGATTGATTGTGTATATGCAAAAAGATGTATAAATAGTCATTCAAACCCTGTTACAAAGAGTGTGCAAGTAATACATAATCTGTTAAAGGATGGACTGTATGCTTGTATATATATATTTGTCTGTGTGTTATTATAAAAAGTGTATAGATATTAATGGCTATATGTGGGATTGACGAGAAGCAATTATATACGGAGTTGTATAAATTTGTTATTGGTTATACATATATATTTTCTTGTTCGTTAATGTTCTAAGTTCTACATTTTAATAATATTGGCGGTAACACATGTTTCTTGATGAATCCATTGGGCATATAAAGCTACAGAAATAGATATTAATGGTTATGTGTGGGATTGAGAAGAGGCAATTATATACGAAGTTGTATAAATTTGTTATTGGTTATACATATATATTTTCTTGTTCGTTAATGTTCTAAGTTCTACATTTTAATAATATTGGCAGTAACACGTGTTTCTTGATGAATCCATTGGGCATATAAAGCTACAGAAATAGATATTAATGGTTATGTGTGGGACCATTGGGCATATAAAGCTACAAAAATAGAATGAATTAGTTGCTGCAGGCAGTTTGAGTTAATGACTCTGTCTGCCCGAAGTCTTAGAACTGGTTGAGTTGGTATTCTGAAACAATGGAAGATTCAGTTTGCAGCATACAAATAGATAAGGGAAAATGTGAGGTTAAAGAGTGTAAGAGAAAATAACTATTTTTTTTTTGCTCTCAATAATATAGTGGTGATTAGAAGGGAAGAAAAAGGAGACGGGCATGGATTTTGGATTGGATTAATGTGTAATTAATTAAGAAGTTTTAGTAATATGCCCATCATAATGTTGAGGTAATTAAATAGTGTGGGTTTTGTTAGACCGGCCCAGTAGATTGTTATTGTAGAACTCACCTGAATCAGATTATGAAATTCGCTGCTTAAATTCAATCAAGTAATGGTGACGAAGCACATGCAGCTAGGACCTCTTAAGTGAGTGAAATCATCTACTCCACCTCTATGATAAGCTACTTGGTAGACTGTTTACCATCTTTAGGATCAATGAATATCAATAAAGCCAGTATTCCTTTAGGATTATAAATGTGCAGACTGTTAGCTTTGACCAAGTGGACATTCGATTTGTAATTAAGGTAAATTGACCTTTGATCTATATATATGTTCAGTGAATGCATAGTAATGAAGGGACTTGTGTTACCTCCATGTTACATACAGTAATAAATATTGTTTAAATAAAAAAAAAACATTAAATAAACAACTCAGATTGTAATTGCACTCTTTCATTGCTATATATATGAATCATATATGTGTGTATCGGAATAAATGAGTTGTGTGCATGAATATTAAGATATGTATAGGTGTGTATAAAGCTTAGAATTAAATGATAACTAGCATAGTAACTTATAGCCTAGTTTTGTTATAACTTCTGGGCTAGGTAATATAATTTATAAACAAGTAAATTATCGTATGGTATATGTAGATATATATGATGTAATCGGGAATTGTCTTTGCTTTGTTCTCTCATAAGACCATGTTCCCCAGACCTTGAGATAGAGCTAGTCTGGACATGCTACCCTAGATATATACATATATAGAACCCTTATTTATGTTTTCAGTGGGTATAATTCTTATCAAAGTGTAAGATTGGCACTTGAGATGGGATTTAAACCATGCTCATAAATATACTTACTTGAAGCTGTGGGAGAGATTGTATACTAGTTGAATTAATCAGACTTGAAATAGGCAGCTAAAAGTAATAATCACCTATCCACCAGAAGATTTAATCAGGCTCCACTGAGACATTCAAATGTAACTGATTAGATATTTCATTTTTATTAACAGTTTAATTAAATTTCTCAATATAATTTCTTTAGGGTTTAGCCTATAGTTAAGTTGATAATGAAAAATTTGTATATTAGTGAGCACCAGCCATAATAATAAATATTATGGCATTTCCATCATTATGTGATAAATCAAATCCCATTTTTTCCCTAGATCTGTTATCACTCATAATTCTAGCTCTTATATAGTTAATTTACATACACACCTTGCATATATTTATCAGATTACAATATATTTATTGTTATTTTAGAATATTGCAAAGAATAAAGAAAAAAACACACCTTATAGAAAATATTAATAAAACTTAATTTAATAAAATTAAAAAAAATAAAAGCTTAAATGCAAATGCATTTATAATTTAATTATTCTAAGTGATAAATCAGCATTTTTTGATTATATCAGGACTTAATGACACAATTAATTTTTTGATTTTAATAACTTTAACTCTGGTTATTTATCCACTGTCTAAGTTTTAAAAAATACACAACACCATCTCCAACAAAAACGTGTATATAAAAATAAATCAAACAAAAAATAAGACAAAAATACAATCATGCCTGTGCATGAGAGTTAAACATATACATTGAAAATTACTTAAATTTAGGATAGAAAATAAAAAAATAATCACACCTTTTTATAGTAAGCTCAATTAATCATAATACTTTTAAAACATATATATGCTTATATCTCTCTTTGTTCTAGATTTTATGTACACATATGTAAATCCATTTTTAAATGTCACAATCCAGTATTCAATATGCTGTTCTTGCATAGGTTTATCAAATCAGATCCTATGGCTTCTTAATTCTGTTAAATGTTATTGTAAAAGTGGCTTTTAACATTCCACGGATTCTGGTATTGGTTTATATCCTTCCAATTTTACATTTTGTTTATATACATTGTTAATAAGATATCTGCCTGTAGATCTGGTCATCATGAATGACATAGAAAATGATGGTCATAATTGTCATCTTTCACTTTCTTCCCTGTCATCTTTCACTTTCTTCCCAACTCTCCTTCAGCATGTTATTTTATAATTTTCTTATGTAGCCTGTTCAGGTTTTTTTTTACGCTCATATTTTTTGGTTAGGACTGCAGCAGCTGATTCCTAAGAGTTGATTTACTTTTCCATAGTAAAAATTGCTTCAAATAAACTAATATTTATCATTTCTGGTATTAAAAAATTAGCTTTTCCTTCACTAGTAGTTATTACAAGTGGTTAAAAAGTAACTTGCAGCATAAAAATATTTTTTTTCTTATTATAGCATAGTACACAGTTTGGTTATTCATTTGTGATCAGCAACAGGAAAAGAAAAAAAACAATTAAAATAAAATGATCTTATTTAATATCCCATCCATCCATGATATGATGATAACCAGCTAGATAACAGAAAAAATAAAATAGTTGCTTTAAAACTTGTATCTTTTTCATTTTTTTAAATATTATTTTTTGTTCACAAAAAGTATATAATCTTCTTACTTGGTTAAAATTAATTACATCTGCTTATTTATTCATAAGCAAAAGAGAGATTTATTCTAAATCTAGAAAAAAATATTTTAACTTAAAATATGTTACAAGTTGTATTTTTTTTTTGCCTATTTTAATCAATCTGAATAACTTATTTATTTTAATTACAATATTCATGTAGCTACATAGAGACTTTAAATATATTTCATTCATATAAATTAAACATTTGTGAATAAAATTATTTTTTTATAAAACAAAATACTAATTTATTTTAGTGAGGTAAAATTTATAAGTTCAAATTAATGTTCTATAATATCTATTGAGATGGTTATGTGTCTCATAGCATACCGCAACATAATAGTGTTTGCACACACGCACACACATAAATATATATAAAGTTGAAAGGAAAAGTAGAAATAAGAACAAATTTTCTGTAGATATTTGCTATATTACACTGGAATAACACTTAGGGATTAAACAATTTTGAATTTAAAAAAAATATTAAATTAAACATCTAAAAAGGTATACTAATAATATTTTAGTAATTCTAATTTTGAAATGAAAGCAAGCAGGTTTTTATTTTACAATAGATATACTGGTAGTTATAAAATTCCACTATCTGTTTTAATTAAATTGAAAAATTTAATTAAAGCTTGGCTAACATATTTTGATATAATCCTCCAAAGTTGTTTTTGAAAGGATTAAGGTGAATTGAGGAGTCAGAAAGTTTTCTTTAAAATGATACCCTGATTATAAATAGGTTGGAAATAAGGTCAGGTTGGAGAGTTTAACAGATTATGACAACATTTTTAGTATTATGAAAATGAATTTATAACTGAAGGTGTGGCATACAAATCAGCTGCTTCTTTTAGGCAACAATGTTGACATTCACATGGGGCAAGGCTTAGCTCTTATGTGGTTTATAACACATGCACACACACATATATATTAGTTGGCATGGAGACTAAACAGAGGTCACTAAAGAGCAACAGTTATTAGATTATACCTTTCCTGAAGATGACAATAAGCCAGTCTATGGTTTTAGAAGGGATATGATTATCAATAGATTACCATGCTATATATACAGTTTTAGTAATATGCAAAGAATCACAGGCAAAGGTACTACATCATTTATATAAAGTATGGATATCAGCTGGTTTTAATGGTAAATAATTTTTGACTAAATTATTCAATTAAAACTTGAATAATGAAAGAAAATAATAAATGACTTTTTCCAGTTTTATTTATTAAAAGTGAAACACAAAAACTTTCTTTACTGGTAATGATGATTGTTAAAACCTCTAATTTAAAAATAAAACAACATCTAAAAACAAAGAATTGATTCATAAAAAATTTTATTTTGAAATTTTTTTTTAAAAAAAATAAACTCAGAAAATCTTATTGTAAATGAAGAAACAAAAAGCCAAATATTTTTTAAAAAAAAAGTTATTTCCAAACTGAAACTCACAATAATTTTCTTTGTTTTTAAAAAAAGAAAAACTTTTTACCATAATATATAATGAATTAATTAATAACTTTATTTCATACTATCTATTTTTTATATGTACACACTTACATGTAAATTTAATTCACATTTTCAACATGGAATTGATTGTGTCTTGCAAAAATATATTTTTAATAAGTTGATTATTTTGACAATTAAAATATATGTGACATAAACATCTTAGGAGCAAATAATTTAGATTTATATTAATTAACTGCATGTTATAATCATATATTATATTTAGACTTCTAATGCAATTAAAATAAATTATTTTTACTTTTAAGGTATTTTTTATACTTTTACTTTAAATATTGCAGTATTGAATCATAGTTTAATTTTTGTTGGACAATATTCTGGAAAAAAAATCCATGAGAGAAAAGATAATAAGAGTAATGTGATGTGATGTATTATGGCTTCTCCTTAAACAAAGTCAAGAATATCTCAGCAATTATGCCCAGATAAACCTGTTACCAAACTCTCCATACAGTAGTGCCACCAAGTGCAAGCTTTCATAATCTATGAATACAAAAAGTTTTGTGCTTAAAATGCCTATCTAGTGCCTACTCATCCAACATCCCCTGACTAGTTTAACAATTTCAGATAGTCCATGTTTTAAATAGATACACTTTTTTGTTTTGCTGTTTAGATAAAATAGACAAATACCAATTCATTGATGAATAAATAGATTGGTTAGCTAGGTTGCTATAGAATGATAATCCCCCCAAAATGCTAAATTATTTTTGGAACTTGAATGCAAATTTTATGTTCTACTTGACTTGGATTTGAACTATGCATTATGATCACAATAGGGACATGTGCCAGTTGTAATATAAACACACACACACACACATATATATATAATTTCAAAATCAAACTTAATTGGAAAAAGCATATTTTTCAACTTTCTGTTTATCATTAAACAGAAAAAAACAAATTAGAATAAGATAGAAAAAAATTATTAAAAATGATTTTGCTAAAGTTACAAATAAATTATAAATGAAGTTTTGCCAAACTTATAACAAAAAAAAAAAAAAAATGGTAAAAAAAAACAAAACAACAAAACAAAACAAAAAAAACGTTTAAATATTTAAAAAAATAAATAAAAACGATTCAGTTTTAATAATAAATGCTTTTGTAGATTTTAAACAAATTTTATTATATTTTTTAAAATATTTATTTGTTATATAAATAAAGTGATTTGTTATGTTATTCTTTAATAAATAATAGTACACAGAAAACAAACTAATTCTTCGTTTTGTGAGATTACAACTAGTCTAAAATATTTTTTGATGTATCCCAAAAATTTAGTGATGGATGGTGATTTTGAATTGTCAATGTATTTAATATTGATTATAATTTTATAATAGCAATTTTTCTACAAAGTTTCTATTCTTGAAAATTACATTTAAAAGCATTTAGTATAGCAATTGTTTATACCATTATTTTTAATTTGTTACAGCTTATAATTGCTGCTATTATAATGTATATGTAAATGTGCAAAAATATTATTAATAATTAAATATTTCATTATAACATAAATACTAATTATAATTTTATCTACCCATTTTATAAATATATAACTATTTAATCAGAAAATAATCTACCCTGGGAATGCACTGTTCAATCATGTTACTAATTCACTGATGTTATAGTGAGTATGCAAGATATGCTCAAACCCAAAAGCAATGGGGTTGGGTTTGAGAGTGTCCTGCATATTCATTATAGCATCAGTGAGTTAGTAACATGATTAAATAGTGCATTCCCAAGGTTAATTATCTTTTGATTAAATATTTAATAGCAAAAACTGCACTTATAAATTATATTGTTTTTAAATATATCTATATGTGCTGTCAGATGGTTAAAGATGAAGCTGAAATGAAAATTTATAATATTAAGATGTTTTAGCACTTTTGAAAAATTTGTCCTCATAATAAACTGTTTGGCTATGATTATAAAAATAAATTCCTCAAAAGTGCTAAGCCATCTTAATATTATAATTCTCATTTTAGCTTCACTTTTAATTGCATGTCAGCACATATAGATATATTAATGTTCATTTAAGAGAAGTTTACATATCTGTTATTATTACATGTTATTAAATACATAATTGTAAATAGAGGGATCTGAACTCAGAATTTTTCAGTGTATTTATCATCCATTCTATCTCAAGAAACTGATACATATGACAACACACATGCAAAAAAGATTTGTGAGTCCCAAATCACATATTTTCTACAGAACTAGCATTCATCAGTTAGGCCAGATCATAATCTTCCACACAAATATTCCATTAGTGTTCAATTTATATTAAGATAGTAATTTCTCAACTTTAATGGACAGGCTTCAATGTTCTCATCTTTCCAACCATTCAACATTCATTTCATTGAAAAACTGACAATAGAATGTACAAAGACCTTGCTGGATTTGATATTATAGTCACACCCAAGTAGACATTACATCAATCTAAACACATATTATCATATATTATGTATCCATATATATTAATAGGAGAAAGATGAACTAAACTTATACTAAAATATAATATATTTCCTAAGCAATTTGTAATTTTAAGGCAGTATGGAATTTTTCTTATACTAAATGTTTCTTATGTATGTAAATAAATGGATTTGAACTCAGGGGATTTTTTAGTATATTTATGCTCCTCTCTATCTCAAACATTTGATACACATGACCACCCACATGCAAAAAACGATATAGAATCCCTAATATACATATTTTGTGCAGAACCAGTCCTCATCAATTGGGCTAGATTGTAATCTTTCACACATATATACGATCAGTGATCAGTTTATATTTAGATAAAAAATCCTCAAACTTTAATGGACAGGCTTTAGTCTTCTCAGCTTTCCAACTATTCAACTCTCTATGGATGGTTGAATAGTTGTAAAGGGGGAAAGATTGAAAACCTGTCTGTTAAAGATTGAGGTTTTTTTTTTTCTAAACATAAATTAATCATTGATTGTATATATGTGTGACAGATTATAATCTAACCCAACTGATGAAAACTGGTACTGCACAATGTATATACATTGGAAATTATGTACCTTTTTTTGTCTGTGTGTGGTCATGTATATCAGTTGCTTGAGATAGAGTGGACAATAAATAAACTGAAAAATCCTGAGTTTACAGTCATCAATTTGCATATATAAGAAAAATTTGGTATAAGCAAAATTACATTCTGCCTTAGAATTAAATATATAATTATAAAAGTAATTATTTATTTAACATAAATAAAAAAATATATTAAATGTTTTTACTGACTCTGCATTAAACTGCAAAAAAAAATAATTTTTTCTTCACCTACAATTAGGGTTTTTAGATTTAACTTAAAATAAAAGCATAGGAATCCAGAAATTAATTAAGTCAATTTCTTGGAGATTGACTTAATTAATATTGTCTTAATTAATTTCTGAACCATCATGCTTTTATTTGAAATTAAATCAAAAACCCCAGTTGTGGTTGAAGAAAAAATATTTTTTTGCTTTTTAGTGCTCAGTGAATAAAAGAATTTAATATATAAAAAAATTATAATATTTTAAAGTTTTTAGTCTTCAGAATTTTGTAACCACCTTTTTCTTAAGAAATTCATCTACATATTAATTCAAATTTGCAAATTATCTTTATAATACTCTAAAATCTTGCAAAAAAAAATTTATTATTAAAAAAATTATTTGTATTGATATTTTAAAATTCCAAAAAAAAAAAAAAAAATAGAATGTCAAAAATGTAAATGTTTTTTTGGTTTGATATGTCAGAAATATATATATATATTCTAACCTAATAAAAAATAGCCTCTTTTTATTCTGTAATTATTTATTAGTTTAGTTTACACTAATTTTTCTAATCATACTCTGAGCTGTATTAGGTTATTTTGTTTTCACTTTTCACCAATGATACCAATTTTTTCAGGTTGTAAATTAAGGCAACCCAAAATAAAGCAACATATCCATTATTTTTCCAATATGATCTAAAATACTTTTCATATAATACAATTGTACACTCAATTCTCTGAAGCCACTCCACGATTGTAATAACAACAATAATTGATCACTTATTAATTTAAAGAATGCTTATAATAATATTAATCTCAGGGTTCTTTGTTTCATGTAAGGAAATGCTCGGCAGTATTGTGTTGTCGCATATGACTGGCATTCTGGTCGGCTATAGGAAACATTTATTTTACTTAAATTCAATGTGTCTTCATCTCTCATATCAACTGCTATATTATTTAAAGAGATGATAATTCTATTCAATAATGACGTATAATTTTGAATAACACAGTTTTTTTTTTTTTTTCAGAATCTCAGTCAGAATAATAAAAAGACAAGGGTGCTTTTTGTGTCCTTCCATCATCCATGACAACACAATAATATAACTAAGATTTATTCCTTAGACAATTTAACTAAATGGGAATGGAATAATGTGCAACCAAAGTTAATGGTTTGGGAATAAATTCATTTTTTTTTTCTTTACACAAAGGTGAATGTTTAGTCTTAAGTTTTCAACTCCATAAATAATTATCATTAAACTAAAATATAATGACATATTCCGATCTGCTTAACTTTATTTATCTGGTATATTAAGTTTTTAAGAATTTGGAATGATTTTGGACTCAAGAAAAGGTTTTGCAAATATTGTGCAAACACTTATATTTAGCATATAAAAAACAAAAAAATGAATCTACAACAAATTTTAACAAGACTATAATTTATTACTATCACAAAAAAAATATATGAACATTTATTCAATAATCCCATAGTAATACAAAATATAAAATATAACTGACATTAATCTGTATACTCTTTTGGTTATGGACTAGAGGTTACTACTTCTCCTGTATGCAATCATATGGATTGATTAACTAAAAGTACATTTCATTACCAATACATTAATTATTAAATTTTGGTAACCTTCTAGAAGCTTTTATTCAAAATTATTGACTAACTATTTTTTTTTTTTTAAATGATTAATCCCATCATATGCAATACGCAAAATATTAAATTTATTTCTAATACATTTACTTTATTTATGGTCTTTAATGGGATAACCTATTCTAATTATAGGCCAGTTATCAGAAGTTACACTTACCATCTTACATTTAACTTAATGCTAACTTAAGTTATGATACAAATTTTATTCATACGTATAATTTTAAATATGAGTATTATTTAATTACTAACCAGAATTAAATATTGCATTTGAATATTCCTTCAGTAAATAAGCGTTTTAAATTACGCAATTTTAATTACTTTCTCCATTGATTTACTTGTCAAATACTAGCAATATTTAGCAGCACAATACAGATATTGACCCTAGTTACTAACGCACTATTTATACTAAAGTGGATCTTGAGGAACTAACACCTCCAATATAACCTTTATCTTGCCCGAACTTTCAAAATTAAGCACAATAATCAACACCTTCCATGGTGGAGCTATCTTTATTTTCACATGAGGAATATGGAATAACCACGAAGGTCTGTAAAGTAATCTACTACATTAAAATATTTTGGTGGTTTCTTGTCTCTTACTTGGGCATACAACGAACACACACCAAATACAATCCTCTCCTGGGATTTAAACGAATGAAGCATACTAAATGCTAGATAAATTCTTGATCGTCCTATCTATGAGAATCGATCACTTGGGCTATAAACATACCCGAACATTATATTTAAAATCTTCCTCTCATGAAAGACAAAGCTTTTGGGGAGATCATTTTTCATCCCACAAAATAAATACATTATAATTATTACCTATGCGAATATTAAGCATATACCAATGCTATATCTGGGCAGGATAAGTAAATACACTGATTATAATAAACTTATGTTACCGTGTATACTTTGATCAACATCTGAAATCAATGGACATCATAGAATAAAAGTATAATAATTTTAATTTTAATAAAGGAACATTCAAAAATAGTTGGTAGCATACTATCTTAAACTAAATAAAGTTGGATGTGTTATTTAAGAATAATTAGGAATAAATTCCTCAATTAATACAGTATAAATTCGCTTCAAAACTTTAACAAGAAATATTTTGTTATAGCATTTTTTTTTTTTTTTTTAGTTACTTCTGATAATTTTCAATATTTATTTTAACCCTTAAATATCTAACTATTTTTCTTTTACGTATCTAACATACAAAGTTTCTACCTACAATTGTATGTATTAATTAAAACATATTTTATAGATTTTTTTTCTTTCGTGTTAAATATCAACTTAACCTATAATAATTATATTAAAACATACCTTTGTCATTACAAGGCTATTAAATATCACTTGACCATACAGACTTTAACCTATGTGATATAACAAAAAAAATACATATCATTTATAACTTAGTTTTAAACAATCATTAATTAACAAGTGCATACTCTCTCATTAGAAAATGTTTTCCTGTTGAGCAATTGGTCCAGGTGAAGAGCTTTATCCAGTCGTATTTCACGAAGCAAGTTTAAAAACAATAAATGCATGGTATTATTTCCTTTAAATAAAAGTTTTCTCTTATTTTGTGCGTTTAATAAATTAGGTAAAGAAAAATATAGCAGAAATGAAGATTAATTCTTATTTGAATTAAACTACTACAATTTTGGGATCCATAGAAAATAAAATATACATATTATAACATAACGAACAGTTGACGATAGACGATAAACATACACAATTCTTTTCTTTTTTATTATTGACGATACGTACAATTCATATTAGCTAGCTTACTTATGGATGGAAATGCGCAATTTTTCCGAGAGATTATTCTGATAATAACTGCAGCTGATTTACATGTATAGGAAGTTTTACTAACTCCAACTGATGTGTAATATAATATATCATTTATTTTTATCATTAAGTCACTAAGATATTTAGTTTTGTTCATACTTTAGGAATTATAAATTTTTTTTTTTTTTAACGGTAACTTCTCCGTAAGAATGCCCCTATATAACTTTTCCTATATTTACTCTGAGAAAGTTTATATTTTTTTTATTTTTTTATTTTTAAAAAATATACAGGTGCATAATTATTTCCAGACAATTCTTGGTGAATAAAACATATTTTAACGTATGTAACTACATTACTTGTAAAGGCAGACAATATTGAGAAAGAGCGTGAAAATGTTTCTAGTTGATTTTCCTTGGTTTCAAAATATTTCTTTCAATTATTATTTTTTTTTTTATACCAAGAAAATATCAATAAATGACATAAAGTTAATAAATAATTAATTTTTTCTTGGAAATCGCTTCCTTTCCTTAATTTAGATATAATATAATTTTTCGTGAATCCTTTAGTTACATCTGTCATTTTTGAACTTTAGCGCGAGACAATAAATTTTTAAGTATAAAAGGTTTTTAAATAGGTAGATGGCACAGAAATCAGGATATCTTATCAAAAAATTTTAGCCACACATGATATTATTAAAATTTTACTTTGATTACATTTATTTCTGCAAAATAAAATGAAAAAATTGAGTTACCAAATTTCAGCACTGTTCCTTCCTTGAAAACTAAAAGCAGACTATATATATATATTTTACTTTAGCGATAGTCTTACTAAAAGCAGTTTATATATATATATTTTACTTTAGCGACCTCTTACAGAAAAATAATCATTTGATTAAAGGAAAAACCTATTACAATCATATAGTTTTAGTATTATTTAAATAGATTACAAAGTGATTCGACAATAAAAAAAAAAAATAAATACATTAAATTAACAATCAGTGATGTATAATTCTTTAAACATTATTTTTTTTTTACAAAAAGAAATTACCAGAAGTTATTGTGCTTTATGATAAGACACTCATCCACTCTCCCCTCTACCCATCCAAAATCAATTACTGTTTAGCTTTTATACCATATTAATTTGCTCTAATTATTAATATCTCAATTAAATTATTCATGTTCTCTCTTTAAAAATGACATTGAGTTATTAAATCTGTTAGTTATTCACCCAAAACATGCCAAAGTGAGTGAATAGCCTACTTTATTAATCAATTATTACTATTGTTATTTTATCTTTTTATTTCTTTAAAGAATAGCATTGTTTTCCTGCAGAAATAATGCCAAGTAAACCAAGTGTCAATAACACTAGGTTACAATATATATATATATATATATATTACAATATATATATATATATATATGAGAAATTAGCTAAAATAGGATCAGTAAAACATTATTTATATTAGTGTATAACAAGAAGCACAAACAGGTATTATTGACCTCATTGAAAAAATTAAGAGACGAAAGTGGAGTTGGGCTAGACATATTACTAGAAGAGATAATAGATGAACAATTGAAATCTTAAACTGGATTCCAAGAGATTGTAAAAGATTCAGAAAGAGACCACATGTGAGATGGATAGATTAAATAAGAAAGTGTTCAGAGCTGATGTGGAGAAGAGAAGTAAAGATCAGAGAATATGGTTTGAACTTGGAGAGACCTTTATCCTGCAGTGGATTTATAATGGTTGGTGATGATACATAACAGTAAAACTTCTTTCAATAGTTACATATAATTTTAATGCAACAATTAAATGTTTACATGCATGCATATTTAGTTATAAAGGGATATTATTTTAAATATTTAGGTAAACATTTTAAATAAAATAAAAATTATTTTATTATCTGTAATATAAATATTTGTTCAAACATTGTTATTTGTATATTTAATTTCATTAAAATATGTTTTAAAAATGTTATGTGTATACCTCTCAACTGCCCTAATGAATAAGCAAAACATCTGAAAATTTTTGTCATGGTAAAGTGCATAAACAAAATGAAACTTACAAATGTTATTGAAATGGAAAATTTTAAGCTGTTTTGCCTATGCTATTAAAAAAAATTGTTACACACCTGTATATTCAATATTTTTTATAAAATTAATAACTGAAACACAGGCTTAATATATACCATGTGCCTATATATGTAATATAGGATATATGAGCACAGACTTTCACATGACCCACCACTCTCCACTCTCTCTAATAACACTGATACACTCAAGCACATATATGGTGAAAAGATGAATAATCACCAATATACATATTTCATGCTAAACCAGCAATCATCAGTTGGTCCAGATTATCATCACCCACACATATATACTATAAGTGCTCAGATATATATTAAGATAGACAATCTTCATACTTTAATGGACTGGATCCAATCTACTACACACTCCAACTCTTCAACCATCCATCCAATTGAAAATCTGATGATGGAATGCTCGAAGGCCACCCTGAGGCCGAGATTCTTGTCACACCCATGTAGACCCAAGGTCAATCTGAACCCCACATGTACAGGACATAATCCACTAAATACATATGCAAGGATGGGCAGACATCTCTACAATGTAATAACTGAAACACAGGCTTAATATATACCATGTGTCTATATATGTAATATAGGGTATATGAGCACAGACTTTCACATGAACCACCACTCTCCACTCTATCTAATAACACTGATACACTGAAGCACATACGTGCTGAAAAGATAAATAATCACCAATATATATATATATATACGTATTTCATGCTAAACCAGCAATCATCAGTTGGTCCAGATTATCATCTCCCACACATATATACTATAAGTGCTCAGATATATATATATTAAGATAGACAATCTTCATACTTTAATGGACTGGCTCCAATCTACTACACACTCCAACTCTTCAACCATCCATCCAATTGAAAATCTGATGATGGAATGCTCGAAGGTAACGGTCCATCCAATTGAAAATCTCATGACGGAATGCTTGAAGGCCACCCTGAGGCTGAGATTCTTGTCACACCCATGTTGACCCAAGGTCAATCTGAACCCCACATGTACAGGACATAATCCACTAAATACATATGCAAGGATGGGCAGACATCTCTACAATGTAATAACTGAAACACAGGCTTAATATATACCATGTGTCTATATATGTAATATAGGGTATATGAGCACAGACTTTCACATGACCCACCACTCTCCACTCTATCTAATAACACTGATACCCTCAAGCACATATATGCCGAAAAGATAAATAATCACCAATATACCTATTTCATGCTAAACCAGCAATCATCAGTTGGTCCAGATTATCATCTCCCACACATATATACTATAAGTGCTCAGTTATATATTAAGATAGACAATGTTCATACTTTAATGGACTGGCTCCAATCTACTACACACTCCAACTCTTCAACCGTCCATCTAATTGAAAATCTGATGATGGAATGATCGAAGGCCACCCTGAGGCCAAGATTCTTGTGACACCCATGTTGACCCAAGGTCAAACTGAACCCCACATGTACAGGACATAATCCACTAAATACATATGCAAGGATGGGCAAACATCTCTACAATGTAAAAACTGAAACACAGGCTTAATATATACCATGTGATTATTTATCTTTTCGGCATATATGTGCTTGAGTGTATCAGTGTTATTAGATAGAGTGGAGAGTGGTGGGTCATGTGAAAGTCTGTTCTCATATACCCTATATTACATAAAATTAATGGAATTACTCTTTGTACACAATTTTTTTTCAAAACACTAAAATTAGTAAATTTCTTTTCTCAGAAAATTATTAATTCAATGGGGAACAAAATTTTTGTTGCACCCACAAAACACTTGTTTTTACTTAATTCGAGTGTGCTGATCTCAAATCTGACATTTTTTTCCTGTAAGCTATAGTTTTTTTTTTTTGCAATTCAAGATTTTAGGTTTTCATCTTATTGTAAAATTTTCAATATTTAGTTTAACATAATGAAGAAGAATGTCTTTCTTGGGCATCATCTTTTTGAAAATATAATAATTTATATAATGTAAATATGCTAATACACTGAAGTATATAATTGCATCAGAATTTGTCTACAATTTCAAAATATAACACATTAAAACACTTATTTTAGTCATAAAATTTGCACAAAACTTATTTAAATTGTATTCAGGCAAAAATTTGCATATGTAGCTGTTGTGTTTGTGTACTTGTTGAGGACAATATTATTTGATGCTCCAGCAGTAGTCTGCCATCATATTTCTGTCCCATTGCCCCTAATAATCCTCTTCCATCATCTTCAGATCTTGATAGGGGTGTTTTCCCTGCTTATCACTAACAGCTCCAAAGATTTGTTCATGCTTCCTAAAATGGGATACTTTAGCTGACTGGTAAAGTACATTCTTTTCTTGAAGCCTGGAGGCTAATAACCCAGCTGCTTTCTTTGATAGGCCCAAACCTCTTATTAAGTCATTCAATTCGGGATGGCTAATTACTGAGAGGTTAATGATTGCTTGGAATCAGAAGAAGATCCTTCAGATTCTATAACTATTTCCTTATGCATCTTATCAAAATACACTTGATGGGGGTGTTTTCCCTGCTTATCACTAACAGCTCCAAAGATTTGTTCATCCTTCTTAAAATGGGATACTTTAGCTGACTGGTAAAGTACATTCTTTTCTTGAAGCCTGGAGGCTAATAACCCAGCTGCTTTCTTTGATAGGCCCAAACCTCTTACTAAGTCATTCAATTCAGGATGGCTAATTACTGAGAGGTTAATGATTGCTTGGCACCAGAAGAAGATCCTTCAGATTCTATAACCATTTCCTTATGCATCTTATCAAAATACACTTGATCACCATGTACATTTTTTTCATCCTTAGAAGAAATAAAACCATTGAAAACTGGAACTGGGTATGTCTCAGAGTGTGGAATAGGTAGTATTACTGAAGGAATATTAGGATATGTGATTGTATGCCATTCTTTCTTGCTGATGTCTTTTGTATGGATCAGACAGAGATAACATGTATGCCATTCTTTCTTGCTGATGTCCTTTGTATGGATCAGACAGAGATAACAGTCACTGCTGTGATCCTTAGGTTCATGCCAAACCATGGTAATACCAAAAGGCATTCCTTTGCATTTTCCTTTTGTCCAGTTATGAAGCATTTCCTCACAATTATGACACACAATATGAGAAACCCAATTCTTGTCTTGAACACCAAGGGGAACTTGAGAATAGGCAATATATACATGTGTCACAAATGATGAAATATTGTGCCTTTGATGTTGAAGTATGTAACAGCCACATATATAATAACAGAAGGTGTCATGACTATTCTTACATTTACACCTACTCGAAGAAGCCATGATTCAATATAAAAACAAAATAAGAGATTTCTATCAGTTAATAATTTTTTTACATTTAAAAACAACTACAATTATGTAAAAGTGATGTCTGTAAAACATTAATTGCCTTGTGGTTATGTTCAATCCAAGAGTCATTGTCTTTAACTCAAATTTGAAAACCAATACATGCCATTGACTGTAACAAAAAGAAATTAAAATTGCATAAAAACTAGAGTATGCACCAAAAAAAAAAAAAACAAAAAAAAAACAGATTTTAGATTTGGAATCAGTGATGCAGAAATGCAGAAATACATAGAAAAAGTTCTAAAACCTCATGCAACAGAAAATGAAAAAAAATGTTGCCCAGTGCATTCACTCCATACCTGTAGAAATGATAAAATAAATAATGTATTGCAATTTTCTTAAAGTTTACCAAATTAATAGATTGGTCCAAAAATAAAATTTCATCAACATTTTTTGCTTTCTGACTTCTGTGATTTTACAATTAAAGCACCAAAGGTTTTTAATCATTAAAAAAAAAAAATTCACTGAGATAAAATAATTGGATCTCTTAAAGCCTTTAAGTGAACTTTAGGTTATAAAAGATATTTATTTTTACTTATTTTATATAGTAGCTTTGTTGAAATTAAATTCTCACAAGAGAAAAGCTCAAGTAAAAAAAAAAGTTTTTCAGATAATATAATATAAATTTTATATATATTATTTTAATTTCAATATTGATGATTTAGTATGAGTGTAACATGTTTTGATAAGTGATTGTTAATTAATATTAATTATTATTCATAATTAAAATATAATAGACGCTATAGGGTTTTAAAGAGTAAGTGTGAAATAAAGCTAGTCACCCTTTACATTATCAATTAGGAGAAATTTATGATGATCTTTTTGACATTTTAAATACTGATAGACTAAAGCAAGAGTTTTATATCTCAAAATCAAAAAGTATATATTCAACTGCTGTTTAATAATTGAGTTTGAATTACTTAGTAGAATTAATACAGTTACTAATCCTCTTCAGAATAAAAATATGAATATATCACTAGTTGTAGAATCTATTTGAAATTTAAAAATATACATTTCTGAATATCAATCAGATATGAATTATGAACAATTTCTTGAAATGGCCAAACATTTAATATAAAGATATGTTTGAAGAAGCAGTTTAAATCTATATTAGAAGTTCAAAAATGATAGAAAAGAGATCAATTTTAATACAAACATCTGGATAAACAACTGCAAAGGCAAGAAGATACATTTAAAGTCAACATATTTTATACACTTTTAGATACTGTGTGAGTTCTTTAAATGGCTACAAACATCTGGATAAACAACTGCAAAGGCAAGAAGATACATTTAAAGTCAACATATTTTATACACTTTTAGATACTGTGTGAGTTCTTTAAATGGCCACTTTGCATAGCTCAAAACATACATTGATTATTTTAGTTTTTATACAGAATGTTTGAAATTGGTAATGAAGATTTGCAAAAAAAACATTGTAACAATGTACAAATTATTTTGACAGATGGTAGCAATAAAGAAATAAATGCTGTAGACATTTTTGATGAGAAATCAATGTAAAAAGAAAGTGGTATGTTGTACTTAAAAACAATTACGTCACAAACAAGGCTTGACAATTTAGCTTTATTTTCTATTGAAAATGATATACGCGAAAAGTTAGATATTAATAATATAAAGATAATTTTGAAATTTCATTCACCCACTATGCTTGTAAATTATGGTTTTATTAAATATAATAAATGTTTATTTTAAAATTTAATTCTAGTTTTAATCAAATCATTAAATTGAAACAAACTATGAAATGAAATATATTTTTTGTATGTGTATTGCTTAAAACATTCTTTAATGAAATTGTTAAATTGAAACAAACTATGAGGTGAAATACATATATTACTTGTACATATATTTTCTAAAACATTGTAGTTTTTTGCTATATTTGATATCAAAATGTGTGAAATTTCATCCACCCACTGCTCTATTTTTGAAAGTAATTACCCTAATGTATTTTTGAAAATTTATGATGATGGTATGTTAGTTGTACTAATAAATTGGACTATTTACATAATCTACTATTAAATATTGAATGTCTTCAGAAAAATTTAGCTTTATTTAAAAATTAGATTCAACTGATAGTAATAGCACACAGGTTATTATATGCATAACATTTCAAGAGGTATTATTCTCCCCTCTTCTTCTGGTGTTTCTGGCCTGACCAATGACAGTACTAGCATGAGAATAAAATCTGGATCTTTAGATCTTGACTATTAAATTTTAAGGTGATGTTCTAACAAACTGAGCCATTCTGCCAAAGGCAACAGTTAGTAGAAATTTCATATACTTATCTATGAGGTTCCTCCCAATTTCTCTACTTTTTGTTAAGTATAAAGTTGATTAGTGTTTTCCATACATTATGTATAATCACACTAGGTTAAATTATGGGATTATTTGCCATTATCATGTAAGCAGCTTTTAAAAATTTTCTTCTTTGTATCTTTTTTCTCTATCCCATACTTTGTATTTTCCCAATTGAACATATGTTTATTGGTAGATACATAGTCTATTACCTTAGACATCTGTTTGCTCTCTTCTAGTCATCAGTTGTGCTCTTGAAATTGCTTTTTAATGAGATGATTGGGCTCACCAATATATTCTTCCACATTCACATGATATTGCATAGATGCAGTTTTGTTTTTCAGCAATTCAAGTTTAGGCTTTGTAAATATTAGAATTCCTCATAGTGTGATATGGCTTTGAAAAGCTGTTTTGATGTTCTACTGACTGCAGATTTTCCTTAATTTGTCTGGGATGTTTAGTATGTTTGGATACACTACTGCACAAATAATTGTTTTTTTCTTTTGATAGTGCTTTTTGTTGTCCACTTAAGGTTTTCCTAATAGCAGAAGATGGATAACCATTTATCACAAGAATTTGTTCTATATAGACCTTTTCTTTTTTCAAATCACTGGTATTTGAATCAACTTCATTTGCTCTGTTCCATAGTGATAGTAAAACTCAATGTTTTGTATTTCTGGTGTGATTGGATGTATATCCTAAGTACTTTACTGTATGTGAGTTTTTTATATACTGTAGATTTGATTTTGCCATAAGAGAGATATGTCACAAGAACATCTAAGAATGCCAATTTTTGTTCTGATTCTATTGTGAATTTAATTGAAGGGAATATTTTTTTGATGTGTTTCCAGAAAGTTTGTAGTAGTGCTCAAACAATAAATGTATCATGAACATAATGAAGCCAAATTTTATGTTAATATGAAGTAGTCTTTGTGGCAGTGGTTTCAAGTTCTTCAATATAAGTATTGCTAATTAGGAGTGACAAATGATGAGCCATAGTCATTCCTTCAGTTTGTTGGAAAAATTCTGTGTTGTATTGAAAACCAGTTGTTATTATGAAGAATGTTAATAGCTCCATTATACTATCAATAGGAAGCATTATTCTAATTTGAAACTATTATCCCAATTTATTTATTTTTTCTTACAGGAGACACTTCTCCTTCACATTATCTTACTAGAATGCCAGTTTTTTTCAATTTCCATATTCTAGATTAATTCTACTAAGTGTCTAGAAGCTGGATCTTGTGTGCCAAAGATCTAAGAACTTTGAGAAGAAATCTTGACAAGTTTTGGTATGGTGGATTTCTAGATCCAACAATAGGTGTTAGTGAAATAAGATTCTAATAGGTTTTAGGTAACCAAAAATATGAGGATGGTGTTAACATACTTTTTTTTAAATCACTAATCAACTTTACACTTAGGAAAACATGAAAAAATCTGGAGGAATTTATAAATAAGTATATGAAATTTCTACTGAAAGTTGCTTTTGGCAGTATGGCTCAGTTGTTTAGAGAATTACCTTAAAATTCAATATTCAAGAATCTAATGATCCAGGTTTAATTCACATGCGAATATTGCCACTGGTAAGGTCAACAACACTTTGAAGAAATGTGGAGAATAATACCTCTTGAAACATTATGCAGATACTAACCTGTGTCTATTATTAACAGGTGAAGGTAATTGGAATAGTTAAAGAAAGTTAAATTTTTCTAAAGACATTCAATTTATTAATATTAGATGATGGAAATAGTCTAAAATATAAATACAAATAATTATCCTATTTGTCAAATTGGATGGCAACTGCTTACTAACACAAACTGAGCTTGTAAATTACATTTTTATTAAATATAATAAATAATTATTCTAAAATTTAATCCAATTATTAAATTGAAACAAAGTACAAAACAATATATATATTTTCATATACATGTATTGCTTAAAACTGCTTTTATTTCTAAAAGTAATCACCATAACTAAATTAAAATGTTATCAAATTGAAAGAATAAAAATCTTTACTGTCCTCTTATGAGTATTATTTAAAACAAGTCAAAACTCTGAGAATAATTGTTAACTGATATACATGAAACTATTGAACATTTTTAATATTTTCCCAACCTCTGTTCCATATCCAAGAAACTAAATGATTTATTGAAAGGATGAGTATCTTATAATGATTAGGCTTGCATTAATTAGTTATATACCAGATTTTGAGCAATTCTATTGAATTTATATATAGAAAACCTCAATTTTAAAATTTCATTCTAACTTGAAACAAATCAAAACTTAACAAATAAACTAACAAACATACAAACGGATTTCCCAACTTCAGTAAAAGCATTTAATTAACAATACTTACAATATCATTAATCATCTATAAAATATCTTCACTGAAAGATATAAATGCAATAATAAAAAGACTTTTTATACAGAGAAGATATTAAGAAAATGAAGTGTAACTTTATTGTATTTTTATTATAATATTCTACTATAAATCCATAATCTGAACAATATCTTTAAAAATGATTAATATCTTCATTTTTTTAATTCACAATTTTTTGAAGACAAAATTTTAAACTTATTTTTAAAATTATGAAGACATTTTAATATAATTAACTTTATGCATTTTTGTATGTATTTTTATAATACACATATAAAGATCTTAATGAAGACGAAAGCTGGTTTGATAAATATAATATAGTTATTAATAGTTGTTTATTTCAATATTATTTTGATTGATAATTTATATATATATATATATATATATATATATATATATATATATATAAATTATTATATATATATATATATATATATATATATAATGATGATAATAATAGAAAAGAAATATTGCTAGAATTAGAAGAATAACATTATTATTAATTACTGACAACATATTATGAGGCTAAGATTATTTCAATGTTTTATGTTTAAAAGTTAAACAATTCAACATAATTATTAGCTATTGATAAGTTAAAATCTCACTATAGTTCATCAAATCCGGATCACAAACTTTTTTCCTTATAATAATCAATAAACATTATCATTTTATTTGTTTCCATTTGAAATTAGGTTTGATCTGATAATAAAGTCAATTTTTTGAAATTTTTATAATTTTTTTAGTTTTTAATTATTATTTTGTGCTTTTTTATAGCTTAGTTTAAATTAATTTTGACTTTTGAATTTTTTCACTTTATTTGTGCTAAAATAGAAGTTGAATAAAATTATGAAAAAAAGAACTGTTGGTGAACTGGAAAAACAGACAAACATTTTAGTTTAGTAAAAAAGTACCCTGTATAAATTAAGAGACATTTGATTTGTCAATATTTTATAGAAACATTTTTTGAGATTAATATGCCAGAAATATAATTTCAGAAAACTACATATAATTTAACTTAAAAGGAAGATTGCATCAGCATATCACATCTTATATATAATTGTTTTATGACACTTAAGAACAATTTGTCAAATTTTTATCATAGTAATTTTTGATGCTGATCATTTTTGGGATAATTGCATAACAATAAAGGGGTAAGTAAACATATTCAAAGATGCTTGTGGTAATAGAATTTTTCCAAGATAATAGTTCATGGGGGCAATCATAGTTTGATGAGTATGAGAATAAATGTTAAATATCATAAACATGTTCTGCCTAATAAATTAGTTTAAATATTGTTAAATTTTGGTGAGCCATATTTGAAAAACAACTGGTGTTTAAAATCCGCTACTAATCTATTTAAGAAGATATGAGAACTTTTTTCATAACAATGGCTTAATATTTTTCTAAATCAATAATTTTTTTTTCAAAATCATGGAATACTTTTAATTATGAGTTCATAAATCTAACAACAGAAATGTGCATGAACATCCATTTTTTTAAATATTACAGATGTCCATTAAAGTTTGAAGATTTGGTATCTTAATATAAACTGAGCACTGAGTATATATGTGTGGGAGATGATAATGTGAATGAAGTTATAACTGCTGGTTTAGCACAAAATACAGATATTGGAGATCATTTATTTTTCTCACATGTGTGTGGTCATATCTATCAGTTATATGAGATAGAATGGATTGCTGAAGGGAGCTTGAAAGTCTGTGTTTAAATTCCTTAAATTATATTTAAACTTCAACTATATAAATTATATTAGTATTTAACTATTACAGATTCAGCCTGTATTCTGCCGATCCCTCTTCTGTGTTTTTAAATAGACAAGATCCTATATATGACAAGTCAAAGAAACTTCTTAAAGTCAACATGAGCATGACAATAATATTGACATCAAGAAGATATTTGGACATTCATCATAATATTTTCAAAGATATGAATGACTGAAAAGTTGGAGGATGGAGTAGATTGAAGCATGTTCATTAAAGTTCAAAAATTTGCTTTCTTAATATAAACTAAGCACTGAAGATCATTTATTTAACATGTGTGCAGTAATGTGTATTGGTTGTATGAGATAGAGTGGATAGCTGAAGAAAGCTTGAAAGGTTATGTTTAAATTCCTTAAATTATGTCCAAACTCCAGATATAGATGCAAAACTTTCCCTACAATAGCACTACTCAATGCAAGCTAGAATAATCAATGGATGTAGGAAGGTTTGTGCATAAAATCCCTATCTAGTGCTATTCATCCATTATTCCCAGACTAGTTTCTAGCTTGTGGCTTTCATGAATGAGGAGCCTAGAAGCCACAAACTAGAAACTAGCCTGGGAATATTAGATGAGTTAGCACTAGATAAGGATTTTATGCACAAATCTTCCTGCATCCATTGATTACTCCGGCTTGCACTGAGTAGTGCTATTATATGGAGAGGTTTTGTCTCTGTGAGAACAACTTGTGTAAGCAAAAAGAATGGTGATCATGTGATATTTGATGGTTTAATACCAATCCTGCCCAATAGGATTATGATAACTATGTTTTACATTGAGTTACAATTGCTGAAAAAAAAATTAAACAAGTATTGAATTAAAAATTTAAAAACTGAAATTTGATTCTCTCTTTTTTATATAATTAATGAAAAATGTCAACTATAGTAAGTAAATAATGAATATCCTAAACTAATAGTAAAACATTTTTCATTTTAAATTTTGTTTTAATAAAAGTTTATAAATATTTTTCATTTTAAATAAACGGATATTTAAAAGTTTTGATTACAGTTTCATTTTTAAAATTTATTTTACTTTGACATTGTTAGTCGTATTCTGAAATTCAAATTGATATTGAATATTATTTTTTGATAATTGCTTTATAGCAAAAAATATGGAATTATGAAATTATGGAAGCTTCAGAGTATAAAATTGTATAATGCTTATATAGAATAACACATATATCGAAAGCCTGTTTCTGCTTCAAGAGATTTTAAAAAGGTTAATAAAAATGAACTATATTTTACAAATAGTGATTAAGATTTTGAAAAACAACCAAAGCAGCATATAATATAATAAAATCTATATTGACTTTATTTTTCTCTTTTAATAATTCTTCATAAGAAATGTCTTTTATTTATTTATTTTGTATTAAAATTATTAATTTGTTTTGCTTTATGATATTTTCATGTCAATGTATTATTACTGATTTATCACTAACATTGATATTGGGCAGCATTGTGTAGAACACTGGTGGTGACACTTGATCAGGGATGCCATGTGCATGTGTGTAAGTTGTGTGGGCACAAAGGCAGTTCATCAATGGATACCAATTACTTAATAAAACTTATATGTAAATAAAATGTTTAGATTTCTGAATCACTCTATTGTTAGAAACACATTTTGATTGCAAATATTTTTTATTTAGATATAAGAAAATAATTTTTTTATTTTATCTTGTGACTATTGTTATAAATATGCTAAACATTATATATTCTACTATTGAGCTAAACTGAACAAATGGTCACCATTTTGTAATAAATTGTTACATTTTTATTAACCATTGTCAAACTCACTCCACTCACAACTTTGACACCATCCATCTCAGATAAATGCAATAATGATTATTACTAATAATTTTCTAAACTAGAGATTATCTCTAGAACAGACTTAAAGTTTAAACTTCAGTTAAATATTAATATATCTGATTTTTTAAATGTTAAACATACACACACATGGAGTTATTGACCTTTCTTTTTCCCATGTGTAATATCTTTATAGATATATTAAAAAACCTCCATACTTCCCTATTTTTTTTAAATTCATATAAGTAAAGATACAGTAAAAGACAAATGACCCCCAAGATGCATTTCCTGCTGAACCAGCACTCATCAGTTGGGCCAGGTCACTATCTCCCATATATATCATAATCTCTATTACATGATGAGTATTTATCTATAGTAAATTGTTACATTTTTATTTACCATTGTCAAACTCATTTCACTCACAAGATCATCTTAGATAAATACAATAATAATTATTAATATTTACTAAGGCTATAAATCTCAAGAATGTGCATGTGAAAATGCAAAGGTAGGGACCTCTACAGGTCTTAACCACAAGCTTACACTTTGGAAAAAATGTGCGTTTAAATAAATTTATAATAATGATTATTACTAATTATTTTCTCAAGTAGCTCTAGCACAGATATAAACTTTAAACCTCAGTTAAAGATAATAATTAATACAATTTATATATAAATAAAAATGTTTGGATTTACAAATCACTTTTATAGATGAAATACACAGGCTTATATATACCTGTGTCTATATATGTCATAGACAGGGTATGAGCACAGACTTTCACATGACCCACCACTCTCCACACTATCTCATAACACTGATACACCTGAACACACATATGTTGAAAAGATAAATAATCACCAATATACATATTTCATGCTAAACCAACAATCATCAGTTGGTCCAGATTACCATCTCTACACATATATGCTACAAGTGCTCAGATATATATTAAGATAGCAAAACCTCCTACTTTAATGGACAGGCTTCAATGTACTTCACACTCCAACTCTTCAACTGTCCATCTGATTGAAAATCTGATAATGGAACGCTCAAAGGCCACCCTTAGGCCGAGATGTTGACCTAAAGGTCAATCTGACTCCTCATGTACATATAAGCCTGTGTATTTCATCTGTTACATATTAGAGATGTCTGCCTATCCCTTGTATATGTATTTAATGGATTATGTCCTGTACATGAGGGGTCAGATTGACCTTTAGGTCAACATGGGTGTGACAACAATCTCGGCCTAAGGGTGGCCTTTGAGCGTTCCATCATCAGATTTTCAATTGGATGGACAGTTGAAGAGTTGGAGTGTGGAGTACATTGAAGCCTGTTCATTAAAGTAGGAGGTTTTGCAATCTTAATATATATCTGAGCACTTGTAGCATATATGTGTAGAGATGGTAATCTGAACCAACTGATGATTGCTGGTTTAGCATGAAATACATATATTGGTGATTATTTATATTTTCGACATATGTGTGTTCAGGTGTATCAGTGTTATGAGATAGTGTGGAGAGTGGTGGGTCATGTGAAAGTCTGTGCTCATACCCTGTCTATGACATATATAGACACAGTTATATATAAGCCCGTGTATTTCATCTATTACATATTAGAGATGTCTGCCTATCCCTTGTATATGTATTTAATGGATTATGTCCTGTACATGAGGGGTCAGATTGACCTTTAGGTCAACATGGGTGTGACAACAATCTCAGCCTAAGGGTGGTCTTTGAGCGTTCCATCATCAGATTTTCAATTGGATGGACAGTTGAAGAGTTGGAGTGTGGAGTACATTGAAGCCTGTCCATTAAAGTAGGAGGTTTTGCTATCTTAATATATATCTGAGCACTTGTAGCATATATGTGTAGAGATGGTAATCTGGACCAACTGATGATTGCTGGTTTAGCATGAAATACTAATATTGGTGATTATTTATCTTTTTGACATATGTGTGTTCAGGTATATCAGTGTTATGAGATAGTGTGGAGAATGGTGGGTCATGTGAAAGTCTGTGCTCATACCTTGTCTATAAATCACTTTTATTTAAATATCCTAATTTATATAAAAATGACACATAACTATTAATAATTTAATTATAAATTAACTTATATAAAAATTATTGTCTCTAATAATTACAATAATTCTGCAGTAGTCATATAGGAGACTACATTTATCAGTTTGTATGATATAGCACAGTGGTTAAAGCATCCACACCATCAATATCAGGTACTGGGGTTGATTTTGATAATGCCTCAAAATTTTTGTTTATTTTTAAAAACAATATTTTCATTTTAATAGCAATATTTTGTTTTGCATGATTTCCTAATCTGCTTTTTCTAGCAGTTGGACATATAGGGTTTGTTATTTTTCTAAAAGCTTATAATTGATCAGAAATATTACCCAAATATATCCAAAAATTATTTTTTGATTGCAGGTCAGCCATTTGCTTTAGCTACACGATAGCCCAAATTCAAGAAACACAGAATTAGTAAAAAAAGTTTGTAATACTTAAAAAAGATACGCACCAAAATATTTAATTCTTAACAAATTTGATTATATTGATATTTTAATATAACTTTGTTAAATGTAACAATAATATAACATTATTTGAAAGCTTCCAATTATCATTATATTGTGAATAAACAAAACCAAATGTTTTTTTTTTTTTTAGTTATTTAACATAACATTAAAATCAAGTGTGGCTTTTAAAAATTTATCAAATAAACAATAAAATATGAAAATTTAAAAATTTCTGTAATAAAGTATACCTATTAATAATGGAAAAACACATATATAAAAAAATTAGATGAAAGTGTAAATATTTTATTATTGAAGGAATATATCTTTTTTAATTAAAATGTAAATAAGTTTATGCATGAGTGATTCTAAATGGGTTTTTAAATAAACATGAAGTATTTTTAACAAATTATTGCCATGTCACTTAAAGTTGATTTAAATATTGATAAAGAAGTGTAAGAGTTAGATTAGCCTTGTTATAATTAATGTATTTCAGAAAAGATAAATGGAGACAAGACATTATGTAAGGAATAGAAATAAATGGCTTCTCACTATGAAGGACAGAGCTTCAAAATTGTCTAGACTTCAGAGACAAGGCAGAAGAAGATACCACTGAATGTTGTACCCAAGAGAATCATACTATGAATGTAGATAATATTTTTAGTGAGCAGGTTAGTAAATTACAAGTACAATTAGTTATATAATATCAGAGAGCCTGAGAAGCAGGGAGGGAATATGATATAAGGTTTCATGTGTGTGTGTGTATGTTGGGGTGGAGGTTTTTTTAAATATGATAAAAACACTTAGATATTTAAAAAAATTATCTTATTTGCAGATAATTTCTATCTCTACTAGAAATTTTGCAGGATTATTCAAAAAAATAATACAAAAACTTAAGAAAAAAAATTAAACATTTGAAATTCAATAAATTTTCACATAGGTTACCAAATAATTTTTGTTTTAAAGTATTATTTAATTATTGTTTCAAAAGTTTTTTTACTTTCTGGGTTTATTTTATAAAAAAATAAATGAATAAAAGACATAAGGTAATTACCAAACATGTTAAATGAAGGCAAAACTCTCCATACAGTAGTGCCACCCTGTGCCAAACAGAGTAATAAATGGATACCAGAAGGCTTGTACATAAAATCCCTATCTAGTGCCTACTCATCCAATATCCCAAGACTAGTTTCTGGCTTGTGGCCATCATCAGTGAGGAGCCTTGGATCTGAGAGCACTGCACTTAGATCTAAGGATCTAATGCAACCCTCCAGCAACCACCTTTTAACTCTAATTTACTACAATACTATGAGATGAAATTGAAAACACAATAATATTTTCAATCTAAGCTCAATAGCTTATATAGTCATAAGGGTCTGAACTCATTCAGCACCAATACATTTTGGTGTCTTTGGCTTTTAAACAACCATAGCCATGACTATCCTATTAGGCAGGATTGGTGTTAAACCACTAAACATCACATGATCACCATCTCTATACTAGTACATAATTGTTGTAAACAAAGGCAAAACTCTCCATACAGTAGTGCCAACCTGTGCCAAACAGAGTAATCAATGGATGCCAGAAGGTTTGTGCATAAAATCCCTATCTAGTGCCTACTCATCCAATATCCCCAGACTAGTTTCTGGCTTGTGGCTATCATCAGTGAGAAGCCTTGGATCTGAGAGCACTGCACTGATGATGGCCACAAGCCAGAAATTAGTCTGGGGATATTGGATGAGTAGGCACTAGATAGGGATTTTATGCACAAGCCTTCCGGCATCCATTGATTGCTCTGTTTGGCCCAAGGTGGCACTACTGTATGGAGAGTTTTGCCTTTGTTTACAACAATTATGTGCTAGTATAGAGATGGTGATCATGTCATGTTAAATGACTAAAGTCATATTTTAAAATTTTTAAATCAATGAGGAAAAATGTTGTTTAATTTACAAATTTTATGTATGGGATGAGAGGGAGGGAGGGGCTAAAATTTATCGTTCATAGAGATGCCTCTTATCCATATGGCAAGAACTACAATTAATTGTTGATTGCATTCATAACACTTTACAAATTATGCAATGGAAGAAAGCAATATAAACTTCTTTAATTTGTATGATTTTCAGGAATAATCTTGATTTCTAATTAGCTAATACTATAACAATAATCCCAACACAAAAATAAAGTAATTTATCATTGATACAAATAAAATAAATTCTATAATGAAGCCTGTCAGCATAGATAAATAGGTAGACAAAAAATACAAAAATAAATATAAATTGATAATAGACAAATACATCTATATATATAAGTAAACAATAGCCTAGATACATAAAGGAAACGAATAAAAATATATAACAAGACTAAAAAGATATCAAATGATTTTCTCAAATTTTCTAGGGTGCAGAGTATATACATATATAATATATTTATTTGTAGTTATTTTTACATTCATGTAATGTGGGAAAATATTTTTACTTTACTTTAAAAATTGAAACATCAAGTAATTGCAAAGTGAAGACATCAATATTACTTTTGCTTTATTGAGTAGGTTGAAATTCCTATGAAACTGGCTTTAAAAAAAGTCTTTGCTTTTACCATTACAAGTGAGACTGAATGTGAGGTAGGAAAGCTATTAAATCAAATAGATTTTAAGACCAGGGAATAATAAATAACAAAATGCTTGCGAAAGATTGAACGGTAAATTAAAATTTTTATCAATTTCTTTAAGATATAATTTATACGATTAACTTAAAAAATAAAATATAACAAATATTTATAAGATGTATTAGCACAAAGTAATAGCTTTTGTATTTTCATTTAAATTGATTTATATTTATATACTTATTTATTTTTTGGATCTATTTATGAATACGCATATGCATATATATATAATCTTATAATTGAATATTTATAAATATAGTAATTAGATATATGTAAAGTATAACTTGAAAAATTTTATCTGCTTAGGAGCGTTTTCGACTATCCTCATAGTTGTCAACCATTTGAAAGTCTAACCTTCCCACAGTTCCGTGATCTTAACGTTTGCTGCCTGTCTGCTAATTAAGTCTTGTTTGTATTTGTAAATATTATCATAGCTTCCTTTATTTTCCTTTTGTTGTTATTTTTTTCAATTTGCAATATTTTTACATTATTATAATTGAAGTTAAAACCATAAATACATGACTTATTACGGTCATAAAAAACGGACGCTGAAACATTATTATTCACTTTGCAAAAATTTAAATTGCAAAGTAAATAATAATGTTTCAGCATCTGTTTTTTACAACCATAAAAAGTCATGTATTTATGGTTTTAACTTCAATTATAATAATGTAAAAATATTGCAAATTGAAAAAAATAACAACAAAAGGAAAATAAATGAAACTATGCTAATATACAAATACAAACAATATTTAATTAACAGACAGGCAGCAAATGTTAAGATCACAGAATTGTGGGAAGGTTAGCCTTTTTCAAAGTGTTTGTTGACAAAGACTATGAGGATAGTCGAAAGCACTCCTAAGTGGATAAAATTTTTAAAGTTATACTTTACATATATCTAATTACTGTATTTACAAATATTCAATTATAAGATTACCTATATTGATTTAAAAAAATACAGACATTGAATTATAATATTATTGCATATATATAATCATTAAAACCTCTTAGACAATCTCAATATCAATAATAACCAACAATCTCAAACTGATGTCAAGGCAATCTTCTTTTAACAACAAAGATGGAATATATATATATATAGTTTGTCATGACAAAAATGCTTATATGATTATTTATTTTTTAGGTCTATTTATGAATATATATATAATCATTAAACTTACTTAGATAATCCCAGTATCAATAGCAATCATCAATCTCAAACTGTTGTCAAGACAATCTCCTTTTAACTATAAAGGAAGAATATATATATATATATATATACACACAGTTGTGTATAAAAAAATTCATTATGAGAAAAGATGATGAGAGTTTCTGAGCTGATGGATGGATGTAATGAGAAATGCACTAATAAAAATCTGCAATATTTGAGATATTATTGACATATTAATGGTAATTATTGAAATAAGACCTGCACAAATTAAGGCAGTAGAAGAATAGTAGACTTAAGATCCATGGACTGTGATTCACCTCTGTCAATTCTGATGCTCAAATTTTATGTGTACCCTTAGAAACAAACTATTTATCAATTAGTTATTTTCATTTAGTTAGATATGCTCTAGCTCAGTGGTCAGCAATTTTTAGATATTGCTGACCACTAACATAATTTTTTAAGTTATAAATTAATACAAGTATTGAGCATGATATAACATATATATTTATTCATATATTAATATTTATAAGTCTTATAATTTGTTAAAGAATTATGTTTTATTTTGTGTTTTGTCAATATGATGTTTATTTTATTTAATAAAAATAAATGAATGTATAAATATGTATTTGCTACATTTTATATACGTAATTTTCTAATTTGTATCTACAAAAATTATTTAAGATTAACAACTAATAGTATTTGATTCTTTAATAATTTTTATAGGTGTGTTTTTCAAAATTCTTAATAAAATTTTTTAGTTTTAGTTCACCCAATTATCAAGGGTGCGCCATAGTCAAATTTGATACCTAGTCAACGGTACAGATTTTGGTATTCTTATATTGTTATTTTTTCTATGCCACTGACTGAGTAGGGGTTAATTAAACACCAATTAGCAATATAATGTGCTTGTTCTAATTGCACATATAATAAAATAATGCAGGTTAAACAAAATTTATCTTTTATTTAAAAATTTTATTAGTTGAGATTAGCGAATTTAAATAATATCTGAATTTCTTTGTGAATCATCAAAATTATGTCATGGATCATTAGTGATCCAAAGACCACCAGTTTCTGACTGCTGCTCTAGCTGATGTATTAATTCTGCATTGATAGTTTAATATAGTGAATTAAATTGCATTTTAGTATAGGTTATAATATATCATGCATCAGTAAGCAGCTTAAAATTTAGAACTGTGAATAAAAACTATTATGGAAGTTAAGTACATTTAAGCAATATATATATATATTACGAATTATCACATAATTGTATACATAGATTCAGATAATATAAAATTATATTAAATGCTCATGACAAAAACAATTTTCATGTAAGTCAGAGCTAGAGAATTTCATAGTTTACCAACCTACTTTATTAATTATAATAGCAACATTTTAATAAAATAGATGGATATGTTGAATGATAGTAATGTGATAGCAATTTGATACTATGATCAAACCTTTCCTGACAGCAAGTTATTTTAAAATGCTTTTCTTGGGACTCCATATTATATGTAGAAAAAAAATGTTAGAATTTTTTGGAAGAATATTATTATATACATCAAGTTAATCATTATTTAATTGCAAATAGCTTCTGTTTGACTTCTAATAAAACTAACTTATTATACATGCTTTAAATATTGTTGGTCAATCATAGACTTATCTGAATTATATGAAAATACGAAAACAAAGCTTTTTGTCCTTACCATTAGAGTGCAATAGTTTTATAAGCTGAAGTATAGAGATTTGTATATAAAAATTAAAAATATTAAATAGTAAAACATAAAAAAATGAAGAAAGAATGCTAAAACTTTCAGATATTGTTTTTTTCTTTGAAATTCTAAAATCCATAAATGCTCATGAATAATTAAAAGATAAACCAATATTCTTAGAATTTTCCATGGCATGAGAATGGTTTTTTTCCAAGTTACTCATAGATAAACATTATAGAAGAAGGCAATACTCACCACCTTTTCCAAGAGACAAATGGCAAAGACTTCTAGTCTTATTTTATTCTCTAATTAAAAAATAGTTAGATACCCATTTACTAAGCAATGTTGGATAACTAGTTAATTAGACTATGGCTATCTACCTTAAAACTCCTAAGCTTCTTGAAAAAAATCACTTCACTTAGGATTCAAACTCTAGGCTATAAACATAGGAGTCAGATGCACTATCTTTGCACCACAAAGTTTTTAATACACAAACCCACATATTTATAGGGACAATTAGAGGGGGAACAGAAGGGGAAGCTGCCTCAGGCCTCAAAATATTAGGGGCCTCAATTTGACAACTCAATATATTAACCTCTTCACTTGTAAACATCCATATTGGATATTTAAAAAATTATGTTAAGCCACAAATTCTATCATAACTTAAGTTTGTATTATTCAAAAATGACATAATATATATTTTTTGAAACATAAAATACCAAAGAATGTAATTAAGCTTAAAAAAACATAGCCATTAATATTCAAAGTAATAAACAGAGCAAAACTCTCCATAGAGTATTGCCACCTGTGCTAAACAGAGTAATCAATGGATGCCAGAAGGCTTGTGCATAAAATCCCTATCTAATGCCTACTTATCCAATATTCCCAGACTAGTTTCTGGCTTGTGGCCTTCGTCAGTGAGGAGCTTTGGATCTGAGAGCACTGCATCTAGATCTTAGGATCTAATGCAACCCTCTAGCAACCATCTTTTATCTCTACTTAACTACAAAACTATGAGAATGAAATTGAAAACACAAAAAATATTTTCAATCTAAGCTCAATAGCTTATATAGTCATATGGGTTCTGAACTCAGTTCAGCACCCATACATTTTGGTGTCTTTGGTTCTTTTACAACCATAGCCACCACTATCCTATTAGGCAGGATTGGTGTTAAACCATTAAGCATCACATGATCACATTTCCTATACTAGCACATTAATTGTTGATAAACAGAACAAAACTCTCCATACAGTATTGCCACCTGTGCTAAACAGAGTAATAAAAAAGGAATAAAATTTTAATATTTTTAATAATTATTTTCATATTATTTCATAAATTCTAAATTTTCATGCACACATTTTAAAATTATATTTTAGGTAGTAAATTAGTTGCATTCATCAGTAAATTTTTAATAAATTGATATATAATAAAACTTACCTAAGGTAATCCTTCACTTGAAAACTTTGTAGAATAAAGACATTAGTACCATTCATTTTTCCTAGTAGCTCTTTGAAATGTATTTTCATACAGGAGTTTGCAATGAATAAGTCATTCCTAATAACATCCTTAATAACAAGTAGTTAATATTGATCAATAATTAGTATAACTTGAATATTATAAAAAAGAACTTCAATAAAGTTTGTAATTTATTAAAAATTACTACTAAAACAATAAAAAGTGAATGAAATATTAAATTCATTATAGAGTTAAGTTTGAGGTACATAAGTTAATTGTTTAGAGTCAGTACAATGTAGTATTATTTATTCTATCTTTATAGATTTTGATGGCTCATATTAGTTCATACTACTATGACCAGTAAATTCAGTGCCACCTCTCTTTGCATTTGATGTGCAGCTTTGAAATTTACATTGCTGTAGTCTATAATCAGCCTAAGTTTATATACTCTGTCAAAATCTTTACTTTTAGCATTTGGCATATTTTTATTATTATTAAAATGCAGACAAGACATTATAGAAAAAAATCTAAATTGGGTTATAATATTTGCAAAATATGTTTGTCTTTGTCTCATATCAGAACTCTAGATATCTAATTCATATGCTAGATATCTGAACTCAATTTCCACTACCATATCAAAAAAATGCAGATAATTCATGATATAAGTTTAAACAATCATGAGCTATTTTTTTGATCAGGTATATGTTAGTTTCAAGAATAATTTTTTCATATATTTTTTTGGCAAATATAAATTCAAATAATAATTTTAAAATATATAAAATTAAATACTTACCATAGAAAGCTTCTCTTAATAACATTCAATCCTTATACAGACTAAGAATATTGGTGAAATCTTGCATTTTTTCTGATGTAAATTTCAGGATAAACATAATTCCATTAAACATGAAAAAACTGGAAGACAAAAAAATTCAATTTACTTATTTACAAAAAGTATCATAAAAATTTTAATTTTTAATAGTAGTAAAATGATACTTACACTTTTTGGAATTAAAAAAAAAAGTTGAAAACAAAGATGTAAAAAGCACATGCATAGATTTCTGGAAGTTTTAAATCAAAACCGGATGTTGCAAATTTTAAAATTCAAGAATGCATTGTGTGAGCATGCCTACGAACAGATTTTAAACAAAAGCATAGGAGAAGGCAAAGCGATGTCATGGCTCATAGAATGACCTTAATTTTATAGTTAAATTCTCCAAAAAATATTTGAGAAAAACTTTTCCAAGCAGACATACCATGAATCGAAAATGTAAGCCAGTTTAGAGATGAGGTGCCAATTTTATGACTCTGCAACGAAAGCAACTGCAGTGCTTGGCGACTGGCAGAACTAATAGTCTCAGCCCCCTGTCAGTGAGTTCTGTGTTTTTTGAAACTAACAGTGGTAGAATGAATCAACCCTATCCAAGTGCTTTCTGAATGTGATCTGCTTGCTCGTTTCTGCAACTCGTAACTAACTGCTCCTGGAGTTCTGTTTTCGTCCTTGTAAGTAAAAATTATCATTTCTTCTCTTTCTCTCCCCATGTTCTTATTTTAAATTTTGAAGGGCTTCTAAAATATTAGTTGCCCCAGACCTCACATTTCATCTGAAAGGCCCTGTACATATATATATATATATAAATTTCAAACATTATGTAAGCAAAATATTTTTTACTTGTAATTATTTTATATATTGAGATGGTATTTTTCCATCTCATAATAAAATATTAGATATTTTATTATCTAATTTAATAGAATATAGATATTGGATTTTAAAGTAATGTTTATTTTTTATTTTTTGTTATATATAGACTAAAATAGATGGATAACACTAATCTATTAATTAATCACAAATCTAATTAAAGTTTTTTTTAATTATACATTGGTTGTAAATAGTGCTGGTAGAGGAAGAATAAAGTACTCTCCATGGTAGAAATGTTAAAGCAAATAATTTAATTTTAGATTTTTATTTTGTATTGAAAGTCTTTAATTGTATTGAAAAATTAAGGATAAAAAATCTTATAAATTCAATCGAAAAGATAAGACATGTAAAGTAAGTAAAAATAAAATATATTTGTGCTGCATTCTTTTTGTAAATGATAGTAAAAATAAAACGGAAGTGTTAAATTTGAAAAAGAAAATGTTAAGGATAAGGAGGGGGGGGGGAGATATTCTGCAAAGACTATAATAACAAATTTATTTTTAGATTATCATTTTTATCTCGTTGCAAGCTTCGTCAATGTATTCAGCTTAGAGAAAACCATGATTCATACTGGGAATTCTTTTTCCCTCAGCCATATCAACCTATGCGGAATTGTGAAAGCAAAGTCATTGCCCAAAGGACACAGAACTATCAGCTAGCTAATTGAAACACTATAACTATGATAAAGCAAACTTTAACCACCTTATATGTATATGTAAATTCAGAAGCAGCAAATTACAGTTAATGATAGAATCCTTTCTAGCAATGCTAGTAAGCTGACCAACTGTACTTCCAAATTGATATTGATCAATGCTAGTAGGGTAGGTCAAATTTCTCCACAGGAACAGCATGTCAAGATTTGAACTGGATGAACTATTTTGCAAATATGCAATTAGACTCATTATTTGCTTAAAACATAAACTATTTGTGAAATAACATTAAAAACAAGAGAGCATATTACATATAAAATTTAATTTTATTTACTTATAAGATGCAATGTATTTCTCATATATTAATTTTTGTTTTATAATTTTATGTGTGTTACTGCTAGTATTTATGATATAATCTAATGAATCCTGTTTTGGTATATCCCTTGGGACTAATTCTGCAGGGGTTTTACATTTGAGCAAGTGCTTTTATTGAGATAAGTTTGATTTTATTTTTACTTTAAGTAATCACAGATTAAGAATGAGATTTTGGTATAATTGCTATAGTTTGCCAACTTTGTTCTGTGCACTCAGGTCACATTATATGCTAAAATAGAGATGGAGTTGCATTGGGTAATCTCTATGCTTAGATTACTCAAATACTCTCATGTGTCCTGGAGTCATTCTTGATTGAGTGATAGTCAGTTATTCTTTTAAATTATCATTTCAATAATTTTAAGACATTTCACATATACATCTTGGGTATTTTATTCACACCTTAATTTAGAATTGGATTTTGTATTAAATAATGAATGTAAAATATTTTTATTGAGAAGACAGAGAGTTAATTGGATAGGGATTTAAAACTTTGGGATCAAACAAATTTATTAGATCATATTAAAATATTGAAATAATAAAAAGATTTTAGCATACCTTAATTTTTATGTTATGAGCTAAGATTTGTTAGTGTATTAATAAATATTTTCTTTATCTCCATAGTCTTATCTTTTATTTAATAAATTTTAATCCATTTAAGGTAGTAAGAGAGAAATATTTATCTCTGGTGGTGTTTATGCACCTGAAAAATTAGTTTATTGTTATGAATACGATCACTAAAAAATAAATTATGATCAGTTTCCTTGAAATGATTAACAGTTATTCTTTTCAAGTCTAGTGATGTGCTGTGATATAGCTGCTTTTTTATTGAAGTCAGGAATTTCTAAGCCACTATGCCCAGGTAAACAGTTAGCCACCTCATTTTTCCTTTTCATTTCCCACCCTATATTTTCCCCATATTATCCTCTATCCTGCTACATGCTATTTCCACAACTTCTTCTTTGTCCACTCTATGATCTTTATATCTAGATCCTTCTTATCTTTTTCCAAACCTAGCATAAAAACCAAAAACCCACTTTCTGTACAGTCACTTTATTTATATTTATTCTCCCTCAACTTCATTCTTTGTACACTTTCTGCTTGTAAATATTTACATTCAATTAGAAGATGCCCAATATTATGATGATGATATATTATTAGATGTGATATATTGGACTATTTCCATCATTTATGAGTGAATGTTGAATGTATAGAAAATCTTAAACTTTATTTAAACTTTCCAAATACAAACAACTTGTTAGTAATAACACACATAGACAATACAGGTTAGTAATTACACAACATTTCAAGTAGTAGTATTTCCCACTCTTCTTCAGTTGTTGCTGGTCTGATATGCATAATGACAGTATTTGCATACAAGTGAAACTCATACCTTTAGATTCTTGAATATCGAATTCAAGGTAGCGTTTGCCTTAAATTCGATATTCGAGAATCTAAAGGTAGAAATTCAACTTCTATGCAAATACTGTCACTGTGTATATTAGGCCAGCAACACCTGAAGAAGAGTGGAGAATAATACTACTCGAAACGTTGTGTAATTCCTAACCTATATTGTTTAACTATGTGCTATTACTAACAAGTTGTTTGTATTTAGAAAGTTTAAATAAAGTTTACAAATTTTCTATACATTCAACATTCACTCATAGATGATGGAAATAGTCCAAAAATATTACATTTAATAATATACCATCATCGCAAACCTTCAGGCCTAATATTAATTCCAGGTTATGTCCTGGGGGTGCCCTGTAGCGGTTATATTATTATCATACACATCAATATATGTATTATCGAGCTTATTTCTATTATAAAATCTTCAATAAATGTAATGTATTTTATTTTCGAAAAATTTTTTAAAACACTTTAAAAAAAAACAACAACCTTATATAACTGCCACAATTAAATAAAGTTGCATCAACCTTTCAAAGTTTCTTTTATTTTTTAAAACAGTGTTTTAATACACATTTTATATTCATTCATTATTAAAAGACATTCTCGTATTCTGTTTGCTTTTGTTAGTAATTGCTCAGAATTATGATAAAATTTACTTCATTAAAATGGAAATGTAATAAAAATAAATGGCAGATCAGAATAATATTCAACGAACAATAACAGTATTTAAATCTAGCTCAAGAAATATGAACTAGTATGTTAATCTTGATATCTTTAGAGATTCAATTAATTTCAGCAGAGAAATCCAATTTTCCATAATATTATACTAGAAAAAAAACTTGTTAATAATAGTTTCAGTTGCGTCATTATTTTTTTCTACTCACTGTATTTGTTTTTAGGTATGCCCTTATTTAATGTAAAATTAATGGACATACTTGGATATCATCCATTTATGTTTTAAAAAAATCATAAAAGTTTATATAACTCGAATTATTAAGATATTAGAATACATAGTGTTAGGAGAACTGCAGGCATTGCCAAATCTCATTCATGATAATGATCAAATATCACATACTTATATTATCCTATAACATAGTTATTCAATTTAATTTAAGAACTTTGCACATATAATTATTGCATCAAAATAATAAATGTCATAAACATAAGTTTGAAGAACTGCCTATATAGTTACATATATAATAATACAATATCATCATCATCATCATCATCATCATCAACCATTATCAATCCACTGCAGGATGCAAGTCTCTCCAAGTTTAATCCATCTTCTCCGATCTTTAGCTTCTCTTCTCCACATCACCCCTGCACCCCTTCTTATTTCATACATCCATATCATATGTGGTCTCTTTTGGGTCTTTTACAATCTCTTGGAATCCAGTTTAAAATTTCAATTGTCCATCTATTATTATCTCTTCTAGCAATGTGTCCAGCTCAAGTCCACTTAAATCGTTTAATTTTTTCACTGAGGTCAGTAACACCTGTTTGTTCTCTTACCCATATATATATATATATATATATATATATATATATATATATATATATATATATATATATATATATATATATATAAAATTATGGCAAGAGTTTTATATAAAATATAATAATTAACAGTAATATACAGAATAAAATAACTAAGCAGAAGATGAGATTACCTGCCAACTCATTTCACCATCTTCTTAAACAAGACTGAAAAGATCTATATATCTGTAACACTTTGTGGAACAATGGTACTGCGCTACAATGAATTATATATTTTTATGTAATTAACAACATTCCATAGAATTGATATAATTAAGTGTTGAGGTTTGATTAAAAGTGTTTAATTGCAAAATACATGTATAATGAAAGAAAACAATGTGAAATATTTATGTACTTGTAAATAATTGTAATACAATCAATTATAAGATAAGAAAGCAACTTAATATATGAAAACAAATGGCTTAATTATATATGTTTATAATTCTTCTTTAATTAATTATTAAAAATATAATCCAGTACAGTGCAGTAATAATAATTCATAAAATGTTATAAGGTATATAAATCAATTACACCAATACATAATTATTTTATTGCACAAGGCTATTGAAATAAATGTTTTTATGAGCAAAAGACATTTCATAAATCATGTTTTCAGAAGCAAAAATAAAATTGACAATATAATATTTGCTCTCAATTAGATAAAGTAGTAATTTTATGGTTATTGCTGAGATAATTGTCTCACATGATTGTTAAATAGTTTGACTTAACTTTGTGTGGTTTCTTGTCATTTGTGTGTTCAACAAGATAGTAATTTTATTGTTTCATCAAGCTTGTTAATATAATATTTTTTAAAATATCCATAGCCTTTTTAAATACCATTTGATGACAATTGCTGCATGAGGATATGATTTGAGTATTTGATAAATAATGGCTAGTGTCTAAAACATAGAGAAGTACTAAGGATGTTGAAAGACTTTTCATTGCATTAATACGTTAATCTTTTCTAGCGCTTATGTAACAGATGGTAACTCCTTTATATGTATGTGGTTAAGATCAAGACACATAGGAAGTAATAGAATCCTTGAGATTTCAGATAGATTAAATTTTTAGGTTTGTTTAGTAATAATGCTGCAACAATTCAAGACAACATGCATGTGTTTGATATCTTTTGTGAATGTTCATTTATGTGATGATAAAAATGCTCTTGTAAAAGATGATTTAGCTATAAAAAGATTTGGACTGGATGAAGATTATATCATGAATTTAGATATCTATCAGTATGTATAAGTTACCCTTATATAGAGATGTTAAAGTATGATTGTTAGTTTTATAAGCAAAAACAGCAAGAAAAAGTTTTCCTTCCTTCCCCATTTCTATAGTGTAACCTGTTGGCTACATAGCTGCACTAAGAAAGATAAATAATTAGATTGTTAAACCACTAAACATCACATGATCACTATCTCATTAGATTGTTGACAGCAAGTTTCTCAGGTTGGAAAATAAAAAAATGTTTTATTAATGAGAAAATAATATTAAATTTCCTTAGGCCTATTTTCAAAGGGTCATTATATAACTCAATATTTGTAAAACCCCCATATGATAATATGAAAATTCTCAAACAATAAATATATTTAAGAGTATTTTCTTTTAAAAAAAGAGAGAGAAGAAACAAAAATAAGATTTTAATACTTTTATAAATTTTATTTTCAATTAATCAGAAGTTTTCTTTTCTTTATCTGTATTGAAGCAGTCGACCTGATACTCAGATCAAGCTTCACAACCCACTCAGAATCTCCCACTACAAATCCATATTCAAACTCCATCCTTATGTATGTATACATATTTTTTAATACATATATTTTATAGCTTAACTAATAAAATAATAACTGACATATATATATATACATTTTAATAAATATTTGATTTTATTTAAATGACATATATATATATACATTTTAATAAATATTTGATTTTATTTTAATTCATATGCATTATGGATGTGTGCATATTATAGGTAAGGGGAGATTACTTTTAAAATGTATATAAAGGAAAAATGTATTATATTAATGTATATTTTAAAAATTGTATGTATAATTTATTATTTATTTTAATCATGGCGGTTAGAAGAATTAAAGATGATGCAATCCTTGTAAGAATATTTTTGAATGTAATTAAGACAATTTATCAGAAACCCAATTAGTCCATCTAAAACATATGATAATTTTATAGAACAATGTAAAAATCCATTAGTGGAAATTTTATCCACTTCAAATTTCTTTCAAAATCTTAGATCATATTTTAAAACAATCATTTGAGATATTCTAAAAGGATTGCATTGTCTTTAAAACTTACTTAAACAAAAGGTGCATCTGGTCAGCAAATTCCAGATCTGCTAAGTGCATAAAGTGCCTCAAGTCTAGCAGCTAAGTGCTTTCCAAGATAAACAAAAAATAATATAAATACTGCTAGATTTGAATCCAGAAAAGAGAGACTTATAATATTTAAATAGCAATGGTAGAGGTAATCCACGCTTGTTGGGACAATAATTCAATGTATAATGAGTAGCAAAAATTTTCACCTTTCTCTCCATTCAAACATGTTATTTTCCACAATCATCACTCAGGATCCCATTACCCATGAACTTTAATATGCTTAGAGACTGAATAATTAAATACTACCTGCCTGACTGATCAAATCTAGATCTAGTTCACCAATCCCAATGAACACTGAATCATCAAGGATCACCACTAATTTTATAAAGGTAAAAGAACTCTAGCCACTGCCTAATGTCTAAACTCTTAAATTCAGCCTTCTGTAATTATTGCTAATAATTCTATATAATTTAACATATCATTCTATTAGCTGGTCCTTTGACCAGATATTTAATATTTTGTTAAAATGATTTGTAATTAACTTACCACTAGCTTGTATATAACTCCCTTTAATTCTTTTTTATCATTGAGCCTCTATTAAATAAATGTAATACTTTTCTTCCATCTTTATGCGGCAATATTTTATAACTTTCATTATGGTGTTTTTTATATATTTAAATATGCCAATAAGTCCTCAAATTCATCAGTGTCATTTTTCTTTTATTTTTATTTCCCCCCTCTCTACTTTACGGAGTGACTAGATTAAATTGAAATTAAAACAGGTCTTATTTTTATCTTAGCAAGCACTTGCAAATTTGGGGAAAACAAATTAATTATCTTATAATGTCATTGTAGAAAAACAGAGTACAAAAATATGTTTTTCTAATAAATGTTTTTTATTTTATTTAAATAATAAGCACTAATCATAAAAATTCAAATTATATGAAATTAAATCTGTTTATTCTCAAATTAATAACCACTACCCCATTCGTATATGTTTAGTATAATATCAAAGCACTTAAAATCAAATTCTCATATTTATTTAACATGGTGGGAAGTTTATAAATAAATTAAAGTCAGGGGGAAGGGGTCTATTTCCAATGATTATGAATTTTAGTATAATGTTAAATAATCCATTACTGTTCAGTATTTAAAATCATATTATTACGTTGGACATTAATAATATATATAGGTTATTAATTTATTCATCCTTAGTTTTTTAAAATATTATATGACTATTGTTCCAAGTGTTGTATGCAAACAGGCCTCCACATTCAAATACACATATGTGGGTCTTCGTGCTTCGTTCCCCAGGATTTTCGGTAATCTGGATCCCGTATATTCATTCCAAGTCCAAGAACATGGCTGGTAAGTCCCCCCCCCCATGGGACATTGATTATATGAGCTATTAACATAGGGTGAATCCAGAAAGATTGGGCCTAGCATTATTAATAGCTGGCACCTTCATTCTGTGAACCGAACCTGCCAAAGTAGCAGCAAGAATTCGATCACCATTCTTCGTCCTTAAATTTGGAAGTATATTTTTCGGATCTGAAATTTGATCACCTAATTCAGCCATCATGCATATACTGCTATCTTAAAGTTCTCTCCATTAATCAAACCTATGAATGTCTATAAACTGTAGTGTTATGACTTGATTACATTAAATAATAGTGTCATGTTCACGTATTTTAGTGACACAATTATATATACATTAATGAACTATTCCACACATGCTTCTCACTCAGTATAAACTGAGAGTAGTCTTGTCAAAATATATTTTATCATAAAATTATCATTCTAAATATTCGATCAAGTGCTATATTTTGTTCTTTCTGAGGTAGATTGGTATCTCACAAATATATTTCCTCATAGCACTAAATCAACTGCTCATCAGTATCTTTATAAATTATTGGCATATAAGCTAGCCACTATAAAATAGAATAATACTTAAAGTTGTCATTTTCTAAGTTATAAACAAATTTCATGTGATTTACCTGCTACTGTATAAATGTCAATCAAATTATATGTACATCAAGAGGCCAATGATGATCAATTAAATAATAAAACAAGTATTTATGCATATTTTATATAAATTAATAAATCTTATATATATCATAAACTTGCAGAATCATTGTTTCTTTTATTTAAAATATTATTTTCGTTATTAAATTATGCTCGCCCTGACCAGATGATCTCCTGCTAATCCTCTCTCTCTATATAATTAATATGAAAGGTCACAACCTTTAAATGAGTCAAACATATTTTTTATACTAAAATATTCCATTATATAATTTCAAATTAGATTCTTTTTGTGTCTCCATGTTGTGATGCCAGTGGAGAGAAATAAATTAGATTGCTATCATCAGGATTGTTGCTCATAAGATGGTAGATCGGAAAATAGGCAAATAAGTCAGAGTTCATAAGGGTTCCTGACTTATGTATCTTGTGCATGATTGGACTCAAGGTACTTTTGCCTAGATGCTAGATCTTGTTATACGATCAGACAAAACCGACTGGTACACTATTTAATAAAAAAGAAAAATCAAATCAATGCAAGTTAAATTTAAGTTCTTGACTTGTTTTTAATCTATATATTTAAGGAGGGAATTAACTGAAGTTTTTGGTTGTCATGAAAATTATCACATAAGAGACAGATTGTAATTGGCTTGTGGATAAGATTGTTCTAGAACAAAATATATATGGGGGTGTAAATTAGTGTCTATACCCAAGTGTTTGGAGAGGTTACTCCTAATTTAGCTGTTGAAGAGAGATCAATGAAATCTTAATTTTGCTGCTGAAAAAAAACCAGAAGTATTCCTAATTTGGCTGTTGAAGAAAGAGCAACCCAAGTTTAATCCAGCTGATACCAAGCTATCAAATAGAATAGCAGAAGTTTTAATCAAGATTAGCCCTAAAATGATTTGTACAATGAAAACCATGTGCTAGATTCAGATAAAAGCTAGGCAACATCTTTCCCCATATAATCTACCTTCACTAGAATAAAAAGGTAGAGAAGTACTTTCCTAAAATTATCTGAAATCTTGCCTTCAATCAAGAGCATAAATCTCTGTCTCACCTGGAAATTCAAGAGGAGAATCAAATGGACAAAATGGATATTTTCATGTATCTGGAATTGCTACAGACTCAGGAAAAAACAAATTTAATCAGGCTCATGTTTAGAAACCTTCAAGGAGAAACTCTGTTGAAAAAAAATGAAACTGCAAATGGAAAGGCATCCATAGACAAGAAAAACCATGAATAGAGGTATTAGATTTTTATGAGTGCACACACTATTTTTTGTGTTAATAGCATTTTTGTTTCATAAAAGTAATAATAATTTGGTTTTTGTGTTATATAATAATTAATAATAAATATTTCACTAAGTAAAATTATTTCAAATTGTTATACATTTTTTTTTGTATAAAATCCAGTCAAATTTCTCTTAGAAATAGTCAAATAGTTTTTAAAGAAAAAAAATCTGTTGTAAACTCTTATTGCATATGTAATATCATATATCAACTTTAAGACTTCATGTTTTCATCTATAAGTTGTGTAATTTTTTGAGTTTCAATAAAGTTTACCTTCAAAACAATAATAATAATAAATAAATAATAATAATAATAATAAAGAGAATCATCATCATTTTATTTTCTATGCATATAATTAGAGTTTGAATTCAGCTCAAATAAAATTAAAAATTTCTTTAATAAAATTGAGATTTTTTTTCAGGTAGCCAATTCATAATTTATCTAGCTATTTTTAGCTGCAAATAAAACAATGGGAAAATGTTAAAATTTTCATCAGCCCAAAAACAGAAACTTAACAAGTTCTGCTTTCTCTTTTACTGTTTTTCCAAGAGCAGTTGTTAAAGAGAGTTTAGTCTTGCAGTGTGTTATTTCAAGGCTGGTTTACTTTTTTGTACAGTTTAACAAACTTAACTTTACATTTTCACATAAAATATAATGTACATGCATACACTTATTGTACTACTTATTTAAAAAATGTATGAATATTAAGCTATATGCTTATTTTATAGGAATAGTGATCTTATATTTTTATTTTTATTATATTATAAACATGATAAATATTGCATTCATAAATAGATGACTCAGTAAAAATAGATCTTCCTTTTTTAACAAAATTGTTGTTATTACCATTTGTTAACTACAATAAGGTCATTGATAATTATTCAACTATTTATCAATTTAGTTTATATCTCTGTAATAACGGCTTTGATTAGCTTTTTTATGAATAAATCAATTTTATTTAGTTTATTACGATAATGACCAAATAATATTTGTCACAGCTTATAATTTTTATTTAAGTTAAGATAAAAATTTGTACTATATTTTTAATTAAATGTAGGTTCTACAATTTGAAATTTAAATACATTACTGCTAAAAGAACAGTGGTGAGTCTAAACACTCAAACTATATACATATATATCATTAAAAATCAGTCAACCCTTAGACAATCCTAATATAATAACAATCAACAATTTTAACCTGTTGTCAAGGCAACCTTTTTTTAACAATAAAGATGGAATCCCACCATTATTAATGAATTAATATATTTATGTAGACACTTATGATTGCAACTTGACCACAGAAATTGAAATTATTGATACAAAAAAGTTTAGATAAACCTCTTTAGACAGGTAAATGTAATCTATTCTGAATGTAGACTAATAAATAACCAATTATAACATTACAAACTGCAATTATATATTTCAAATTGCACCCAAAGTATTGCTTAAATCAATCTCTGTGGTCAAGTTACAATTTTTAGTGTCACCTACTTACATTAGACCATTAATAAAGGTGGAATCCACCATTTTTGTTAAAAAGAGGTTGCCCTGACAACAGTTTGAAATAGTTGATTGTTATTGACATTGGACTTGTTTAAGTGTTGACTGTTTTTTAATGATTACTTACAAACCCATTTAGCTTTGTGCATTATTACAATTATAATTTAGGTAATACTTTGGGTCCAATTTGAAATTCATAATTGCAGTTTGTAATGTTATAATTGACTATTTATTAGTCACATTCAGAATAGGTTATATTTAACTGTTTAATGAGGTTTATTTAAATTTCTTTGTATCAATAATTTTAATCTCTGTGGTCAAGTTGCAATCTTGTCTCAGTATAAATATATTAGACAATTAATGAAGGTGGGATTCCACCTTTGTTGTTAAAAGGAAGTTGCCTTGACAACAGTTTGAAATTGTTGATTGTTATTCACATTGAGATGGTCTAGGTGTTGACTGCTTTTTAATTATATATATATTATAGCAAAAAAATGAAAAAGTTTTTCTAGATTATATTTAATTTTATATGCACTTGGTAGCTGTGCTTTCTCAAATCACTCTATATGTAAGTAATTTATATAAGTATTAGCAATGAATGGATATTGATTGGTAATAACAGTAAGGTCATCATACTGGTATTTGCTTCTATTATTAAATATCCTCAAACACTATCACATAAAATTTGTTATTTATTTATCTTTGCAACAGATGTTTCTGTAGTGAAGTGCTATAAGAAAAATGAATTACATTGAATTTTTTGCCTCAGTTAAAAATTTATTTTGCTAAAATAAGTTCGTTTGTATTAACATATTTAATGATGGCATTTTACTTGTAATTAATTATATGTTGGATTATTTTCATCACCAATTTTAAATTATTAAATGATATTAGAAAAATTCAAATCTTATTCAAAGTTTTTAGATAAATTCAAATACATAGGATAGTATATAATTCAATATTTCAATTGCTGATAATGCCTCTTTTTCTTCAAATGATAGCCTGGCATAAAACTCAAATTAGTGAGTGATCTTTAGAGTCATGAATCTTAAATTTAAAAAGAAAGAATAAAACTAAAATATATACATGAGAAAATAAACAGATATAATTGGTATCAATTAAAAAATGAAATGGTTGAATGAATTTGAATTAGTAGATAATTAAAAATATAACAGCAGTAAAATTCTAAATTGTATCACAAGAGATTATAAAAAGATTTAGTGAAAAAATTACGAATAGAAATAGATGGTTAAGTAAAAGAATTTGCTATACTAATACGAAGTTGAGAAGTGACTGGAAAAAAAAGTAACAAATTACTAAGTTTTTAAGCTATGGTATATTTTATTTAATACAATTTTTTCTTGAAAAATTATTATATAACAATATTTATGTAATTAATGGAATAATGTTCATCATAAATATCTCTATCCAATCAAATCTTTCAGATTTGCCACGCACTTATATAAATTTAATTGAAACAGTATTAAAAAGTCCATAATGTAGCTAATGAATAAAACCCCACGCTAATACATGTAACAATTAATTAATGCAAAAATTAATCATATTTCTTCGGTTATAAGGTATAATTATATAAATAAAAGTATCAGTTATACCTTGAATTTAATATTTTCAAAAATATTCATTTCAAATTAAACACAGAAACTCTTTAATAATAATATCCTTAAGAATATTTATTTCAAATTAATTGAAAATAATTTTTTTTAACTGTAAATAAAATCTTAAAGCAAAATATTATTTATTTAACTGTTCCAAAGTTTTGCATTTACGATTTTTTCCTTTTTTTCCACTTTTTTAAATAAAGTAACTTTATTTGCCATTATATTTGGGATTATTTCCATGTCGTTTTAATTGCTAAATGTCTTGAGAAAAATTCAAATTTTACTTAAATTTTTCAAATACTAAACCAACTGTTAGTAATACCACAAGAACTAATGAATAATCCTACATTTCAAGTGTTATTATTGTTTTCACTTCTTCAATTATTGCTTCTTTCATCTTCAAATTTATGAATATTAAATGAAGGTCATGTTCTAACTAATTAATTATGTCAATTCCTAATTGGTGAACTAACTGGTTGATTCTGGAGGCACCGTATTGAGTTTTTAAAAAACCTGATCTGAGATACAATTTTCACAATAACTCCAGTTTTAATAATGTTAGAGCAAAAAACTTTACATTGATAGAAATAAACTGGCTTTACTTCATTAGCATATGAAATCAATTAATATATATATATATATATATATATATGTGTGTGTGTGTGTGTGTGTGTGTTTTGCACACACATAGTGAAGCAATCAATAGAAGAGAGGCCTGCTTTTCTCTGTCTCGAAAATGGTCTATGTAGCATCTTCATACGAATTTGCATAAATTTGCATTAATATTACAGTTCTTAACTAAACACAAGTAGCCATGAATATGGGACTATAAATTGTCCCAAAAGCACTTGGTGGTAACTTTTGATAATTTTACTTACGTTTAATAGCTTCATTATCTGTGTGCAAAGCATATATATATATATATATTGTAACCCCTCACATCTATCACCAACACTAACAATTACCCAGGGGCGCCAATTCTATGGATTATAGAATAAAATATTTATTTAACTTTACCTAAATCTATTCATAAGGCTCTTAATTAAAGCTTTCACCCAAAACTAACTCAGTTGAGGGATACAGAGGTGTACAATGTACATTAGCTGTGGGAGAAAATATTATTACTAATAGGAATAAACATCTATTAAGTTCTATACTAGACAAAATTAAATTGGTAAAATTCTACCAGCTAAAAATAACTAATAATACTCTCTACTTCACGTCCTCCCATCATCCATATGCATTGAACAACCTTTACCATATTATACAATTAAACTAATAACTAAAATAAAATAAAAAATAATATTTCAGAAATTGTAATGTATAATTCACTAGATCTAAACTCAAACTAAACTTATCATCACTAAATTTTAACTACTCACTAATCTAATCTGGCTAAATGAACTTATTATCTAATTTAAATTATATATTGAAGATCTCAGGGAATTAACTTATGGTATGGCTTGATCTAACATTTCTATACCTCAAATTATTATTTAACACTATGAAAATAATATTATAAATCAAACAATACCATAATTAGATACTTGCAGTTAGATAATGAAAGAAATCAGGCACATTTTAATTTCAATTCATCATCTAAACAAAAATTAAACAAAAAACCCTTTTAAAATGATCAGTAGGTAATTGGCATCTCATATAGTGTTTGAATCAAGGAAATCAACATCATCATATCTTGAGATTTATTATAATTAAATAGAATACAATTATGTTACATTAAATAAAATAAATGTATAAACATGTGTGAAAGTGTGAAACACGAATGAATGTTAGAGAAGAAACTTCAAATACAAATTTAGATAACAAAATATTTATTAATCAAATAGAAAATGGTTAAATCAACATTTACTTTTCTTTTATTATTATTAACACAAATTCCAAAGGGATTTAATATTATTGACTACAGGTTATACAAGAAGATATAATACAACATGATTCATTAACTTTTACATCTACTATATATTTTCATCAGAACATTTTGATAAATTGGTAAACATTTTATTTGAAACATTAAATGAACTAAATAAGTCCCTATTATTTACTATAAAGAAATGTCTCTTTAGCTATCAGTGATTTCTGATAGACTTATACAAAAATAAAAACAAAATAAATATGACCTTACACTTTTAGTAACTGATTACTAAAGTATCTTTTATTCAGCCTTTTGCTGAATATCACTCATTTATTACTAAAAGTTTATAACAACAACATAGATTAATATTCTAATTACTGAACAAATTAAGATTTTGCATTGTAACTTTTTAAATATCTTAAATAAAATTAAAATAAAGGGATTTAAACTAAGAATAATATTAGACCATCTTACCAAAGAAAATAAATGCTTCTATTAATTAAATGTATTTTCCTTTGTAGTTTTGAAGTAAAGTATTCTATTGGATAATTAGGTTCTGCTTTGCCAAAATAAAGTAAATCCTTGTATGTATTAATTATATCCTATCTTTGCTTAATTATTTATGTAAATTATGATTAAATGATAAAAATCAATGAGATGAAGCTTAAATGATTACTACAAAATGTTTTAACATGATAAGTAAAGTTCTACATTAATAATGAATTTTTTTAATATCAAAATTAGCAATTTGTGCATGAATCTGTATTATGCTGTGTGTCAAAGAAAATAAATAAATAATGTTAATCAATCTAATCGGTTTGCTTATGATATTTCAATATAATCATAATATGGTTGGAAGCGAAAATCAATCAATCTTTATTTATCAACTATAATACAGATGTTTTATAAGACACTATACTTTCCTTTTATTCTTCCTTTTTATCATAAATCATCAAACACTAGGCTATAGCATAAGCTGGAAAACATCCAATACACACATGGGATAACAGATTTATATAATTCAAAACAGGTAATATAACAATAACTTCCAAGTCTATCTTTAAGACTAAATAATTGGTGGAATAACTCATCACCAAACGAAAATCAGGGAGAAAACATCTCTAGCTTCATACACATTTAATTCAGTATATCAAATATAAAAGGACTCAGTCCACTCCTATCAAAATACTCCAATACATGGAAAATAAAGGATTACTCAATCCTATACACTACAATACACTGCACTGGGCAAACTACCCATATTAAATATTCAACTAACAAATACACTGATTCAATCCCATAAAATATTATAAACATTGGAAACTTTATAGCATATAGCCACAAAATCCTTTTCATTCAGTCATAACAAAGAAATAATTCTCTCTTAAACAACTTTCTAATTCTTCAAATGATTGATCCTCTTTTCCTTCCGAATCTGATTGATTTAAAATCATTTTCACTGGCAATTACATATAATTATAAATAAGTTTAATAATAGACACACACACATATAAGCATGTGATATACAGGCCATTTAAAATTGCAGTAAGCAAAAAATTATTGTTAAAATATTAATTATTACTGCTAGAATTAATAAAGAATAAATATCTCATATCTGACAATATTTAGGACCTGGTAATGTTCAAAGAACAATTGGAGAATAAAATACTAATTACTATGGACAAAGCAAGATGAATAATTTTTTTTATTATAATATAATGCATTAATATTGGCACAAATCTGTAGTTAAATTGAACCTAAATAAGTAATAATATTGTATGTTATAGATAAAATAATTATTGAAAATAATTATTTTTTAATTTATAAAAAGAAATATATTCAGTAAGATTTAATATAATGAACTCCTTTTTCAAAAAATAATTATTTACCCTTTTGAATGGACTCTTCCATTCGTTTATTATGTGCATGGAACATTAACACACACACATAACCAAACTTATCTTATTAAAATAATAACAATAATAAAATTACCAGCATAATGTATTTTTCTATTATGCTATTTGAGATGTTCTTGGAGAAAAATATAATAATAATAATACATATAATAAACCTATTTAAAATAATAAAACATTCCTTAACTAATACTATCTATCTAAAATACCATTACATAAAATAAAGTTCTCTTCTTTTTTCTTTCCAAACGATAAGAAACGAAAAGTTTATAAAAGTTTTTGCATGACATTCCTTGTCATGTCTCCAAAATGGATAAGGAAAATAATTATACTGCACAAGACAAATATTAACACAGAATGGTACAATTCCTGCAGGAGAAAACAACACAATATTATTTTTCTTTGTTGAATCCATATGAGCATATTCAATGTCTTAGTTAGCAACTAATGAATTGCTATTGACATTGTAAACAATTAATTTCCTTAATTAAACAATATATTTCATGACGCAAGTAAAATAGAAGTTTGTATTTTATTCCTAGGATATACTTAACATTTAATTTCACAATCATAAAGCCATTCAGAAATATACCTAGTTATTCAATTAATAATATTTATTTAGATAAATTCATTGGTAATATTAATACAGCAATGTCACATAACTTTATCCATTTATAATTTCATTCATCCTACTAGTCCAGAAGAACAAATAATTATTAAAGTACATTTAATGACATATTTAATCTTATATTTTTCTTTTCCAAAGGTAAAAATATAAATAATTACACCACTATTCTAAGACATATGACAATAAAATTACATATTCCTTGTGTATATTTAAAATTTTGAGTTTTCTTTTATATTTGACATGAAATTTGTACATTAAAGTTCTGAGAACATTCAATGAAGTTCACATTTTTCACACACATAAATGAAGCATGTGGCAATTGTTCCCTTCATAGTATAATTAAAGCTTAAAAACTTAATTGTTATAAAATAAACAAATATTCTGTTATCCTTCCCTGTTAATTTTAAATAAAACAATTTTACAGTCCTATTAAGCATTCCCATTTCTTAAATAATAATTTATCTTGAATAATAGAATATAATACTTATGTATACTTTAGCATAATGTTGGGACAATTTAAACGATCAGCTGGAGCAAAATTGATGTATCTTTTAGTGGTTTTTAAGTGCACATTTTGCAAACAAAATAATATAATTAAATTTTTAACTTGAACTCTGGAAGAGGAAAAATAATTTGACTATTAAACCTTGCTAAATAAATTAGTTATAGCTGTGCTTGGTTAGCTATAACTGCCCTCGTAAAAGTTCTATAATTAACTGACCTCTTCAAAAGTAATAATAGACTGACCACTTAAAAGTAATAAGTATTCCTTTTATAAACTTTTTAATAATCATTACATCATATTGTTCCCTTCCAATTGTCTATGATAATGTTAACATCATCAGCAAAAGATTGTCAATTGCTCCTTCCCCTTACAAACCTACTTAAATATGCAAAACTTGAGACAGTAAAAAAAAAAAAATAGCAATGAAAAAAAAATTATTTTGCCTTTTAAATAAATGAAAAAAAAAATTGAACTAATAATTCAATGTGTTTTAAAGCAGTAGAATAAAATTAATGACAATTGTTTTAATAAATAAAATATTTTACAGTATTTGTCATTATATAATTCACCTGTCCATAATTTATTGATTTATTTAAAATGTAATTAAGTTAGTTTTTAATACTATTATTGATATAATTAAATATTTGAATGTAATGTGGGATATTTAATGGTTTAATGAAACGTGAATGAAAAATGAAGTTGGATAATGCATGAATATTCAGTAGTAATATACCATAGGTATTACACTATACTGACTGAAATGACAATGTGAATGATGATGAGTGAAACATATTCTACTGTTTATGCTATAAATTTAAAATGTACAAAACAAATGGACTAGAAAATCATTCTAACAAAACTGAATACTGCTTTATGAGCAAATAAAACAAGTAAGTATCAACTCAGACTGTACTGATTATGCATATAACAAGCCACCCCCTATTCTATTACTGATTATACCCCAAAACAAGATACTAAACATTTAAGAAATCTTTTAATTATACCTACACTTACTATTGATTACAGTTTTAAGTCAAAATAAAATTTTTTTAAAAATTTCACGTTATTTCATTTTTTTTTTAAAGAGGATTATGAGATATCTGATATACTACTACACAACTACAATGACTATTTCTGGTACCAAACCAGAAGGTCACAATATTAATTAATAGAAACTAGAAAAACTAAGAAAAACAATAAGGGTATTATCAAAACAATAAGAACAAGACAAATAGTGATTACCATTCAAAAAAAAAAAAAATAAAAAAAAAATTTCAACATCCGACATAATTATTACTTTATTGTTTGTTCATAATTTTTAATTTATTATTAATTACATTTAAATTATATCTTCATTGATAATTTCTTTGTATTTTTTGCAAAATTATCTTTTAAACCATAGATAATACTTCTTACCTGAGATAATCTATAACTTCAGAATCTCCAAAGCAAGTCGCATATGATTTCTTCATTTTTATCTTGTACCACAAAAATTACCAAATCTCAAAGATGTCTATAAGAAAAAGATTCATACTAATAAAAGATATAAAACAAATCATTTTCAAAAGATGGATATGCATTTGTCATCATATCAATTGGCTTCTTGTCTGTCTATATCACTGATAAAATGAGTTTCATCTTTATTTTATATTTTTTTTGTGTACATCAGTGATGTTTATATTTTTTATGCACACTACTGATGCTATCTTGTTATATTTCTTGTCCCACATAGATATAATTTATTTGCATATAGCTCATTTGCTAACTATAGACTTGAAAATAATGTGATGCAAGATATGGAAAAACTATTGACTCCACAGCATGAGTTTCAAAGCATAGGCAAGAATCAGAATTTGATTCTTTGCCTGCATACAATTTCATGTGGTATATGCATAACCATTGGATATACTACTACACACATACCATTTGAAAACTCTTTTTATTGGTTTTAAGTGTTTATATTTTTATATAGTACTATGCCCAGTAAATTTTGTGATTGCTTTATCAACTACAATCTGCAATCTTTCTGTACATTTGATTATCAGTTTTTAAAATTTACATTGTTGCTCTATATATGTAAATCATTACTTGTTATACAAACACCCAAGAGAAAACATAAACACAACAATACAAATATAAACATAGTAATAAATTATTAAACCTTTTGAGAATCATTATATCTACAAAATAAGATTGCCTCAAATTTGGATCAGAGACACAAAATTACACTGTACAAAAAACACTTTTGTTATATTTGAATACAAATATATATACTGTATAATAAAAAGCATGTTATATAGAGAGCTCACAAAATAAGATCTTAACAAGCTTTGAGAATATCCTCAACCCCAGAGCAGTTTATGCTTCTGGTGTCATCAGGGAAGTGCTAGGATATTCGAGCATTAGATTAAAAATACCAGGATAAGCCCAACACTTTATCTAATGTATAACTATATTTATATAGCTATTAATATATGATCTACCTAAACTTAGTTCAGTCCCATATGGCTATTTGAGTTAGATAGCTGAATTGGAAGACATATTGATGTCTGACAATTTCAGATTTTCTACTTAATAGTTATACATTAGATAAAGTGTTGGACTTGTCCTGGTATTTTTAATCTAATGCTCAAATATCCTGGCACCTCATTGATGATGCCAGAAGCAGAAACTTATCTGGGATTGAGGATATTCTTGAAGCATGTTAAGAGCTTCTTTTGTGAGATCTATATATAACATTTGTAAATACAAGCTTATTAAATTAAGTCATGTGACATCTGACTTTGACTTTTTTTATCATTTTATTTTTTGCTATTAAGGCTTTGACAATTTTATATTGCTAAAGCTATTAATATATGATGTATCTGAACTTAGTTTAGTCCCATATGGCTATTTGAGTTAGATAGCTAGATTGGAAGATATATGGATGTCTAACAATTTCAGATTTTTACTCAATAGTAGTTTCGGATCATATCATTTTGATATCACTTCTTGAAATCATGTATTTTCTTAATTATTTATTTTAACTTATTAAAGTAATTATTATTTCATGTTTTAACTGTTATAGATATTTCTTATAATGATATACATTGCGGAAATATTCATCATCACTACCCTTTTATTATTCCTGCCAAAATAAAGTTTTATATTTACACGAATTATTATTTTATTAAATCTTTTTATTTTACTATTTAATCTCTCAATATTAAAGCATTTTAACTGGTTGACTATCAGCTATTTTATACAATTTTTTTAATCGGATGTAGATTTTAATATTCGAGTTCAATTTGTCATATCAAACAAAAATTTATGAAATATTTTTATGTTTTATTGTTTTTATATTTAAATTATTGAATTGTAGATTAATATAAAATCTGATTACACTATGAATGGATATATATAATCTAGTGTGATATTAATATGATTCTAGGCTCTGAAGATTGGTAGTATCATATTTATCAGAATGAAATTTTATCTAGTATGATAGATTATCTTTGTCATCGCAGTGGATATGAAAGTCTATCTAAAATTCCTGCAAGTATATACCCATGTACACTTTGATATCATTCCTAGGAGATGAGGGTTTAATACTCAAACAGATGTCCAACTATATCCATATACTCACCTCTTCCTTATCATCTTTCATTTTCATTGTTCCTAGGTTTCAAATTCATGGAGAATCTGCATAATCCTCTAGTTCAGGGTATATTAAGTATCCCTGAATATGTGGATGTGTGTAAATGCGTGCAAGTGCATGAGGGTTTGTGTGGATGGGTAAGAATGTATACAGGTGTGTAAGAATATATAAAAGTGTGTTAGGATATATAATAAATTGAAAACTGAATATCGAAAAATACAACGATAATCTTTAATATATATATATATATATATATATATATATATATATATATTAAATATATATATATATATATATTGGTGGCTGAAGGCGGAGGGTGCTAAGAATCCCCTGATTGTGGACCCAGGCTGCCATTTGATGATGACTTTTTATTTAGGTACTTACAACTGCAGATCACTTTCAAGTGAAGGAAGATTGCAAGAATTAGAAGAACTGTCTTATATTAAATGGGACATTATTGGACTTTGTGAAGTTAGAAGAAAAGGAGAAGAAACAATTGATTTAAAAAGTGGACATATACTCTATTATAAAGGCACACATATTGGAAATACAAGTGGAGTAGGATTCATTATAAATAAAAAGTGGAAGAACAATATTGTGGAGATTAATGGTGTATCGGACAGAGTGGCAAGATTAGTTATACAACTTAATAGCAGATACCAAATGCAGATAATTCAGGTTTATGCCCCAACAAGTTCTCATAGTGATGAAGTAGTAGAAGATTTTTATATGGATGTACAAAAGGCTTTTGATCAGAGTAAACAACATTTTAAAATTGTTATGGGAGACTTTAATGCTAGAATTGGTAGACAAATGAAAGATGAAATTGCTGTAGGTAATTTTGGTTATGGTAATAGAAATGAGAGAGGACATAGACTTGTGGAGTTTGCAGAAAAAGAAAAACTTTATATTATGAATTTATTTTTTGAGAAAAATGTTAAAAGGAAATGGACATGGAAGCATCCAAATGAAGGTACAGCAGAACTGGATTATATTTTGACTAACAGAAAATACATATTTCAAGATTGTAATGTTCTTAATAAATTTAACACAGGAAGTGATCATCGATTAGTAAGGTGTAAGTTACATGTTAATGTAAAACTAGAGAGACAAAAATTATTAAGAAAAACAATATTTACAGTTGATATTCCTAATCTTCAGAAACATTCTAATGAATTTAAATTAGAACTTACAAATAGGTTTCAAGTGTTAGGAGATTTTGAACATGATTCAGATTTGAATGAAATTAATACGAAAATAACTGATACACTTTTAAAAACTGCAACAAACATAGCTGGTAGAAAAAAACAGCAATTGACTAATAAAATTTCTACTGATACTAGAGAATTTATGAAGAAAAAAAGGAATATGAAGATATACAAAAATGATGTATTAAAAAGAATCGAATATCTCGAATTTTATAAAATGGTATGGAAAAGAGTTGAAAATGATATAAGAAAGTATAACTGTGAAATAGCAAGGAAAGCTGTAGAAGAAAATAAGTCTCAAAAATGTTAAACATTTTGGTATTGGTAGGAAATTTATATCTGCAATAAAAAAAAAGATGGAATTATTACTAAAAAGAGAGATGACATCATGAAATTGGTAGAAGATTTTTATCAAGAATTATATAGTAATAAAGAACAACTACCTCCTATATCTACTACATCTTCCAAATTGCCCAGAATTTTAAATGAAGAAGTGAGACATGCAATTAAGTGTATGAAGAAAGGAAAGGCTCCAGGAAATGATGGAATTATAATTGATATATTAAAAGAAGCAGGTGAAGAAATAGAAACAATTTTAGCAAAGTTATATACCAAATGTCTAAATGATAAAGATGTACCAGAAGATTGGAAGAATGCAGTAATAATATTAATATTTAAAAAAGGTGATAAAGAAGATATTAGAAATTACAGACCTATCAGCCTTTTATCAGTTTTATATAAAATTTTTACCAAGATAATTACAACTCATCTACAGAGAACTTTGGATTTTCACCAACCAAGAGAACAAGCTGGATTTAAAAGTGGTTTTGGTTTTAGTACAATAGATTATATCCAGGTATTGAGAGAAGTCATAGAAAGGACAAACGAATATGTTGTCATTATGTTTTGGATTTATAGATTATGAAAAGGCATTCGATTCTATACACATTTCTTCAGTGATTAAAGCATTGGATCATCAAGGTATAGATCCAGGATATTGTCATATTTTAAAGAATATTTATAAAAATGCAACAGCAACAATTAGATTACATAATGATACTGGAAAAATCAACATTGAGAAAGGTGTAAGACAAGGTGACTCCATATCTCCAAAACTCTTTACAGCAGTGCTGCAACAAGTATTTTGTGGATTAAAATGGGAAACTAAAGGAGTGAAAGTAAATAGAGAGTATTTAAGTCATTTAGATTTCGCAGATGATGTAGTTGTTTTTGCAAATAATGCTTCAGAGCTGCAGGAAATGTTGCAGGAGTTAGCAGATGAAAGTAGAAAAGTAGGACTAAAGATAAATGTTAAAAAGACTAAAGTAATGTTTAATCGATTTGCTCAAAATATGAAAATAAAGATTGATTATGAAGAATTAGAAGTTAACAGTTACAAATACCTTGGTCAGATTATTAATACAGATGGAAACATAATGGAGGAAATTAATCATAGAATTAAACTTGGTTTATGATTCCAAATGTGTTTACAGACATGAAAAATGTAAAGTATTTTTCTAAAGATATTCAAATGGTTTTGTCCAAAGAAAAGAAAATTTAAAAGATATTAATAGTAGAGCAGAAACAAGAGTGAAAGATGAAAGTCCAAAAATAAGAAAAAAGGACATACAATTGTTAGAAGTTGCAAAAAGCCCCAACAATTTCTTTTTAAAAAAAATCAAAGCAGTGGAAGTATACAAATAAAGATACATCAAAAGTGGCTTATATCTTGTTAACAAACTGTAATGTATTTAATAGATTTAACACAGAAAGTAATTAATGATTGGTGAGACATAAGGCAGCATTAGTATAAAAATTGAAAATTCAAAAGCTATTGTAAAAAAAAAATATTTACAATTGATATTCTTAATCTTCAGAAATATTCTAATAAATTTAAACTAAAGTATAAAAATCATTTAAAAATGTTAATAGATTTTAAGATATTTTAGACATGAATGAGGTCAATAATAAAATAGCTTGATACTATATATAACTTCCTTAATATGTTAGTACAAAAAAAAAGTAATTCATTAATAAATTTTCAACTTGGACAAAACAATGTATAAAGCAAAAAAAAAACAAACAACAACACACATTTAAAAATGATCCTTTTAGAAGAAACATTTTTTATAAAATGAGGGGGGGGGGATTAATGATAATAATAAAAAATATTACTGTGAAATGACAAAGAAAAACAATAGAACAAAACAAATTCTTAAAAAGGTAAGGAAAATATCTTAAAATTGAAAAGAAAGTTGTTTGAGCAATAAAAGGAAGAACATTATTATTAAAGAAATAAAATGCAAATGAAGAATTGCACAAATAATTACATTATGATAAAACCATTAAAAATGAAACAAACATTGATTTTCTACCATATTTTAAAGAAATAAATGAAACAAATAAATTTATAAACAATAGAAAAGTTCCAGAGAAGTAAAAATTATTATTGGCATTTTAAAAGTAACTGGTAAAGAAATAGATTATTTATTGACAAAACCTGTATGATGAAAATATCCTAGGTAATTAGAATATTGAAACAGTGTTTATAATTACAAAATGTAAAAAAGATATTATTAAAACAAACACATGTATTAGTATTCTATTAGTTGTAGTATCTTTATAAAAATCTTAAAATCTCAAATAAACTAAAAGAAGTAATTTCATTTAAAATTGGCCATAGCACAACAGACTGTATACAGTTTATTAAAATAAATTAAAAACCACCAGGTTCTAAAAATTTTTTTGGGCAATTAAAAATTTGAAACATCAAGGTACATGTTAACAATATTATTTATACAATTATAACAATTGTGATTAGATTACATAATAATATTAGGGTTTGTGGCAGGGTGATTCTATTTCTGAGATAGTTTTTAAAATAGTTCTATGGATTTTGTTTTGTAGATTAATAAAAAGAAGCTAATGGAAATAAAAATAATGAGAGATTTCAAAAATTATGTAGATTTGCAGATAATTTTTCAGAGCTTCAAAAAATGTTACAAAATCATAAAAAATTAAAGTAATGTTATCAATGGATTTTTTTCAAAAAAGCAGAAAACAATGAATCAAAAAAGTTAACTTTTTTGTCAGGTTAAAATATTAATACAGATAAAAATATATTGAACAAAATTTAATCATAAAATTGAACTTGTAGGCTTTTGATAAAAATAATTCAATATTAAAAGAAAATATACCTATTTTTATAAAAGTACTTTTTATGTATCTGAGACTTAATAAAAAGAATATAAAAAGCTTCAGACCACAATGAAAAATATATATATATATAAATATTAAGAAACAAGAAAAGATTAAAAAATACCTACATAAGAAAACAAACATCTATTATTGAAAGTATTAAGAGGTTAGACTGGATGGGGCTGGTCATATTTGTATAAGAGGTTACAATAGATGGACAAATGAAATTCTAAACTACATCTCAAAAAATTCTCAAAAATTCTGATAAAGATTTATGTGAGATGTTTAAGTGAGATGAGAACGTTTATTACTATGACATAAAATAGACAAGCTATAAATACTATAATCACATTTCTATAACCTCCAGATATATATGCAGCCACATGGAGCTTAATAACTGTACCTACATTATTGTAACCACTAAACATTAACATTACGATATGATCTTTACTTTAATACCAAAATATTTTTAATTACTTTCATCTTTTCTCATTTCAAAATTCATATATAATAAATCAACCATGCAATCCAATACTAATTCATAAAACTTTTTTTTATATATATAATATTTTATAATGGGTACTGTATTTTACATTATATATATATGTATTCATTCCACAATATATGTAAATAATATTTATTTTTAAAGTGCAGATGATATTGAAATTAAATTAAGAGACTGCAAATCTCTCAAGTGCTTGTAACTATCAATAGCCAATCAGATCGTAAATATTGGGACAGAGACTTAACAAGCTATTGATAGTTACAAGCGCTTGAGAGATTTACAGTCTCTTAGTTTAATTTTAATTCCACACTATATGTAATATAAAAATCAATATATATATATCAAAATACAGTAAAATTTACATAAATTATATTATTTTTAGAAGTACTTTCGACTATATATTTTGTAGTCTTTATCAACTATATAACATTGAATCATCAAAATGAGACAACCTTTAACAATAACCATAGTTTAATTTAGATTTACCACAATTCTGTTATCTTAACATTTGATGACTGTCGATTCATTAACATTTGACGATGTGTTGATTTAAAAAAATCGTCAAATGTTAATGAATCGACAGTCATCAAATGTTAAGATAACAGAATTGTGGGAAATCTGAATTGAACTATGGGTATTGTTAAAGGTTGTCTCGTTTTGATTATTCAATGTTATATAGTTGATAAAGACTACAAAATGTATAATAGCTGAAATACACAGGCTTATATATACCTGTGTCAGCTATTACATATTAGAGATGTCTGCCTATCCCTTGTATATGTATTTAATGGATTATGTCCTGTATATGAGGGGTCAGATTGACCTTAGGTCAACATGGGTGTGACAATAATCTCAGCCTAAGGGTGGCCGTTGAGTGTTCCATCATCAGATTTTCAATTGGATGGACAGGTTGAAGAGTTAGAGTGTAAAGTACATTGAAGCCTGTCCATTAAAGTAGGAGGATTTGCTATCTTAATATATATCTGAGCACTTGTAGCATATATGTGTAGAGATGAAATACATATATTGGTGATTATTTATCTTTTAGACATATGTGTGTTCAGGTGTATCAGTGTTATGAGATAGTGTGGAGAGTGGTGGGTCATGTGAAGGTCTGTGCTCATACCCTGTCTATTACAAAATGTATAGTTGACAGTACTTCTAAAAATAATATAATTTATGTAAATTTTACTGTATTTTGATATATAGATTTTTAGGTGACTAAAAAGTTGTAACAAAATTTTACCGTAATATTTTTATACACAAGACTGTTAATTCTTGGCATTGTAAACTAGTCCAAAATCTTTTTCTATAATTTAGTTGTTTAGTCTGTGATATAATGATACATTAAAAATATAAAAAAGATTTGTCAAAATGTTTTTAATAGCGAGTAGAAGAAATATTTAATTAACTCTGAAACTTTTAAAATTCTCCTATTCAAATTCAATTCAAAACTTCAGCTTATTAAGTTTTCGTTTTGTTTTGCTTTTAATATAAGTCTGTGTTTTGAAAATATATTTGTTTTCCAAAAAATATTTTTCTTTTTAATTGTTTTTTTTTCTGTTTTAAAATTCTTTACTGCACTAATTTATCAATTAATTGTGATATATTATAATTTTTGTACAAAGATATTAACACACTTTTTTATCTTTTTAATTAAATAATTTAAGAGAGTTTTTATATACACACAAATACATTTAAAACTATTTAAAAACAATTTGCTTCTCTTTTATTTTTTTTTATATTAAAAATTCTTGAAGTATATTATTTAAAAATAAAATTGTAATTTTTAACGTAATTTTATGCTCTTCATCATCATCATCATTATCAACCATTATCAATCCACTGCAGGATGAAGGTCTCTCCAAGTTTAATCCATCTTCTCCGATCATTAGCTTCTCTTCTCCACATCACCTCTACACATTTTCTTATTTCATCCATCCATCTTACATGTGGTCTCCTTCTGGGTCTTTTACAATCTCTTGGAATCCAGTTTAAAATTTCAATTGTCCATCTATTATCATCTCTTCTAGCAATATGTCCAGCCCAACTCCACTTCAATCTTTTAATTTTTTTCAAAACTTTATCTTGAAAAATTCTTTCTACTGCTATTTTTTTTTAAGCATACACATTCAAACATGATAGATGAACCATGCAATATAAAATGTATATATAAAATTTTAATAATTCTCATTACTGCTGCTTTATTGATACTTGTAATATATATTGTCTCGACAACAGTTTGAAATTGTTGATTGTTATTGATATTGAAAATGTCTAAGTGTTGACCAAGTTTTAAAGATTACTTACACACCCATTTAGCTTTGAACATTATTACACTTATTATGTAAGTAATATTTTGGGTGCAATTTGAAATTTATAATTGCAATTTGTAATGTTATAAAAGACTATTTATTAATCTGCATTCAGAATAGCTTATATTTGTCTGTTTTAAGAGGCTTATTTAAACTTTTTTTTTTTTTATCAATAATTTCAATCTCTGTAGTCATGTTGCAATCTTTAATGTCTATATAAAAATATTAGACAATTAATGAAGGTGGAATTTCATTTTTATTGTTGAAAGGAGGTTGCCTTGACAACAGTTTGAAATTGTTGATTTTTATTGACAATTGAAATTGTCTAAGTGTTAACATGTTTTTAATGATACATATATACTAACAGAATATATTATTCATCAAATTTCTCAGTTGGGTGACAAAATGAAACTGACAATATTCACAACTGGGTGGCCAAAATGTAGCAGACAAATAATAATAGATAATACAGAGTCTGTATTATCATGTTCCAAAATTGTGTATTCCAAAATGTAACTGATAATGTATCCTATTAAAATTGGGCAATAAAAATATGTACATTATCATGTATAGTTAAAGTAGCATGATCTCACTAGTCCCATAATTTTGTGGTTCAGATATAATAATAAATATTATTATTATAAATTATTATTAAAAGTAGCTAACATATTGGTTGCCAAAATATAATGAATAATAATTTAAAACAAAAAGATCAAAAGCAATTATATGTGATTCTATTTAAATTTATATTCTATCTTTAATTTTGCACACAAATCAATTTATAATAATAATAATAATAATAATAATAATAATAATAATAATAATAATAATAATAATAATAATAATAATAATAATAATAATAATAATAATAATAATAATAATAATAATAATAATAATAATAATAATAATAATAATAATAATAATAATAATAATAATAATAATAATAATAATAATAATAATAATAATAATAATAATAATAATAATAATAATAATAATCCAGATCATTATAGATTTATGCAGTTATAAGTCACCAATGAGTTTATAAATTGATAAATATTTTATTTAATAAATAAATAATTCAACAAATAAATGATTTATTATTTAATGAATATGTAGTTTGGAATATATGAATCAATATCTCATAAGTATTATAATTTATAGTATAGATACATGTTTAATAATAATATGCAAGTTTATTATGATAATAACACAAATTTAAATAATTCTCTCTATTTTGGATATATTGCAATTACTAAATTGCAATCTACACTTTAAATAATAATTTAATATGCATATTTTACAATGGCAAAAAAGGGTTAGTACATACTATTTTATGAGCAATAACAGTATTTGTTTAATTATGTTTTAGATCAAATAAACATTTTCATACAATTAGTTACACAAATTCTAATGAAATTTAAATATTAAATAAGTTCTTTAAATTAATTTACTAAAATTATTAATATTAATCAACTCAAGTCTTAATTACTTGATTAAGTTCGTATTGAATAATATAAATAAATTAGATTATTGTTTTAGATTTTAAAAAGAAAGAAATTTAAATAGATATCTATCAATATATTATTATAATTATTATTTTATAATAAATATAAGATAAAACTTAATTTAATGATAATTCTCATAAGTCATTTATTTATACTAGCATTTGTTACCATAGTTAACATATTTGGTATTTTTTAATTACAGTTCCATTTCTTTAATATTTCTGCAATATTTCCATTATGATAACAATGATTTATTCAATGCACATGGTTCCTAAATGATATTGAAGTATTTAATTTTATTAAAGATTAATGTTTATATCTATATTCAAACATTGATTGCTTGGCACTATTCTCACATTAAAAATGATTATTTATTATTATTATTTATTTCATTTATAGTCTTATGGATATGCTCCCCTTTATAATATCTACTTAAAGTACATTATGACATATACATAAAATCCATAAGATATTAAAAGAAATTATTTAAAAAATATATATCTCCCTGAAATAAAATATTCACGTTCTTTTGTTTTTGTTACCAAGCAACAAAGTTTTTTTTTTTAAAATTTGATCATGAATTTCTTTCTTTATAATTATAACAAAGTTAATTATTTATTATTCAAAATAATAAAGTTACTATTTTATTTTATTTTAACTTAAATAAATTACTGGGTGATAAAAGGTAGATGACTTGTGTGATCAAGTCAAAATGTCAATATATCAATATTTAAATTTTTTAACACGGATAAACCTGCAAAATATGTATTTTATATATACTGCAAACCAAAAAGAGTCGATTGGTCACAAAACATGGACCAAACAAAGAGGCATTGGCTAGCAATTAAAGGTTATATGAACAGGCATTATATAACATGGATTTTTAAAACACCAGAGTATAAATACTTTTGTGGACAATACCATGGCTAAATATAATTATTAAAATGCAAAATTCTTTTATAATTCAAAATACCTTATTTTAGTTCTTAAAATATATTTATTTCAAATGTAAGTTCTTTGATAAATTTAAATATCTTATCTTATGTTTTAAAATATATTTATCTCAAATATAACTTTTTTTACCAGTGTAAAATATCTTGATCTCAAATATAAGTTTTTGTATGTTTAAAATATCTTAATTTCTTTCCAATTTTAAATATCTTGGTTTCAGATGTAGGTTTTTTTCAAATTTAAAATATCTTGATCTCAGAGTTCAAATTCAGAATGAAATGCATTTGAAACAAAATGTTAATGGTAATACTTGAACATCATAATAAAAAATATGATATCAATAAGTTTTAAAAAATGTGATGGTTATTATTTAAGCTAGACAGGGAATCTTAGTATTTTTAATAAAGTAAAAATGAAATTAGGTAGCAGCAAATTATGTAAGCAATAAATAACTGGTAACTTAAAGGGTATTTCAAAATACTTTGTAATTATTTATATATAACTATTTCCCTTGTACTGATTATAAAATATAGAAATCTTATATTTTCTGATGCAAATTTGAATAAGCAATATCAAAATAATGCAGAAGGCAATAAGGGTATCTTTTATGCTCACATCTGCATAACAAGTGCATTTGAAATAAATTAAATAATATAACATTTATCTTCAAAGAATACAGGTAAAATAATTAAATAATTATTAAGCAAAATGAATATATAAACCCTATATGGATATTGAAATATATTCTTAAAAAATAATTATTAATGCAAACTTTATTAAGATAGATTTTCTGATAAATAGATGCGCTAATGTAATGATGTCATAATGGCAATGAAACAAAAATTATTTAATTAATAATAAAATATTTATTTACAACATATAATAATCCAAATGAAAGAAATATTTATTTACAATAATTATGTCTTTTAATCTACTATATTATATTTACAAATTTTAACAACCTTATGTATTGGTGTACCTTAAAATCATTTCTCCAATTTTATCATATAAGTTATATTCACTACCCAATAGTTCTCTTATTCAACAAATATAATCTTTATTTCCAACTGGTGTTCATAATGCAAAACAATATATCTATATCCCTTTATCTAGGCTACTAAGAGATTTTATACACTTTTCTTAATAAAAAACAGTATTAAAATTTTTTGTCAAGCATTGTTAGCTGAGAGGTCATCGCAACTGCCTTGCAAGCAAGTAGTTGGTTGCAGATGGTTGTGGGTTCACATCCTGGCTGATGCTATGACATATGCAAAAAAATTAGTGTGGAGATACTTAATAAATGTTAAAATGATAGCAACAAATATTATTAAATAGATGTTGAGGTGAAAAATTAACTATGCATGACACATAATTTACTTTAAGTTAAAACTTATTATAGTGGAGCTACTGATGAATTGTAAAACTGAACGTACCTGTGGATATAGACCAAACATGCACTCTCATATTGAACTTGTAAGCATAATGGATAAGGGAAATACAGACTAGCAAAATATGAATGAGCACCTGATACTATGTGCAGGTACTGATGAATGAATGAACTATACTGTCTTTCATGGATGAACTAAACACATATAAAAGTACTATAATATCCATTTAAGATTGCCTCAAAAATGATATTATTCATAATAAAAAAGCATGGAGCTAATAATAATAATAAATATAAATAATTATCTATCTCCCACACACATACACATACAAAAGATATGTAATTCATTCACTCAGTTTAAAATTATATGTATACCAACAAAACTATTATTACATAATGGTGACAACACTTTATTTATAAACTATATCAAATTATCACACACACACCGTGATATTTATAATACTGTCATTTATGAAATACATTTTGTAAATATATAAAAGGTTATTATACCTTTGGGTACAATCATTTATATAATTTTAAATAATCATTTAGAAAACATTGGAATAATACACTTACCCCATAAATAAAACATTCAGCTGTATATCTTATCTGTTCCATCTTATGAATTCTGTTCACAAAAAACATTTATAATATAAAAATTATTAATAATCATAATGTAATACATAAACTATGGCTATAATAATTCTAAACATAAAAAATATATACACAATAACTATAATACCTTTTTAAAAGATTTTAAATTTATTTCCCTATTTATAAGGAAAACTATTTTTTTTAGTCCTTTTCTTCTTTAAGTAATGTAAGAACACACAAACAGTCTTTAATTAAAATAGAGCAGACACACATGCACACACACATATATATATATTGAACATTGCTACAATAAACATAAAATAAAAGAGGTTATGTTGATTTCAAGAAATCGTCAAATGTTAATGAATCGGTAATCATCAAATGTTAAAATAACAAAATTGTGGGAGAACTAAACTAAATTGAACTATGGCTATTGTGAAAGGAAGTCTCATTAAGATTATTCATTATTATATAGTTGATAAAGACTATAAGATGTATAGTAGAAAGTATTAAAATAACTATAATTTATGTGAATTTTACTGTATTTTAATATATATAATGATTTGAATATTACACATATTTTGGGCAAAACAGACATCAAACTTAATTTATTACACCCACACACACACACACAAACACACACACACACACATATATATATATATATATAAATAGCATGCTAATAGCTCTAAACAAGCTTAGACACACACACACACACACACACACACACACACACACACACACACACACACACACACACACACACACACACACACACACACACACACACACACACACACACACACACACACACACACACACACACACACACACACACACACACACACACACACACACACACACACACACACACACACACACACACACACTATACATATACACATTTGTTACATACATATACATATATACATATACACATACATATACATACATACATACATACATATATACATATACATATACATATACATATACATATATATATACATATCACATACCACATACACCATACATACACTATCTATACATAAATAATTGTATAACTTCAAATAACAAAATTGTGTCATGTCATTTATTTTTACACCTATGATCCACAGACAATTTGCACATAATATATTATATAAGATATACATTTTAAATATTTTAAGAATTGATATGGTCATATCACAAAATAGTTGTTTGCCACACTTCCATAGTTTACATATGTATTTACTTATTAACTTAAAATCAACATAGTATTAAATTTCCAAGAATTATATTATAGATACCACATGAAAATATAATAACTTTACTAATAAAATCTTTATTCTATTTTTATAATCAACATCTAATCAATTATAAATATTGTGATAAAATACTAATTATTTATGTTTAATAAACATACTAATCACTAACTCCTAAAGTATACATTTTAATACATATACTATTTTTATTAAATAATTATACCTATCATTTTATTCTCCTAACATGTACTATCCCTAAAATTATGTATCCTAATCCCTAACTAAATATCTAAGCCTAAAATAATTATTCACTAAAATCTTTCTTTTCCATCTATCGGGCCGATAAAATTGTAACTCTAACATATCAATAGCCCACCACGTTGCCAGTGCCAAAAATCCTTCTTTTCCACCCATCGGGCCAATAGCCCCATGTTGGGCGCCAAAATCCTTCTTACCCTTTGTACCCTTACTTCTCGATGTATAATATAATTTGAAATACAACTAGCTCAATTAAATTATAATGCTTAATTAAAATTTGCATATCTATCTTTAATATACTTTTATATTATCATATTCAAATTAAATTTATTACTAATTATCAAAATCAATATATTTCTATAGTATGTACTAATTAAATAAGTATTTATTAAAATCATGAGACTGTGAAGTAAAGTTACAAAGCAATAAGTAGATTTACATTGAGTCAATATCTTCCAAGACACTGTCTCAATGGCATAAGAATACTATTACCTCCTTACTATCCTATTACTACATCTACAGCATTCTTATGGCTTTGAAATAAAATAAATTATCTTTAAATGTAATAAATAAATAAATCTTAACTTTTGATTTTTTAAAATGTAATTAAATAATCTCAGGTTCTTCTAATTATCTTAAAGTAATGATAACTCATGTAAATAAGTATGATAAAGGATTTTATATCAAACCTAAATACACCTAACTTATTCTAATAATAATAATACTCAATACTAATCTTAGAGTATAACTTAATCTTATCTATTTCTGTTATATTATTAAGTATTCAATAAACAAATAATCATATGTATATCTTTTATTTTCATATAGTATCTTAATTTTAGAATAGATCAAAATCTTATAATTCAATAATCTGTGGCAATAAAAAAATATTGTACTCTTATATTATGCATGATAATTACTCTATGACCATTGTAATATGATGTAATAATGTCAATCAATTCTCATAAATGATAATCAGGAAAATATTGTATTTATTTCTAAAATAATATAAATTCATATTGTGCAAATATTATGTTTCTTCAAATTATCTGCTGTCAAATGCTGTGGTGTAAAATAATGAACTCGACACACTTTTAAAACAAATTAAACAAATTTATTTACATTAACTTCAACTAAGAATTTATTTACAATATTTACAGTTCAAAATTATGAAAACAAAGAAAATAAAAATAAGAAAATAATAATACAATATGTTTACACTGTTATTAACTCATACTCCTAATAAGTAATTATACATCCTTTAAAATGCTGTATTAATAACATTGAAGTATGTTTTCAAAACTTAGGACTTTAAATAAATATCAGTGAACTTCAATTATTACACAGAAAAATTTATGTAAATCAATATTTATGTAGCATATGTAAACAATTAAACTTTACTAATTAAATTGCTACATCACTTAAGTATTACTGTTATTCATTTCATCATGTACTAATATGTGTTCACTTTACTATTAGCATTACTCCAATAGCATAATATAGAAACTAATGTATCTTTATAATGTAATAACAAATAATTGATTATAATTTTATATTTCACTTATTGCAATTCATGCTACATGTTTTATCAAATATGCATTACATATATGTACTGTTAAATAATAATATTTAAATTATTCATCAATTTCAAATTCATAAAGTATTATATTAGATAAATTCTATGATTCTTTTCTGTATGAAATTATTACTTTACTTTATGTGTTATTCTACTCCTTCTTAATAAACTTTTATCTACAAAACATCCTCTAAAACTTATTTAAAATTCCGGGAAAACAACTTTCAACTTTAAATAAATATTAATTCCAAACTATTTATACTTCGTCATCTATTTTCGGTAAATCTTTAATCCAACATAAACTTCTACATAAAACTTAACTTAATTTATCCAATAAAACAACAGTAAAATATAGACTTTTAAAACTATTCCTAACTTGAAATAAAATAATTACTTGTATGAATAATAAATATAATTCAAATACTCCAACATAATAATAATAAAAATAAAAATCAAAATTTATTTACGAAAGAATCATATAATTATTTCTAAGCTTCTTATGTAATGTTGCATCATATTTATATCATAAATTCAAATTATGCATATTTAAATAAAACTGTTACTGCCAATATAATTTGTGTGTATTTTTAAAATATTCATACATCCATTCAACAATAATATATCATTTAGTTGATCTAAAGAAAACATATTAAATACATCAAAATTATTATTATTATATAATTTTTACCATCAATAATGATTTAATGTACAGTCCATCTTCCAATATTCTTCGGAATTACAGCTTCATAAAATAATTCACATTTACACTCACAATCATTCTTTAACATATTACGTTTTATATTAATTATAAATAAAACTTATGCAATTAATTATTATATTACTTTAGTTATTATTTTAAGAAATGTACCTATCTTATTTTTAATAGATTAATACTATTTAACTTTTATATTAGATAAATAAAACAAAATTCATATTACATAATTCCAGCGATGTTTCCTTTTCACCATAAAGTTCTTTAATCGTAGGCACATATTCACTAGAACACCATTTCCTGTTTCCGGTCCACCACGTGTTTTTTTTAAAGTTTATGAAAAATGAAAAACGTTCTTTTAAAACAAAATAAAAGTTAATTAGTTCTTTTATAAAAATATAATAAAATTAAAATAGTTTATCTGATCCAGATGCAGTTCTTTAAAGAATATTATTTAAAAGTTATTATTCTTGAATTAGTTTATAATTTATGAAAAATTATCATTTAATTATTTTAAATTAACTGGGACGTCCACATATTTCTTGCGCATTTCTTAACAAAAAAAAAAAAAAAATCCAGGTAAGAATAATCTTCTTTATCTATAAACGACCCGCGTTTAAATTATTTCAATATAATAATTTTATTATATTAAGATTTTTAGCTAATTATATTTCAATTGACTTGCCTTTAAAATTATCAACATTCAGTCTTTTAAACATAAAGACTTAACAAGGCAAGCATTCAAAGCTACTTTCATTTCTAATATCTTTACTTAAGATATATATTCAAATTTATAGCTTGCAAAAATACTTTCTTCATAAAGAAGTATTTTATTCTTTAAAATATCTATTTTCTAATAAGCAATAGTAATTAGCTTTTAAAATTATATACTGTCCAAAATACTACTTTTCTCCATCTTGTAATTTTCCGAACTAATCCAGCGTTTGTCATACTTCTAGTATAAAGTTTCCGATATATTTTCACTATATATGATGTTCCCATGACCATTTGCATGTAAATTGAGCTTAGTTAGAGACGACCGATAGGGAAAAAAATTAAGTTAATACTGCATGTCTATCATTTAAAACTTTTATAACTTATTTACAAGACACTCTTATAATTTTAATATTGATTTTGAGAGTGTCTATCAAATTTACTTAGTTATTTTAATAACACAATTAACTTGAAAAATCAATCACAGAGTCCTCTCCTAACAATTGAATTGAGCTTTTATACTGGAAGAAACTTCCCATTTGATTGGTAGATTAAACAATCAACTTTTCTGGCTTATTTACATATTTACCAACAATACGAAATTAAAAATAAATAATAACTTATTTAATATTTAATATTTATTACATTATTGCATTTTAAAATAATCTTTATCATTTATTTAAATCCATAAAATATTTTTTAAAAATATTTTTACCTACTTGATTTTAATTTTAACTTTTATCAAATTATTTAAAATAAACTAAGTATTTTTTATACGTCATATTTTTAAAACAATATTTTAAAATCAGATTTAATATTCTACATTGATTTATCTTTATTTTATCTCGTGATAGCTCACGTATTATTTATAAATTTTACAACATAATTTTAAAATAGTCTTGCAACTTTACTAAATAACTTCCAAGCATGTGTGCGTATTTAACTAACATCTGTTTTTTTTTTTTTTACAATAAAAGAAACGCTTCTCATAATCTAAAAATAACTAACAATTGCATTTTTAAAATAAATATTTTTTAAATAAATAAGATAATATAAAAGATTTTAAAATAATTATCCAATATTATTAAAATCAAATATTAGTCTTTTATTTAAGTACTTACAATAATTAAAATATTTATATTCTTTTATAATATTATTTTATCAACAATAAACATATGTATTTAATTTTAACTTGTCTTTTAAACACTTTTAGCTTTAAACACCTATTTATTAAATATTTTTTGGTATTTATTTATTTATTCATTTATTTATATTTTCCCTAAAATTGACCAAAACTAATTTATAATTTGATGCCAATATTAATAATAAATAATGCTATTATTTTAAAATATTAGGTTGTCATAGTTATCTAGTTAACATTTATACTTCACCACTTCCATTACTCATAAATCAAGTCAAATGAAATTAAATAATTTCAATAAACTTCTTTTTTTATATATTGTAATATACAGTATTAATATGAGCATATATATATATATATATATATATATATATATATATATATATATATATATATATATATATGATGCTCAAAGCAATTATACATTCAGTTGAAATACTTTTTTTATGATTTTAATCTACAAATAAATAAGTTTAATTGGATTCTTATTTTAATTAAAATAATGTGTATATTCTTTGGCTTTATCCACATTTGTATTTATTTATTATTACTATAATAGCTTCTTCATTTAGGTTGTATTTCCACCCTCTTATTTTAATAATATTGATGGTTTAGTAGCTATTTTAATGACCATGCGAACAAGAAACCAAGTCTCTACATTATATTAATATAGAAATCCATTTTTTTTAAAAAAACATTTATTTATCTTGCTCATAAATACATTTTTGTTAAACAAATTACCACAATGATAGTCTTTATCACTATTTCTAGAATAGTGATGGCGTGTTTAAATTGTAGCATAATAAAGTATGGTATTAACATGTAAAAACTCTTGCTCATGAGTAAAAATAGTGAATCTCTTTATTCTAATCAAATATAAAATTAGATAATGTTTATATGAATAATAAAAACAAATTGAATTAAAAAGAAAGTTAATTAGTAGTTGTAGGCAAGGAAATCATCATAAAAATTTTTGCTATACTAAGTTTGATTTTACCAATTTATTCTGTGTTAAATGTTCATGACTACATCTTGTATTTTTTGATATCTGAGTTATGAATATGCTGATATTAAATACATTGTTCAACTAAATTGTATTTGTCATTGTCATGATAATGGACAGAAGAGTGAAGGTTTCAGGGTTTATTAAAAAACATGAATAGATGATTAGAATAATTGAATGGCTAATTATTAATTTAAGTAGATTATTTTAGAAAGGGCATGCATATGGCCTTCAAAATAATTGGTCAGTGGCTTAGAGATTAATTCAGATTCAGCTAATTCACTCTTTAGTCTTACATTTAATGGTGGGTTCTCAAAAATATACAAAGCAATGAACAGCATATTTTGGCAATGTTCTACATTACCAAGTTGTATGGTCATATATTACCAAGTTGTATGGTCCTATCCCATGCAGTCATCAATATAAATCATTTAAGAAACTCTTTGCATGATCAATTATAATGTGCATAAACAGAATTTATTCTCACAATTTTACATTGGTTACGCAATGACATTACAACTTTATTTAACAATGTCTTTTACAAAATGGATGACACCTAGCATATGGGCCTCCCTGTTAGTGGGAATATCTCAAGCCTCATTCTAAATAAATATGAATGAAACATTTTACCTCAATACCTTCATTCTGACTCTTTCATCCTATATATGTGCTACACTGATGATGTGCTTATTTGTGCTTCTAATGCACAAAACAACAGCATACAAACGACTGTCTTGCAGCCATTGTCCTTAACATGGACTCATGAAAATGAGGATAACCAGCACTATTCTTTGACCTCTACACTCGATGAGAAACTATTCATCTTAATTATAAAATACCCATTAAGCTAACCAATGCCCATGATGCCATATGCTCTGAATCCATCACTCCAAAATTCCATAAGCTTGCCAGGTTAAAAGCTTTTTTATACTGCAATCATTATTTGTGTAGGTTCAAGTCAGATAAGAAAAATAACATCAACTCTTATTTCTCAGACATGGAAATGTAACATCAGTTATCAAAACAAAATCTTAACTCAAACAGTTCTCTTTTTTATTTTAAGCTTAGACATCCATACCCAGTAGCTGATAATAAATCCTCATCTTCATTGCCATACATTTCTAGAATTACTCATTGCATTAACTCATCAAACTGCTATATGCACTTCTCCCTTTCTGAACAGACTTATTAACAACACAAAAGACATTCTTTCCCCAAATCAGAAATCATAAATTATATACAAGATCACATGCCCTCACATCAACTGCCATGCCATATATTATGGTGAATCAAGGACAACTTATCTAATTAATTGACACAACACCAGTACATATGCAACATGCTCAGACCCAAGCAAATACCAAATCAATTTTTATGAACACCAATCCACTTTGGTCACCCTTTTAAGCCTACATCTACCATTACTTTATTTCCAGAGTGCAACAACACCGAGAATAATCTGAAAGAGGCCTGGCATATCATGAGATATGAGAATAAGATTAACAAGAAATACTCATGTGTTCCCCTTTTTAAAAAATGGTCTACCAAAACTAGCAATTAGCCATTCAAATATGCTAAAACTCATTCACATTTCTTTAATAAACCCTAAAATCTTATCATTCCCTGTAATTTGCCATGGCTATGACTAATACGAAAATTGCTAACTGCACAGATTTTAAGCTTATCTTGAATATGTTTTTGTGTATATTTATTCACATTCAAGTATAATGGCAAATTATACTTTCTTTCACATTATATAATTTGTTTTATTCCTAAAAGGACTTTTCAAAATTAATTTGTTTCTTTATTTTTCTGATTTCAAATTGTCTATAGATGATTAGTAATGAACTTATTAAAGATTGTATGCACATGAAAAAAAAAACAACTAATAAACTATTTCATAAATAAAATATTTTTTTTTCATTCATCCAGGCATTTGATATTACTTGATCATTTTTTTTTAATATTTGGTATCTAATTTTGTTAATAATTTTATTCCACTTTTTACCTGATTTCGTAAAAATATCTACAATTCCTTCATATTATCAGTTCTTTCATTCCATATAAAGTTAAATGAATATTTCATCTTTTCATTTAAAATAAGCATTTCAAAAAAATTGTAGAGGATCCTATGTTTTTTTTAATTACTATATAATTCTTTGTACATTTCTTACACCAACTTTATGATGCTGTCACATTTTTAATGTAATAGTAGTATTTTTTCGTTTTGATGTTTGAACAAGATGCCCTCCACCAATAAGATATTATAATTTTATTCTTTTTATAAATTTTCTAGCCAATTCAGTTATATTTTCTTACATTATAATCTTTTTTTTTTTCGTATTTTGCAAATTTATAGATATTCAATTCATGTAAATTAGTATTTTCATGTTTTATTTTTTTTAATACAGTGTCTTACCTCAATTAAAATTTTATTGTATGAATTTTTATTTTAATGTATTAATTATCATTATCTTTAATTAGTTAAACTTCAGGTATAATTGATCCTAGCAAACATTGACTCTGCTAATACTTTAAAATGAATTGCTAATTCTAACTTAAATTTTGGATTATTTTTGCTGTTAAAAATATCAAGTATTACTATTGTTTTTCTAAAATCTTATGTCTTTCTAGATTTCTAGATTTACTCTAATACAAATTTTATATCTCACTAAAATTTTGTTATAGCCCATATTGAAACTATTAAGTATGTTATAATCTGGAACATATTTTATTAATCACAATATAACTGAACATATATTCTTTTATTTGGATCTTTCTACCTTCATTTTCCTTTAGATATTTTTTCCAAAATATCTTTTTTTCTTGCAACTTTTATAAATCTATATTCTTTATGTCTGTCTTCATATCCTAATTTAAATTTTAATAAATTCATTTTTCAACTATTTTTGCAATTCTGACATTAAACAAGCTTTGCATGATATTTTTGGAATGCTGTTTGGTTTTCATGAAAAGCATTTAGTAAACTAAAATAAAAAAAAATATCTTTTTTATTATAATGAAAACATTATTGGAGTATAAATCTAAATTATTTGCATTTGGTATTTTTCATTAAGATGAATAACCTATCTACCAATTGTTTCTGATATATCAGCAACATCCACAACATTTTTATATTTTTTAAAATGAATCCCATTTTTATGTTTTTATAAGAAAATCCAACTGTCAAAGTCTATACTCTTTTTTATATGTCTTCTTCCAAATTATGCCATCATTTTTTATCTGAAAGTGATAATCAATTTTATATAACTAAATAAACAAACTTAATCACAATGTAGTTTAAATTTCTGATCAGAAGAGTTTTAGCACTCTCTTTTATAATCACTGCCTTGAATGATGTCTTGGAAATAAAAATCATAATTTGGTTTGCTATACTATGATAGTAAGTATGTTATGCATAGTAGAATGTTTGATTTGGGATCGGGAGGTCATGTGATCACAGGTCTAGCCCTTGAACTTCTTATAAAATCCTTAGCAATAATGCCATATGCCTTTCATTTAATAGAAAATACGAAGAGAATATTTGCAATCACATCTTCATCATTATTTCAAGAAACTTTTCCAATATTTAATTTAGTTAAAAATTCTTAAACATTTGAAAAAGAAAAAAAACATTACGATGTTTTTTGTTTTTAAATATAAAGATAAAATTCAATAATTTGATTATTTTGTCTATAATCTTTATTTATATTTATTTCAAAAACTTATTTGATGAGCATTAGGAATCTTTTTAGCTTCATTACTTTAATTTTTCAAAAAGGAAGATAAAAGTTTCTGTTTACTTATAGAAAACTCCTTTTGGCACAAAAAACGTAAATATCTCCCTGAAGACTAAAAAACATATTTTATTAATGGTTTTGTAGACAAAATATTTTAGTTAAGAACTATACAGCCAATTTGTAGTCACTTAAATAAATGAATATTTAGGTCGGCTTTGAATTGTATAAATATTGGTTAAAAAAACATTAAAATTGCTTGAAATCTTAAGGTACTTAATTTTTTTTTTATATTTTCTCCAATTCATACTATACCAAACAAAAACTACAGTATTTTTGCTATAAAATAAAATACAAAAAAAAAAGGTTACAATTTTAATTCTACTTTTTATTTAAAATATCAATTTTTATATTCAATACATCCTCCACACAGGCTCTCAAAAATGCATACACAAGTGCACATATAAGTAGGTTACCACAGAATATATATCTATCTCCATTATGTTTTTTTTTTCATTATCATGTTTTAATGGTATTTTTAAATAAATAGTATATGATATAAATAAAAAGGTACTTAGATAATAAAAAAATTAAGTTTTAAATTATTATCATTATTATTTTTAAGCAAATACTATTTATAAGGAGATGCATACACAGCTATACATACATGTTTATGAACATATATATATATATATTGTAATGGGCTGGTGGAATCCAAAAGAGATAGGGGAGCACATCTTACTATGGTCGGACTTTGGGTATTCAGATAGGATGCGAGTGATTATGTGATGAAATATATAACCTATGATTGTACCTACTTCCAATAGACTAGCTCTACCTATTTTTATTAACCTAGATACAATTTAGGTCAATTCATCCAATTCTCACCCCTTTCTAGCCACATTATACCACAGTATTCGAACTCAGGGAGTAATTGCTTGAGCTCTCTTATCAGGGAAGAAGATCACACTAATAGTAGTTATTGCACCTCCATATAGGTGATAATTAATTACCAAAAATCAATTAAGCATAAGATATATAAAAATATGTATGTGCAGTATAAGTATATATGTATTAAAAGTTATAATAAATGACTTAAATATATATATATGTATTTCCTCTATCATATTAATAATATTGATAAGTGTAAAACTAAATAAGATAATAATGTTTACGATGGGTATATGAATAATGAAGAGTTATAAATCTGATGATGAATATGGAAATAATAATGAGTTAGAGACCAAATTAAAATAACGAATTATATAAACATTTATTGATTAACAAAAAAAAAATATGAATAATAATTAAATCTGATACATGTAATTGATTTTGTCAAGGATGAATTTCTACCATATCGATATCTATAATGATATTAATAAAAATAAAATCCTTGCCCTAAACCCAATGGTAGAAGTTCATGTACTTGACCAATTATTTACAACAACAAATATGTAAAATTATAATATGTATATGTGATTGCGATTTTAGCTGACTAATTTAAAATATGTATACAAACATAACAACAACAACAACAAAAATCTTTGTTGTCTAGATAAATCAATGATTATAAATCATTGAGTTAACAGTAATATAAAAATAAGCTTAATTAATAATAAAGAAATAAAACTTTATCATCATGTGTTGCTTACTATAAGATAATATTAAAATTTCTTACCTTTCAATTTCCTATATGTTGTCAAAAGTCAGTCAGATGGGGAGGTCAAAACTAGTAATTTTTTTTATTCTTTATACAATTAAATATGATAATATATATATATTTAAATCTAATATTTCTCCCCTCATTACTCTCATAAAGAATTTCTCTAAAATTATAACACATTAGCTTCCAATTGTAGAAAACGAAATTAATACATAAAATTTATAATAGACAAAATAATAAAACAAAAATCACAATTCTTATCCCATTATGTTAATTAAAGTTTGATGAGTCTGCTGGAAACTGTTTATTTGCTAAATAAATTCCTATGAATGGAGATGAAGTTCTGTCCCACGGAGAATAGAAATTTCTTGTCTGGGTCAAAAAATAATAATGTTCTCCAATTATCCTGTCTTGGATTTGGTTCGGCATTTTATTTAAAGCAAAGATGGTTTTCAAGTTTTTTCTAAATGGGCAGGTAAAATCTTTAACTTTTCATGGCTTTATTGATGACATATTATTACCCGATGGTATAAACTTTTCAGCAAGCAATCATGATATAAAAATAATATATATATATTTATTGATTCATTTGCTTCTCAAGATTTCAATGACAATATTATTACATATCAAAACAATTAATTATTGAATATTACTGCAACACTTACATTTAACTAAAATTGTCTAAGTAGCAAATAATTAAATTTTTATTTTCAAATTAGTTCTTCCATTTCAAACGATTGCTTCAAAAAATTCAGCTTTCAATCATTTTGATTAATATTAAATATATATATAAATTCGAACATTCACATCCATTTTGTGTTCGAATTTATTTTTAAGCAGAAAAAAAAAGTTCTATCTTCAAATGCAGAAGGCAGTATAACAATTAATACTGCGTTGTAGATCACGTTGTAGATCACGTGAAGTTTTTTTAAGCATTTTAACCTTGACATTTCCTATTGTTTAACAGACATAATATAAATGGGATTATAAATAAAAAATAATAATTTATAAATATTTTAAATTTCATTTCTACAAATGGTTGCTATGTGTTTAGATTTTAATTCAGTCATTGTTTTTTTTTTAAGTTTATGTATAAGTTTTTTGGTATAGTTCTCCCTAGTTAGTAACATATAATACGTTTTATTCCAGTGTTAATGTACCTATTTGTTTTCCTATTAATTTATTGGCTTTTATTACTTCTTTAGAAATAAAAAAATGTTTATACAAATGTATATGTTGGAAAGAAAAAAAATGTTAATATGACAATTTGCTTGGCAATTTATTGGTTAAGCAAATATGTCTATGTGGCTCCAATTGGTAGAGTGTCTTAAATAATTGGATGGTGTATCAGGTTGTAGCTCATCACTACAATATATGTATACACACAATGTTTTTATCATTGTGTAATAATAAAACAGGCAAAACTGTCAATACAGTAGTGCCATTCAGTGCAAGCCAGAGTAATCAATGAATGCAAAAAGATTTATGCATAAAATCCCTATCTAATTGATGAGTAGCCACTAGATAGGGATTTCATGCACAAACTTTTTTGAATCCATTGATTACTCTGGCTTGCACTGAGTGACCTACTGTATGGAAAGTTTTTCCTATTTTAACAGATTAAGCAAGCATAAGAAATGATCATGTGATGTTTAGTGATTGTGTAATAATATTATTTTAAAATAAAAAATATATAATATAAATATGAGATAAATGATTAATAAACATTTTTAGTTTCACAACAATTTTAAACGTACTTTTTATTATTATGTTTTTATTTTAAAACTGTAAAAGAAAAATGTGTATCAATTATTTGTACGTGTGTACAACAAAATATGAGAAATACATATTTTGTCTAATTATAAACATTCTGTTTATCAGAACTGAAAATTGAAAATAAAAAAGAAAATTATTTATCAGTGCTGCATTTAAACTAATCAAAACCATTAAAAAAACATACCGTAAATATACATAGAGTGAATATTGCTTCATTTATTCCTCTAGATAATAAGTATTATTTCACCCATCCCACATAACAAAAATATGAAATTCAATATAAAAATTACACATAGTAAATTTAAAAAAACATATATTAAAAGAATGTTTGTAGATACAAATTATACGTTTATTTCTAATACAAAAAAACGTATAAATTTGCTCTTATTAATTTTAATATAAGTATTAATAATGTAGTACCATTTAATATCAAGAAATGCAACTTATTTTACTGATGTTTACATTTATCTTTTAAATTTCAATAAACTGATGTATAATAAACATGAACATTTTAAAAATGTTTTACGGAACTTCAGATGACCCGTTCTGCGTAATTCTTCTAAACATGATTAAATTTTCTTATATGTATATAGAAATGCTGCTATCATAAATTTTATTAAAAAAGTATTTGAACACATATTTCGATTTTATTTACGTGAATTTTCGCCTATTAGCATTATGCTGAATCTTAATTGGATCGGATGCTGAAGAGGTATTAAAAAAAATCGCAAAACTAATTTTCTCTTTTGTAACGCCTTCGACGGTCTTTAATTATTTCAAAGACATGGATTTTGAGAATTTTAGCATCAGTATAATGCTAATATTAATAACAATAAAATGTATACGGATGAATCTGAAATACATATATGTATGAATATACGTATTTATAATGAAATTTAATAATAAAATAATAGAGAGATTCTGCTTAAAAATTCTTACTACCATAATTTTATCTATAATAATAAAAAGATCTACGCATTTGAAATAACTTAAAACAAATATCATTTCCAGATATATCGTAAATTCACCACACTCCAAAGAAATCTAATGTTACAGAATATTTCATTAAATTGATGGACATAAATCCAAATACAGACACAGTTTTTTTTAAATAGATGGTAGAAATTTTATATAGTGTATATTCATGAATATGATACTGATGACTAATATTTTCCATGTCGCAATAGTAATGTTTTATAAAATTAAAAGATCAAATTGATCATTGGATATATTATTTTGGATTTAAAACTGTCAATTTATTGAGAACTTTCCTTAATATCGAAAATAATTTATTACTTTAGAATTGTGGATAGTTTTTATTTATAATTACGTGAAGGTTATTTTAATATTTTTAATCGAGAAGTTCAAATTGTTCTTTTAGATGAAGACATTTTCATGAAATTTTTTTATTAAATTTAATTTTGTTAGTATTTATTGCTATTTCATGTCATTTTATTATTTTTGTTAATAATTAATTATGTAGCATTGTATATACATATATTGGAAGAATATTTATTATATTCAAATTAGTAGTTATATACAGACATTTTATAAAATTTTATTGGCTTATCATTATAACAAATATTATTAATTATTGCTATTATTGTTTTTATGGTTACAAATAATATATATTGAAGTGATACTAATATTATTCACAATATTACCTTATAAGACGATTTATTAAATTGATCCAAGATGTATTCTTGTACATATTTTTTTAATTACATTTTTTTTGACATTTGTATCAATTTGTTTTAATCACAGTTTATATTTAGTTATAAAAAACACTCATGCACATAAAATTAATTTTAAAAGAATAACATATAGAGGAAAAAGGCATAGCGCTAACAGTAATAAGAGTACATTATTTAAAAATAGTATTAAGTATAGAAATAACTTATTAGGCATATATAATATTGAAATTATACTTAATAATGATAGAAAATTATAATACAGTATTCAAATGTATGTCTGCATGCACAAATGATTCTAGTTCTTGAAGGTATTTAAATTTACAAGAGTATAATGACAAAATAGTTAAGTAAATTTATTATTATTGGAAATAATAATATTACTTATAATAATCACTTCAAAATACATAAAGTAAAATCATTTATTTTAATATTTACAATATAAACATTGATTTATAAAATGGTATTATATATTTTTATTTTATTAATGAAATAATAATACATTTAAAATATTTTAAAATAATTTCTTTACAATTTTGATGTTATAAATTGTTAAAAACTTCCAAATATTGCCTGCTACATATCATATTCTAAACATCACATGATCACCATTTCTTATGCTTGCTCAAGCTGTTAAAACAGGCAAAACTCTGGCTTAAACTTAGTGGCACTACTATATGGAGAGTTTTTTCCTGTTATATCACATCTTAGCAATAATAATAAAAAATTTTCTGTAAAAATTGTAAAAAGTGAAGAATTTTGAATGAAAATGGTGATCTTATTAATCATGTGACAACCTATAAATTCACCATCATGTTCAGAATTGCTTAGTCTTCTTTATTTACTCATTGCAAATGAACTGTATAGAAATAAAATTTAATGTTAGCCATGTTGGCATCTTTAGAACCATATTAAAGTATTAGAAAACTAAATAAACATATTCATTAATGCCAAATGTACCTCAAATACTGTTCTTAATGGAGAACTAAATATCAAACCACTTTCATCATTTTATAATGCACTTTTACCTGTTCATTTTATAGGCAGATATTTTGTCAATCTGGAAATAAAGAAATTGAATTTGCATCTTTTATTCTCTACTGAGGAATTTTGCTAAACTTTTTTTTTTCAAACATTAATATTCATGTTTTTTTTTTTAATATTTTAATGTCAAAAAAATTCTGAAGATGTCAGAATAACCAAAAAAAGTGGGAACTTCAAAGTATAGAAAGTACCACAATGATAAGCAGTCATTGTATTCTTGATGGTATCAAACTTTGTGATATTACTGCAAGAAAATAATATGAATGACTTAAAACTTGGAAAGTTTATGATTATTTTTGCATAATAATTAGGAATTAAAAATATATACATTATTACATATTTATTTTGTATAGAAGTTTTTCATTTTTTAATATAAAATATTATATTTTTCTGAGTAATGTTGTTATGGAAATTATGATAGTGCATAATTATGAACTCATAAAATTACATCACTAAGATAGTTTGGTATAAAATATTACTACATCATAAAAACACTAAAAAATTAAAATTTTTAAAGCATACATTGATAGATTTATTAGATATTAATAATTATTCATTCATATTTTAATACAAGCATCAAACAAAGAAAATACCATTCATTTTACAAATTTAATCTGCTCTTCTTAGCAGTTGAATGTCAAAACAGTGCTTTGTTTTGATTAAAATCTAATTTTTTAAATAATTCAGAAAATCAAACATGATTTTTGAAATTTTATTTAATTTCTAAATAAAAAATATCCACCAAATGAAGTCAAATTTATTACATTCTAATAAATAATAATGGTTTTATACTAAAGTGAATGTTGAAAGCTTATAGCATGTATGAACAAACAAAACTTTCATAGTACAGATGGGTTAAAACATGGACTTAAACATAAAAAACATAAAGTTATTTAGGAATGCTACTTTTATTGAAAATATGTTATTCAATTATCTAGTCTCCAAAATAATTTTTTTGGTTCATATTATAAAAAATGTACAAACTGCAAATCTGTTAAATTATTTGAAGGAACACTATTATATAAACTTTTTCACAGAAAGTATAAAATAATTTCTCTGGGATAATTTGTTTTGTAAACATCTGTTTCCTTAGTATATTTTAAAGAAAATGTTGGTACAAATTAATGATATTGAAATGTTTTGAAACATCAAATACATTTAATAACTTAAATGAATACTGTTAATTTTTGCTTATAGAATTTATTCACTTAAAGAAGAATAGCAACATTGCAGATGTTAAATATTGCATCAAAATAAGCACTAATGGATTTATTTTTAAAAGATAAATAATAATATTGTTTTGGATTAATTTCAAAAGTAAAGTTATTACATTATTCTTTGGATTTCCATAAATAGATACATAGAAGGAGTAAAATACATTTTTGCTTTATTATAGAATTTCTGGATAAAAGATTAGCAAGATCTCTATACAGTAGTGCCATCCAGTTGCACAACTTGTGCCATAAAATCCCTACTAGTGCCTACTCATCCAAATTTTGACTATCATCAAGTGTCTCTGATATTGGATAAGTAGACACTAGAGAAGGAGTATTTAGAACTTGCTTGAATCTATTGATTACCTAGGCTTGAATTGGGTGGCACTTCTGTATGCAGAATTTGCTACTATTTTAACAGCTTGTGAAACATAGGAAATTGTAATCATATGATGTTTTAGTGGTTTTAATCTCCACATAAATGAAATATCTAAAGTTTATCTTCATGAAAGTTAGAATTTTAAAGACCCTTAGTTGTAAAATATATATTTTTAAATTATTTATTATTTATCTTGCTGGTATCAGTAAAATAAAATCTTCATAATAACAGATAATAGAAAGATGGAAATCTACATGAGGGGACAAAATGACTTCCTGTCAATATGAGAATGATGATAATATTGACATCAAGGGGGAATTTGGTGTTCCATCATCAGATTTTCAATGGTGTGGTTGGCTGAAGAGTTGGAGTGTGGAGTAGATTGAAGCCTATCCATTAAAATTTGAATATATATATATATATATATATATATATATGACAGATGTTATATATATATATATATATATATATATAACATCTGTCATTAATGCCCATAAAAACACAATATCAAATAATATAAAATAAATTTAAGAAACTAATATCTTCCGATAAAAAAATATTTATTTTTTTGTATGTTTTGAAGTTGTTGGATCTTTAATTCACTACCTGTATGTAAATCAAACCTCTTTAACCATTCTCTTTCTATCCATTTCTTTATTCTAAACTTTCTCAACAATTATTCAATGAATGCATGTATAAATTCCTTTTCTTGAAGATAAAATACAGACGCATTTTATGAAATTAATTTTAGATTTATTTTTTTTTTTACTTAAACAAATGTATCTATATTTTATAATCATAAAAAAGAAATATGAACTTGAATTCAGACAGAATAGTTGAGGTCATTATGAAGAAAGAAATGACCAAAAGATTAAATAAGATTATTTTTTTTTTGCGCAAAACGAATATATGAGGGATCAAGAAATGAATAGGTGTAAAAAAGAAAAAAAAATCGATTTTTTAAAAAATATTTTTCAAGGCAACATTATTCTTTTAGACAATACGATTCTAAAATGATAAAACTATGCTTAGTTTCTTAAATTATATATATATATGTACGTGCAACGTAAATTTAACATTGAATAATATAAATTATAGTGTAGAAATAAATTACTCATAGCCATTTAAATTAGAAGTATTTTTACTACACGAGAACTCCGGAAATAATATTAGGAATTCATTTATCCTGGAAATATTATAATTAATATATATATATAACAGGATTTAATTAGCGTTAATCAAAAGATGGATGATGAGCATGCTGAAGGGTATTTTCTATTTTTCAGCTTATTTCATTTAACTTTGACGAAGCAACAGTAATATTTCATGTTCGCCATCGTTTATTTATGTATATACATCTACCATAAATATCCATGTAACTACATATAAAGTGAATACTGTTTAAAACATTTGCTCACTCTGAACATTTTTTATTTGTTTTGAGATTGGTATCATTACCCAAGACCATTACACTACCACCCCATGACTTCTTGAAGAAAGATCAGAAATCCAGGTTCATATCTATATTCATTATTTCGAAATAATTTTATCAGCACTAAATAGTAGCTTGGAGACACACAAAAGTTAACTATGATTTTCTGAAGTTTAATTATTTAATTTTTGATTCCTGATACAACATATGAAATGCAAAGATGAGAATTAAAATATAGACTAAAATTTCAAGCTTAACAGTTCTTTATTTCAGGCAACATAAACAAATAAATATGTTATCATTCTAATCATCACACAGTAAAGTCAACATGCTACTAAAAACATCCCTAAGGTATTTATGGTTTTTAATAATTTCCATTATATTTTATTTCTTTAATGCTTTGACATAAAATCCCTTTATTCTCCTTCCCTCGCATTAATCCATATATGATCAATGCTTTAATTATAAAAATGAAAACAATAATTAATCAAATAAATTTTAGCAAAAGAATAAAAATTGATTTATATATATATATATGATCACTAGATGGAGCTTTACTAATAGCTCCTAACAAGCTTTGTTTACATAAACACCAAGAGAGAATTAGAATTTCAATATCTCTTTGGTTCTCTCCATCTTCAGACCATGGTTTCAGGCTAGTTGGCTCATGTCAGTGAAGGGTTGGAAGACTAGAAACTAGATCTAAATACTAACTCTAAAATCAGCATTTATCAAACATGTTTCTATCAGTTTGAAAGCATGAAATTTCTCAGACATGTAATGTCTTCAAATCCAGCTTAATAAACTAGATAGCTATATTGATCTGAAATCAATGCAGTTTCATCATATAATAAAAGCCTCTGCAATATATATCATTGCAAAAACCTTCAGAGGTACATTTATGATAAAACAAAACAAGTTATAAATTTCGTAACTTGCTTCTAGCTTGCATTTCATGATCACTAGATGGAGCTTTACCAATAGCTCCTATCATGTATAAAGCTCTATCTACTGATCATTAAATGCAAGCTAGAAGCAAGTTACGAAATTTATAACTTGTTTTGTTTATCATAAATGTACCCTTGAAGGTTTTTGCAATGATATATATTGCAGAGGCTTTTACTATATGGTGAAACTGCATTGATTTCAGACCAATATAGCTATCTAGTTTGTTAAGCTGGATTTGAAGACATTACATGTCTGAGAAATTTCATGCCTTCAAACTGATAGAAACGTGTTTGATAAATGCTAATTTTAGAGTTAGTATTTAGATGTAGTTTCTAGTCTTCCAACCCTTCACTGACGTGAGCCAACTAGCTCAAAACCATGATCTGAAGGTGGAGAAAATGAAAAAGATGTGGAATTCTAATTCTCTCTCAGCATTTATGTAAACAAAGCTTGTTAGGAGCTATTGGTAAAGCTCCATCTAGTGATCATAAAATGCAAGCTAGAAGCAAGTTACGAAATTGATAACTTGTTTTGTTTATCATATATATATATATCATTACACATAAAAAAAATTTCATTACATATATACAATTATGACAGACAAAAATAAATCATGGCCTTTATTTCCAGGAAACTATGAAGTAACAAACCAAGGCAGAGATTGGTGGCCAAAGACAGAGGGTGCTAAGAAACGCCTGATTACAAACCCAGGCTGCCATTTGATGACAACTTTTTTATTTAGGTACTTACAACTGCAGGTCACTTTCAAGTAAAGGTACAAGAATTAGAAGAAAAACTGTCTTATATTAAAAGGGACATTATTGGACTTTGTAAAGTTAGAAGAAAGTGTGAAGAGGCAATTGATTTAAAAAGTGGGCAGGTACTCTATTATAAAGGCACAAATATTGGAAATACAAGGGGAGTAGGATTCATTATAAATAAAAAGTGGGAAAATACCATTGTGGAGAATGATGATGTATCTGACAGAGTGACAAGATTAGTTACACGACTTAATAGTAGATACCAAATGCAGATAAATCAGGTATATGCCCCAACAAGTTCTTATGGTTATGAAGTAGTAGAGGATTTTTATATGGATGTACAAAAGGCTTTTGATCCTAGTAAATGACATTTTAAAATTGTTATGGAAGATTAATGCTAGCATTGGTAAATAAATGAAATATGAAAGTACTCTAGATAATTTTGGTTATGGTAATAGAAATGAGAGAGGATATAGATTTGTGGAGTTCGCAGAAAAAGAAAAACTTTATATTATGAATTCTTTTTTTGAGAAAAATGTTAAAATGAAATGAACATGGAAGCATCCAAATGAAAGTACAGCAGAATTGGATTATATTTTAACTAACAGAAAATACATATTTCAAGATTGTAATGTACTTAATAAAATTAACACAGATAGTGATCATCGATTATTAAGATGTAAGATACATGTTAATGTAAAAGTAGAGAGACAAAAGTTATTAAGAAAAACAATATTTACAATTCATATTCCTAATCTTCAGAAACATTCTAATGAATTTAAGTTAGAACTTACAAATTGGTTTCAAGTATTAGTATATTTTGAACATGATTCAGATTTGAATGAAATTAATAAGAAAATAACTGATACAGTTTAAAAAACTGCAACAATGATAGCTGGTAGAAAAAAGCAAGAATTGACCAATAAAATTTCTACTGAGACTACAGAATTTATGAAGAAAAGAAGGAATATGAAGATATACAAAAAATATGCACTAAAAAGATTGAATATCTCGAATTTTGTAAAATGGTGCAGAAAAGAGTTTAAAATGATACATGAAAGTATAACTGTGAATTAGCAAAAAAAGCTGTTGAAGAAAATAAAAGTCTCAAGAATGTAAAACAACATTTTGGTATTGATAGGATATTTATATGTGCAATGAAAAGATCAAATTATTACTAAAAAGAGAAATGATATCATAAAATGGGTAAAAGACTTCTATCAAGAATTATATAGTAATAAAGAACAAGTACCTCGAATATCTATTACACCTTACAAATTGCCCAAAATTTTACATGAAGAAGTGAGACATGCAATTAAATGTATAAAGAAAGCAATAGCTCCAGGTAATCTTAGAATTATAATTGATATATTAAAAGAAGCAGGTGAAGAAATAGAAAAAAATTAGCAAAGTTATATACCAAATGTCTAATTGATAAAGATGTACCAGATAAGTGGTAGAATGCAGTAGTAACATTAATATTTATAAAAGGTTATAAAGAAGATATTACAAATGACAGATCTATCAGCCTTTTCTCAGTTTTATACAAAAATTTTACCAATATAATTACAACTTGTCTACAGTGAATATAGCATTTTCACCAATCAAGAGAGTAAGCTGGATTTGAAAGTGGTTTGATTACAGTAGATCATGTCCAGGTATTGAGATAAGTTATAGAGAAGACAAATGAATATCAGTTGCCATTATGTTTTGGATTTGTAGATTATAGAAAGGCATTTGATTCTATAAACATTTCTTCAGTGATTGAAGCATTGGATATTCGATATTGCCATATTTGAAGAATATTTATAAAAATGCAACAGCAACAATTAGATTACATAATGATACTGGGAAAGTTAACATTGAGAAGGGTGTAAGACAGGGTACCACCATATCTCCACAACTTTTTACAGCAGTGCTGCAATAATTATTTTGTGGATTAAAATGGAAAGCTAAAGAAGTGAATGTAAATGAATATTATTTAAATCATTTAGATTTTGCAGATGATATAGTTATTTTTGAAAATAATGCTTTAGAGCTGCAGGAAATGTTGCAGGAGTTATCAAATGAAAGTAGGAATGTAGGGCTAAAGTTATTGTTAAAAAAACTAAAGTAATGTTTAATGATTTTCTCAAAATATGAAAACAAAGATTGATTATGATGAGTTAGAGGAATACAGATGGAAACATAATAGATTAAATCAATCATAGAATTACACTTGGTTGGAGTGCTTTTGGTAGAAATAACTTGATACTAAAAGGAAATATGCCTATGTGTCTGAAAAGGAAGATTTTTAATAAATGTGTATTACCAGTTCTTACTTATGTGTCTGAGACTTGGACACTTAACAGAAGAGCAATATGGAAACTTCAGACCATTCAAAAAAGTATAGGGTTGCATGTTGGGAGTAACAAGAATACATTGAAACATGATATATAGATAAGAGAACCAAGATGTGTTACTGATATCATTCAAAAAAAAAAATAAAAGATTGAAGTGGAGTTCGGCTAGATGTATTGATAAAAGAGATGATAATAGATGGACAATTGGAATCTTAAACTAGATTTCAAAAGATTGTAAAAGAAACAAAAAGAGAATATATGTGAAATGGATGGATGAAATAAGAAAGTATGCAGTGGTGATGTGAAGAAGAGAAGCTAAAAATCGGAATAGATGGATTGAATTTGAGAGACCTTCATGCTGCAGTGGACTGATAATGTTTGATGATAATGATGATGACACTTAAATTAAATTAATTACACAAGCAAATACATAATTCACTTGAAAGCAAAGTAAAATAAGGTTAAAAGATAATAATCCTATATCATTGGTAGTAATAGCTAAATATTAGTTCATTATTCCCTATATAAGATTTTATTACATGTGATATATATATATATATATATATATATGATAAGATTATTTTGATATATATATATATATATATATATATATATATCAAAATAATCTTATCAGATATTTTTGTTAAGATCAGAACTTCCATCTGTTTTCAATCCTAAATTTCCTATTTTTAAGGTAGTTGAATTTTTTTTTAGCAAATTCTAAGAAAGTTATTGATTAGTATTTTAAGTTCATTTAGTAGTCTAAGTTAATTATTAAAAGGACATTATCTTTCTATGAATGAATCATCAATTTTCTTATTTCATTCTGGTCACATATAGTAAGTCTTTATTTCAGCTCCATATTGAAATGATTAGCATCAGCATGTTTTTTTTTTCTTTTGCCATGTTCTACTTACAAGATAAATATCATTAAGTGATAGAATTTTGGATGAAATCAGCAACTGTCATTCTAATATTTAAGCAAGAAAAGCACACATTTAAATGATGATAAGCATCCCTTTTGTTTTTCAGACTTAAGTATTTCATACAATCTTTTTTACATACGGGAAAAAAAGTTATATTGTGAAATATTAAAGTTGGATTTGTATTATTTACTATAACGGCATTTACTATTTGAAAATGATTGTCATAATGTCATATATACATATTCGCATTGTTATTTTTTTGTATTATTTATTGTAATGGACAGCAAGTATCTAAATCTATTCAAATGATTTTTAAAAAAAAAATTAAGAATTGATACATGTTTTGTAGATTATGATTAAGTTATTGTTTTCATGATATAAATTTCAAACAAATTTGAAGTAACTTTAGTTACACAGTTTTCCTGTTTACAAACTAAGATAACATTAAATAAGCTTAATTCTACACAAAAACCTTTATCACTGAGTGTGTATATATGATGCAAGCATATAAAAAAAAACTTAAGGAACTGAAATTAAGATTGTACTTTGCCAATCATAAATTTTAAATTTTAGATATTGAAATAGAAAAATTCTATCACAACTCCTCTTTTCTTAAGGGAAAGGGAGGGGGGTATAAAATTATTATTATTACTAACTTATAGCAATTAGGAAATTTTCATTTTTTGTTTTTAAATTGATTTTCAAATCAAATTTGCTTAATGTTGTTACTGCTATATTTTTATTACTTGGGTTTCTGGTTTAGGTTCTTTATCAATCTTCTCTACAAGTTGAACTTTATCTGGTGTTTTTTTAATCACTTTGCATTTTTAATGTTTGAATAATATTGCTCTCTAAACTGGATGACAGATGATGTTATTTAATTTTTTCATCATCTTTTTTATATATTTTTTTGTTTATCTGTAGCAGTTTCATCCTGTATTTGAATATAATGTATTTTAAAGCAAGTCTTAATAATAGAATATACATATATTAAAAGGAGATTGCCTTGACAACGGATTAATATTGTTGATTGTTATTGATGCTGGGATTATCTAAGTGCTGACTGGTTTTAATTATATATATATATATATATGTGTGTGTGTGTGTGTGTAATAATATTATAAGTTGATGTCTGTAATTGTTCAAATCAATATACAGTAATCTTATAATTGAATATTTATAAATACAGTAATTAGATATATGTAAAATATAACTTTACAATTTTTTATCCACGTAGTAGTGCTTTTGACTATCCTCATAGCCTTTGTCAACTAACGCTTTGAAAGGCTAACATTCCCACAATTCCATGATCTTAATGTTTACTGCCTTGCTGTTAATTAAGTCTTGTTTGTATGTGTATATTTGTCTTATATGTATTTGTATATTTGTAAATTAAGGTATGCTAATATACAAATACCAAACAAGACTTAATTATTAGCCAGGCAGGTTAGCCCTTCAAAGTGTTAGTTCACAAATTCTAAGAGGATACTTGAAAGTGCTCATAAGTGGATAAATTTTTTTAAAGTTGTACTTTACATATATCTAATTACTGTATTTATAAATATTCATTTATGAGATTACACACACACACACATATATATATATAACAAATAAAATAGTTGTTAATTAAAAACAATTGTAATAACAACAAGTGTAATAAATATAATGGTAATTAACTATTATATACAATTTTTGAATCCACAGAACTACTTTCAGAATGAACCAAAATTACTTCTAAAAGTACTTTTGGGTATTGAAATACTGTATATAATGCTTAATTATCATTATATTTATTATTTTAATTGATATATATATATAGTAGATGTGACCATCTCTGGTCATATCAAATAGTATAAGCTTATTAAAAAAGTTAGAATGGGGAAATAATATTTGATTTTCTCATGTATTTTTGTAACAGTGTGTACTTGATTTATTTAAATATTTTTATTTATTCAATGATAATATGAAAATCCCCTTCAAAATATTTTATGATAATAATATGAATATTATATTAATGTTATAAATATTTGTAAATGAGAGAAAAAATTAGAAAACAAATAATATTTTCCCTTTTTAAAATGTTTAATTTTCTACCTTCTGTGACTTTAAATTATAAAAAGAGTACTGGAAAAAAAAAAATTAACTTCAGTAAGTTATGGAAAAGTTTACTGAAAAGTTTAAATTTCAACTTTTAAAAAAATATTAATATGAATAATAAATCAATAAAGTATTTAGAAGAAAGAAAAATAATATATACAATATTTTAGATATTAAATGCTTTTATTAACTGTGCACTAAAAAAATAAAACAACAAACTCTTTAACCACAGTTTGAGTTTTTAAATTTAACTTGAAATAAAACCATGGAGAGGGAGGGGGGTCCAACAATTAATAAAATCAATTCCTGTTACATGAAATAGGGATTAACTTAATTAATTTGTATACCTCCTCCCCTATGCTGTTATTTCAAGACAAATCTAAAATTTCCAGTTGTGGTTGAAGAAACAATTATTTTATTTCTTTTTGTGCACAGTCAATAAAAGCATTTAATATTTTTTTTAAAAAATGTATCTTTATTATTTTTAAGTTTTTAGTATAGAAACAGTAAATATAGATGTTTATTTTGTAGTCTACTATGATTTTCTTTTTCATGTCAACAGGCTTCCTTTTCCATGTATTTTATTTTTCAAGAAGTCTCTTATTTGTATGGTATTATTTTTTTGCATTGCACTGCATTTATATAGATATACATCAAAGAAGAAGAAAATATGTGATATAGAATGGCTGAAATCTATAAATTATTCTTTCATTTTTAAAAGTTAATTTCTTATTTATGATTGTAGCTGTTGAAAATAATTATTTATATAAATGCATTATTTATAGTTCATATTAATTCTTTATAATCAAGAATTTTTTTCCAATTTAACTTTTTGGGTGTAAGCCACCATATTGAATTTTTTAAAATACTGGCCTGAGACACAATTTACACAATAACTTCAGTTTTAATTATGCTAGAGCAAAAACAATTACATTGCTAGAAACTAAAAAAATTAAGAAAAACAATATGTATAAAATAAATAATGATAACTATATAAAAAATAAGAAAAAAAGAAATTTTCACATCCAAAATAATTATTATTTTATTGTTTGTTCATAACTTGAAAATTAAAATTAACTAAAATTCAAATTACATCATCAATGATAATTTTTTTGTATTCCTCACAAAATTAACTTTCTAAACATGTATAACATTTCTTATCTAAAATAATCCACAACTTCACAATCTCCAAAAGAAGTTGAATATGACTTCTTTATTTTTATCTTGTATCCCAAATGTTTTAAATGTCAAAGGCATCTACAAAGAAAAAAATTCATCATAATAAAAGATAGAAAAGAAATCATCATACCAATTGGATTCTTGCCTATCTAAAACTAGAAATTGTAGTCTACTGTCTATATCACTGATAAAATGAGTTTCATCTCTTCATTTTATATTTTTTGTGTACATCAGTGATATTATATTCTTTATGAACACCAGTGATGCTATCTTGTTACATTTATTGTATCACATATAGTCCATTTGCATATAGTCCATTTGTTAACTATAGACTTAAAAATAATGTTATGAAACATATAGCAAAACCAGAGTGACTCCAAAGCATGAACAAGAATAAACAAAAACATAAACAAGAATCAGAATTTGATTATATGCTTGTGTACGCAATCTATACATTTGATTATTAGTTTTATTACTCATTGCTTGTAAACACAAACATATTTAATAAACATAATTATAAATAATAAATTATTATACTTTTTGAAAATAAGAATCAGAATTTGATTATATGCCTGCATATGCGATCTTTGTATACATTTAATTATTAGTTTTATAACTCATTACTTGTAAACATAAACATATTATATAAATATAATTATAAATAATAAATTATTATACTTTTTAAAAATCATTATTTTTATAAAAATAAATAAATTAGTGTAGGTAGAACTTTATAAAATTATGATAGATATGAATTGTATATGAGCATAAATAAATATATAACCACAAACTAACGCACACTAATTACAAACTAAAATTAATAAAAAAGATAATTTTTTTTAAAAATTAAAAAAAAAAATATTAAAAAAATTACAATTTTATAATTATGAGCAATTACATGGAATCTCTATTTTAGGCCTTGTTTGTGAATAACATGTGGCAAATGTTAACTTAATTCAGTAAACCATTTTTTTTTCTTTTATCGCTTTATGGTAATTACAAAAGTTATCAAAAAATTAAAAAAAATAAATACTGTGGTCAATTAAAACTGTTGCCAAAAATCCAAATTTCAACCGATTTTTTTTTAGGTAAACATTTTCTGAAAGCTACGTCATTGCGCTATCAAACGCCCATATTTTGGTTGATGTCATGCTTATACTTTTTATGTCAGTAAAGAAAGAAAACAACATGTCATCCAACAAGCACTCAAAGAGCTCCCACAGCACTCACAGAGTGCAAGCTGATAAATGAGTATATTATGACTTATTGATCATTCCAACTGCCTTTTTTCTATGTAAAGTGAAAATTTTAATCATTTATTTTTATTCAGAAGTTCCAAAAAATCACTTGATAATGTTACAGAATGGAAAGGGATTTGTGCACATTCAAAATTGTTTTTAAGATTTTGTTTGTTTAAGAAAATAGTATTTTAGAAATTTTCTTTATTCAAAAGATTGAAGAAAACATATTTTAAATGGAAAATTTATTTACTTACTGACCATGGCAACTTTCTTTTTGCTATTTTAAACTGAAACTTTTTGATTCATTTATTTTTAATCATAAGCTCAAAAACATTTAACATCAAAATGTGAAGAAATTCATCTGCTCACTACTATTTATTTCTGAAAATAATTATTCCAACTTTTTGGCAAATTGTATGTCGAGCTGCTTAGTAATAAAACTGTATTTGTAAATTATGTTTTTATTAAATATAATAAATGTTTCTTTTAAATTTTAATTTGAGTTTTAATCAAATCATTACATTGAAACAAACTGTGAAATATGTATAAATCCTATGTAGGCATATTACTTAAAACACACACACACACACACACATATATATATATATATATATATATATATATATATATATATATATATATACATATATATATATATATATATATATTGTCCCTTTTTATGGGTCTCCATAAATTGTTGTATCCATTTATTTAAAAATTTTAAATTTAAGATATATTTAGCTATATGATGTTAGTTTTGTTTATAATAATCTTTTAAAAAATGTAACTAAAGTAATTCATGAGTGTTTGATATGTGAAAATTGTGCTGATGTTTGAGAGAGACATTTCAATGGGAATGATAATGGTATATGGTTGGGAAAACTGGCCATAAGCAATACTGCATTAATAAATTTAATAAATAAATGTTTAAAGCTAAAAGTTTTAAAAAGACAAGTTAAAATTAAATGCATATATTTATTGTTGATAAAGATTAAAATTTAATAAATGAATATAAATATTTTAATTATTAGTAATACATGATAGAAGATTAATATTTGATTTTAATAATATCGAATTATTATTTTAAAAATTGTTGTAAGATATTATTTATTTTAAAAATATTTATTTTTAAAAAATGAATTGTTAGTTTATTTTTAGATTATTACAAGCGTCTGTAGCTCTGTTGTAAAACAGATGTTAGTTAGATACATACACACATGCTTGGGAGTTTTTTAGTAAAGTTGCAAAACTATTTTAAAAATTCTGTTATAAAATTTATAAATATTATATTGGCTATCATGAAATAAAAATAAAAATAATTAATGTGAAATATTAAATCTGATTTTTAAAATACTGCTTAAAAACATAACGAATAAAAATAGACTTAGTTTGTTTATAAAAATAATCTTATAAAAGTTAAAAGTGAAATAAAGTAAGAAAGTATATTTTAAAAAAAATGTTTAATGGATTTAAATAAACAATAAAGATTGATTTAAGAATTTAATAATGTGATAAATAATAAATATTAAATAAGTCATTATTTATTTTTAATTCTGTCTTGTTGGTAAAATATGTAAATAAGCTAGCAAGTCGATTGTTTAATTCACCAATCAAGTGGGAGTTTTCTTCCGGTATAAAACCAAGGTTCAATTGTTCGGAGGGGACTTGTGATTGAAATTCTTAAAGTAAAGTATGCTATTAAAAATAGCTAAGTAATTATAGACGCTCTCAAAATCGTTTTTTTTTAAATTATAAGAGAGTAATTTTTTAAAATAATTTATAAAAGTTTATCTACAAATATGCAGTGTTAATTTTAATTATAATTTCCTATCGTCTTGATCAAAGCTCAATTTACTATCAAATAATCATGAAAGCATCGTATAAGGATAAAATGTATTGGAGACTTTATACTGAAAATTTAACAAACACTGGATTGACTAGGAGAGTTATTAGATGCCTAACAGTAATACATTGGACTTTGTATAAATTTAAAAGCTAATGGTAGTTAATTTTATAAAATAGATATTTAAAAGAATGAGAAATACTTCTTTATGAAGAAAGTATTTATAAATTATAAATCTAAGTATATAACTTAGTAAAGATGGTAAATAATTATGATTATAAAAATATTTGCCTTGTTAAGTCTTTATGGTTTAAAAGACTACATTTTGACAGTTTTAAAAGGCAAATAAATTGGAAATTTAATGGGTAAAGACGTACCTATAAATAAAAATTATTATATTATTAAAGTCTGAACGCTGGTCGTATAGAAGACTCTAAAAATAATCTTACCTAAATATCTGTTACGGAATGCGCAAATATACATGGATATCCAAATCAATTAAAATAATTAAACAAGAACTTTATAAATTATAGACTAATATTAAAAATAATAACTTTAAAATAATTTTCTTTAAAGAAAAGAATACGGATCCTATAAACTATTCTAATTTTATTTTGTTTGTATGGTGGAACTGACTTTTTATTTTTTATTTTATTTTTTTTAAAAAAAGAACGTTTTCATTTATTCTATAAAAACTTTTAAAAAACACGTGATGTACCGGAAAAGGAAGTAATGTTTGGTGAAAATTTGTGCCTAGGAAAAAGAACAATTATAGCTGGAAGAAGACACCGTTGGATGTTATGTAATATGTTTTATTTATTGACTAACATAAATATTTAATTAATTATTAATTTATTGAAAGATAGGAAAGGTACATTTACATTTTTTTTTTAAAAATAATAACTAAATACTAATATAACTTTTTATTGCATAAAGTTTATTTTATAATTATACAACACGTAATATTTTAAAGAATAATTGTTGAGTGTAAATGTGAAATTATTTTGTAAAACTGAAATCTTGGAGGACATCGTGTAACGGACTGTACATTGAAGTATCATTTATGGTAAAAATTATGTAATAATAATAATTTGATGTATTTACTATGTTTTCTTTAGATCAACCAAATGTTATATGATTATTGAATGAATGTATTAATATTTAAATAATATACACACATAAGATTAATAATAGCAGTTTTATTTTAATATGCATATTTTAAATTGATGATGTAAATTTAGTACAACGTAATATGATACCCTAGAAATAATTATATGATTCTTTCGTGAGTAAATTTTAATGTTTCTGTTATGATATTAGGAATTAAATTTATTATTAGCGTAAGTTGTTTATTTTCTTTTCAAGTTAGTAAGAAGTATATAAAGTCTATATTTTTTTTATTTATTTTATTAGATCAGTTAAGTTAATTTTACATAGAAATTTATATTTGATTGAAGGCTTATTGTATATAGAGGATGAGGTATAAGAGAGTTTGGATCGTTATCATTTTTTTTTTTAAAATTGGACATTTGTTTTTCTGAAATTAAATAAGGTTAAAATGATATTTGTAGATAGAAGTTTTTTAAGAAGGAATAAGAATAACAAGTAAAGAAGAGTAATAATTTAAATAGAAAAGAATCATAGAATTTATTTAACATTATACTTTATAAAAGTTGAAATTATTGAATAATTTAAAATATTATTTTTAAAAGTACATATACGTATTGCATATTTTGATAAGACATGTAGTATGACATTATATCGGAATGAAATAAACAGTGATAATCAATAATTGTTATTATACTACAAAGTTATATCAGTTTATACATTAATTAATGTTTGAGTAATACTGATGGTAAATGTAATACATCTTAATACATTATAATATAAATAACAGTAAGACTTAAGTGAAATAGCATTTTTTAATTATTAAAGTTTGTTTATTTACATACATGTTACATGAATGATATCTTACATAAAACCTTTTCTTATATTAATTGATAACAAATGATGTTTATTAAAATTAAAGTCATAAATTTAATTGAATGTTATTGATAGAACATTTAATAAATGTATAAATTATCTACTTATGATTATGGAAATAGTAACAGTGTAAAAAAAACTTGTATTATTATTTTTCTTATTTTTGTTTATTTTCTTTAGTTCCATTTAAATGTAAATAGTGTAAATAAATTATTTGTTAAAGTTGATGTAAATAAATTTGTTAAGTTGTTTTAAAAGTGTGTCAAATTCATTATTTTACACCACAGCATTTGACAACAGATAATTTGAATAAGCATAATATTTGCACAATATGAATTTATTATTTTATTATTTGAAAAAGAAACACAATATTTTCTTAATATAATTTATAGAAATTGATTGACATTAACATATGATATTACAATGGTCACAAAGTAATTATAATGCACAATATAAGAGTATAATATTATTTATTGCCACAAATTGTTAAATTATAAGATTTTGGTCTATTTTAAAATTAAGATACTATATGGAAATGAAAGACATGCATATGATTTACTTATTTTCTTAATGATTAATGGTATAATAAAATAAATAAGATTAAGCTATACACTAAAGATTATTATTGTCAGTTATTGTTATTAGAATAAGTTAGGTGTATTTAGGTTTGATATTAAATCCCTTATCATTCCTATCTACATGAATTATTATTACTTTAAGATAATTAGAAGAACCTGAGATCGTTTTAATTATATTTCATTAACAAAAGTTTGAGATTTATTTATCTATTATTATTAAAGATAGTTCTTTTATAAAAGTCATAAGAGTGCTGTAGAGTTAGGAATGAGATAATGAAGAAGTAATAGTATTCTTATGCCATTGAGACAGTGTCTTGGAAAGACATTGACTCAATGTAAATCTGATTACCAATTGTAACTTCACTTCACAGTCTCATGATTTTAATAAATATTTATTTAATTAGTACATAATATTGAACTATATTAATTTTTGATAAGTTTGTAATAAATCTGATAAGTTATAATATTATAAAAATATATTAAAGATAGTTGTACATATTTTAGCTGAGCATAATGATTTAATTGAGCTAGTCATATTTTAAATTATATCATATATCGAGAAGTGAGGGTACAATATATATATATATATATATATATGTGTGTGTGTGTGTGTGACATTAAAATGTGAGAAATTTCATCTGCTCACTGCTTTTTATTTTTTAAAGGAATCACTCTAACTTTTTTTTCAAACTGCATGTCTGGCTGCTTTCTAACAAAAATTATACTTGCAAATTATGTTTTTGTTAAATATAATAATATGTTAGTATTACCTAAGTAAATTAAAATGTTATTAAATTGAAAAAAAAATAATACCAACTCATGATCATTATTTAAAACAAATGATAGTTTTATGAATTATTGTTAATGGTGATAAGTGAAATTATTGAATATTATTCATAATTTCTCTGCCTTCCTTTCAATATCTACAAACTATTTTACATAGTAAAAAGATAAATGTTTCAAATAGATTAAGGTGCTATAATTTAGTTATATATCAATTGTCAAGCAATTTTATTGAATTTAAATACATAAAATATTTATTTAAAAATTTTATTCTAACTTAAAAAAGATCAACAGTTAACAAACAAACAAAGAAATTTTCCACAGTCAGTAAAAGCATTTAAAAAATATTTTAATCTTTTTGTTAAATTTTGTTTTAATTTATTAAAGTTATTCTCTTTTCTTTTTATCTCTTACCAAAACAAAAGGCAATGTTTTTAAATGGAAGTAATTAAAATATTATCTTATTTTTGGCATAAAAGAAAAATAACTACAGAAAAATTTTTTAAATAAAAAAGAGGAACATAACTAAGAATTTTTTTTTGTAAAAATAGACCTCAGTTGTCAGTGTTCAATTTGGTCATGTAGGAGACAAGATATGATTGAAAGAATACAGAGTTATTCCAAAAAATAAGACATGACAAGGCAAATTAGTAGATTTCAGTGTCTTGGAAAGAGCAGTCATTCTTCATCAAGCTTTTGAAAAAGTCAGTAGCAGCAGTTTTTTTGATACAGTTACTGAAAATAACAGTATGAGAGTTATTGCTACTAAGGAAACAGAAGCAGTCATTCAGTTATGAAAATCACACAAGAAAAAATGTTTCATAAAATATATTTAAATAAAATCATGTGCTATGTTATGCTAGAAGCCAAACATTATCATGTTCTTCATGTAATCTGCTCACTAGAAAATGTAAAGAAAATGTAGAATATCCTCATGGCAACAAATCTTTTTCCATCTAAATGCATAACTGTCACTGTCTCTTTATATGTATTTCTGTAACTACAAAATAGTAGATTAAAAAATTGATAAATTCATTCAATGTAGAAATCTAATTTTTTTTATTCTGAAAATGGAGAAATCAGTCTGTGTATATTACCCTGGATATATGTTTTTGTTGAGAAGCTTACTATAAAAACCAACATGAATCAAACTGAAAATTACAATTAAAAAAGAAGGGCCCAAAAATTTATAATAAAAAAGTCTTTTAATGTGCACGTCATATTTATATTTATGGATATTTTTTTAATTAAATAAAAATTGGTAACAATTAATAATTTTTGTTTTCATTAGAACATGTTTTTTCTAAACATATTTTTTTCCAAAATTATAATATTTTTAGCTAATTTACAATATTTTTATCTCTTATTGTTAAAAGTTGTTTCCCAGCTTTATTTATAAAAAAGGGAATAACTTAATGAAACTAAAGATTGAATAATTTAATTAATAAAAAATCAATTATTTAATTATTTTGGCTGTAAGAAATTATATTTTCTATAAAATGTATGAGAATTGGAAATATATATTATTATTTTCAATTTTTGTAATTGATTTATTAGTTAGTTTATTAAATAATTGTTTTAAAAGTTAGAGTATTAAAGTTTTTATTCTTTCAGCTATCTCTTGTATAAAATGACAGTATGTGTGACTTGCTTTTATTAAGCCTAGAGTTTTAGATAATTTTAAATTATCCCAGTAAAATTATTTAAATTAAAATAGATTAAGCATATAATTTTTTTATTCAGTCACAATCCTTAAGGTTTCTAAGCTACTTTAAAGCAATAATATATTATCTATTTCTATGTGAGTGTTTATGTTTCTGTATACACATCCAGAGTTTGCTGGATACCACAAAAGTATCACTCAAAAGTCCATTTCTTGCATTTCATTTTCTGATTTGTAACAATTTAGTTAAATGTTGGCTAGTACATTAATGGTTACCATATGGCCTGAAGATTAATGATGATCTGGATGTATCAGTATCCCAGCCTATTTTTTATTATTAGTGGTAGATTAGCACTTAATATAGCATCCAATTAATTATTGTATATCATGCTCTAAATTTGGCATTTTATAATTACCTTTTTTAATCCAATTATAAGGGATGATTTTCTAAAGCTGAGTAATTTGTAGTTTACAACTTGTTATTAGTATAACTTTTTATTTTTATTGCAAGACTGAAACTCATGCTAATGGCTCATTCATATTTATTATTTTGTTATTTGCAATGTTTATTTATGCTCATTCTATATTTCATGATTGTTACCATGTTATAGGAATGATGTTTTACTATCTCCCCATGCTAATCCCTAATTTTAAATACTAGTACAATGTATAATTGTAAAATAATTTGTTTGCAAGTTTATAATTATTAATTATCAGTTTTGCCTAGTACACCTTTAATCTAATTAAAATTTTATGAAGTTTTATTAAATTTTCTGTTGAATTGCAGTTTCTCTTATTTGCTTTGATATGCATTGTACTGTCTATATAACAATTCAAACATAAATAAAAATTTGTTTTCCATTTTTTTATTTATACATAATTTTGCCTTGATATCAGGTGGAAAGATTTAGCTGGAGATGTTTAAAACATTATTAACTGGAAGGTGATAAAATTATATAAGATATCTAGATTAACATGTTACATTTTTTATGTATATTGTAACTGCTATACTTTACACCAATCTTACATCATTTATGATTAAATACCCAAGGCACCAATTCTATCAACAATAGAATAAGTTAATACTCTGACTCCATTTGAGTTACTATTGAGACTCTTATGATAATGTCCAACTATAGCTTAGCTCAGCGGCGAGGTCACAAAATACCATGATATATATAATGTAAATAAGATGAAAGAAAATATTATAAACCACCAAGGATAAATGTCTACTTTGTTTCATAATGAATAAGTGGTTGAATTGACAAAGTCCCATTCATTCAAATTATAGCTCAAGCTTAACTTTTCCCATCATCCAAATAAGCTTTTAACTAACCATGGTAAGACTTAAGTCTTAAGAAAGATATAACACTAATAAGCTTTTACTGTATAAAGAGTTTAAATTAAATGACTAAGTTAATATTTACTTGGAAACACTAAGGGAATATCTCAGAGTTTTATTATATTATTATTTTAAAAATTCATATTATATAACATCTAATAATTACCAACCATAAAGGGTGATGATATAAAATTGGGTATAGGTCTAATGAAGCAGCAATGAGATAATGGAAGAAACAGAATACCTTTTCATTTCAAATCATTATATATATAATAACTGAATACATAACTTCCATAAGTTCATCAAATAAGTAAGCATTTCATATAATGATTGGATTGAAAAAGTAATATCATTGGATCTGAATGTGTTCATTATCAAATTCATGAAATAGTACAATTATATCATGGTGGGTATGTAGGTGTGGAAATTAAGAATTTGAATGCACATAAAAAATGACTCTCAACAATGTTGGAAATAAACGAAACATTTATTACATTAAGCAATTAAAATAAACATATTTATACTTTTACTTCACCCATATACGTGTTGCCAGCTAATCCTAATATGCATTATTAAACTCTTATTACATTATGCAATTAAAATAAACATCTTTATACTTTTACTTCACCCATATATGTGTTATCAGCTAATTCTAATATGCTTTATTAAACAAACCAACATTGGGGTGATTAAACAATACAATATGGAGCCAACATGTAAGTTAAGGAGGTCACGTTATCCTACAATGGCATAAAAGTTAACAACTCTGACTGTCCAGAGATTAACTCTTTAATGAGTCAATTATACAATTCTTTTAAATAGCTACATTTTTGTTTACTTATTTAAAATATGGATGATTCATTCTGAGGATTTTGTGATTAGTGTGATATGATTTGAAATATTTACACAAAACTTGCAAATACAGTGACAAAACTCTTCCATATCTTCAGAATCAATAGTATTTCATGTGTGATTCTATATTATGCCACACACTATGATATAACTAACACAACTACATCCTGTTGGTTTGCTTATAATATTAAAAAGCAAAATATAATACAGATGATGCCATAGACCAGCCAACAACTATAGTATTATTCTGGCTGTAGATGTTCCATAAAATAAGATAATCCTACCTTTACCTTAACTGACAAACTATATTACATATAGCTATGACTATATGATAAAAATAAAAACTTCCTAAATGGACACATGTGGGACAAGAAGACCTTCTTAATTTTAATAATCTAGATGACAAAATATAGTGACTCTCCAACCTTACTTAGAGGTTCAATATTGGTGTGGATTCAGACTCATCACCCAAAATAAAGGAAATACATTGCTTTACTTTGTATAATATATCATCATAGTGCACAAATATCTAATCTAGGAAATATAATCCACTCATGGTAAATATCTAAATAAACTAAGAAAGAGTTCTCTCAATCCCTGATAATATAATATACATCCTTAATCATTTTTCCTTCATAGCTACTTAACACATTTCATTCTAAACATTAAAAAAATAAATTCATTTATATATAAATTTGTAATTCTTTCATCTCTTTTGGCATATTACATCATCCAAAAACAATCAGGAAAATGTGAGTCAAATTATCATAAACTTAACAGTTATATACAATGTGTTGCATAAATAGGCACACATATACATAAATAACAATGCACAAAATAATTTCAAATCATGTTCACAACATAACTGCTATGCCAATATTAATTAAAAAATAAAAAATAAAATTTTACTTTGTGACAAACGATAACTGTTTCAAATTTGAAGTATAATAATTATTATTAAATAGACCTCATCATTTCTGACAACACAAAGATAAAACAACTCTTCTTTCATTTATCCTTCCTCTTTTTAAATCAATTATTGGATTCACAACAGCAAATAAACACTTCTACCACTAACACAAATGCATAAAAACATAAAAAAATTACATTTAAATAACAATCAATTAGCAAGTATAATACTTTCAGATTATACATGTATGAGACAATTTTGGAGCAAAAAAACAACATATAAGAAAAATAAATTGATCTACATATCTACCCTACACGGCCAATAAAAGAAATGATTAAGTCTTCCTTAATGAGAAAAAAGAAGTTCATTCATGCAGTCTATAAATAGCACTTCTTAGGCATATACAAAGATAATGGCAATAATTACAAAATGAATAAATATTAATAAACATATAGATGAATTCCTGCAGGATGGACAATACTCATTTTGAATCCAATTGAGGGATAATTTGTAAGGTTTTAGCAACAGCTTATTGAGATTGCCAATGAAATAGCATATGAAGTATTCAATATTTCATTTCTTTTCCTTTCCTTTTTTTAAATAGTGGTAATGATAAATTAATGCTTATTGTTGCATATTTTTAATAATGTTTATTGTTTAATTCACTGATAATTATGCAATTTATGACTCAGCAACAAATTTTATAAATTTCTGCAGGAACACTAGTTTTTCATAAATTAACATTAACTATAATTATATTTATCCAGGTGGTCACAATAACTTGTTAAAGGTCATCTATTAGGTGAATGGTTTATCAATATATGATATTCAGTTAAGTATATACAGGTCTTTAAATGACAATATCCTTTAGTATGTTGAGTATAAACACAGAGAACAATAAGTAAATATACACAGGTAATATTCATACTCTTCCACTTGAGTTAAATTATATGCACATTTACTAGACATATATTATCTTTTAGTTTTATATAAGCCATGCATTCAATTCCTTAATTTTATAAGATATGAATGGTTAGATACAATTCTCCCACAATAATAATTTATAGCAGAATATACTATAATAGACATGCATCATTTCTTTTGAGTATTATCTTTACAGCTAGAAGAAATCTTAGCTTAAAGTCTATAAAATGTTTTGTTACAAAGTTCTGCATAACCTTTCCCATAAAATAGCAAATTTTGCACAATTCCATTTTATCATTAATACTAAAGAGTGTGGTCATGTAAGTTAAATTTGAGTGAAAGCTGCACAAATACATTTTAAACAATTATATTACATCTAAAAGTTAGTTGATTGAAAGATAGTGAGATATACCTTGCTTAAAGTGACTACATTCTCATTCTTTCTTTATTAAAAAAAATTCCTTTAGATACTAGTTTTATACAAAAAACATACTTAATAAAGTTGTGCTTTAAAATTTAAATTAATATTGGCTTGACTTCCAAAAGATGGTGATTGCAACTATCACATAGAGAGGAAAAAAACAATTCCAAAAAAAATCCCCCTTTTTTATTACCGACTATTCCTTAAATATCTATATTCTTTCGCCAATCAAGAGGTCTCTTCTCCCAATGGTCAACTTCAAGAAGGTGAATCACCCTTTGCACTAAGATAATTAGCTGGAAATATTCAATAATTTTTTCTGTTTTAAAAAAGAAAAATCATTCTGACTTCTAAATAATATTACATCAAACTGAATCAAAAAATATATATTCTCTATATTTCTAGAATAATAAAAAATAATTACTTAGAAAATAAAATAGTTGACAGTATATTTGGTCTGCCCAACAATCCACCCTCCATCAACCCATTAATCACTTAAAATGCATTTTAATTGGTTATCAGAGATATCTATTATAAATGTACATATTTACTGTAAAATATAGTATTCAGTAATGTAATTAAATACATGAATGAAACATGAAGCTGTAGGATGGGACAAACATACATACACACATATTTGCTGCAATATAAACACTTAACCAATCTGATCAAATAAAAGTTTATATGACCACTACTTGAATATATAGTATTAACTATGCTATGGACTGAAGTATTAATGAATAAATAAACTAGAAAATCACTAGGTAAACATCAACCACTGTCTCTCAGACAAATAAAATGAATCTGTCTTAACTCCACCTACACACTAACAGTTTCTGGGATAAGTCACCCTCCTTCTATCATCAAATATTCATCAGAAAATACTAAATGTTTAAAAAACCTCTAAACTGCATCTGCAAGTAACTTTTCCAACAAGGTTATGGATTTTTTTAAAGTGAATTTATTTAAAAATTTTCATGTTATTTCATTTTTTCAGTTAAATGTTATTGGTTACCTGACACAATGTTATTTACTCAAAATTAGTGTCTTGTGCACAGTCAGAAGGTCCAAGTATATATATATATATATATATATATATATACTTGATATACACATATCTTGTTCATTACAATATATATATATATATATATATATATTGTAATGAACAAGATTGTGTAATCAGTCAACAAGATGGAAAGACCAAGCAGGGACTCTCAACCATCATACATAGGACTATCCCCTGCTCTTAATTTAAACCTCTACCTAGGCTTCCTGGACTTAGCAACATAACTGACATCCTAGATATCACACAAATTATCTTCCTCATACAGAATAAGCTACCTCAGAATATGAACAAAAACTCTCTCTCATGGTTCTAATAGCTCAGAACAAGCACCTTAATTCACAGGTATACACATTATGATTACATAATTGATTATAACTCTAATTAAGCATACTACTAAATCAAACTTTTATATTAAATTTCAAGACATGATTTGGCATGCATTTATATAAATTGGGCTCAAAGCTTGGGATGCTCAGTTTAATACTGAGCAAAATTTAATTCTATATGATTATACTATGGTTCCAATGTACAGAAACATATTCATAATTAGTAATAGTAATTAAAGTTTATTGTAGGATTGAACATAATGAATAGGTAGCTTACAAGTTAATTTAAGAAAAGGATTTCAGTGGTCCTTACATTATTATGGGTGGAAGTCATGGTAATTTACATGTTAATGTGTGGGCCCAAATTAAACAAGGATTAATCTTAACATATAACTATCGGTCATAAGATTAATAATAACTATCAGTCATTATGTCTTTTGGAATACTAATCAATTAAAATATATTACGACAGGCTATTGAACACATGTTTCATTCTACAGTATCCAGGGATACATATGTATAGGTGAAGGTGAAACAAATGAGTAATTTAAAGTATTGTGGTTCTACTCTCTTTATAATCACTGATCATGATCATGTTAAGTACTAATAATAATTAAGATTGGATTGGTGATCAAATGGTATGGTTCAAAACTAAAGAGTGGTTGTACCTGGCCACAGAGGTGCATCTGCTTCTAACCAAGGACAATTCCAGTGGAGAGAGCAAAGATGTGCTAAATCTAGGATTTGGGGTCACAAGAAGTCTCCACATCCCAGTGGATTGTAGACCTGCACTAATACATGGATTAGGAACCTGGGCATGTGATAACTGTTCTGCTCTTACACAGTTTGATTGTATGATGTCTGAACTATACTGGAGATGCAATGGTAATGAAAGTATACCAAGACAGCAGATGGGGATCAAGAATCCAAAAATTGTAAGTGTAAATAATAATAATATTTAGATAAACCTTCCACCCACATGACAAAATATCATAAATTTATTTTATTAATAAGTTACCCTGAATAATTACAAAGAATTTGGGTAAGCTTCATAACCCACTCACAAATGATATTCATTAATAAATCTAAACTAAAAATTTTTAATATCTTAATATAAGAAAAATGGGGGGGGGTATTAACACCCATAATGTGTCTGATAGTTTGTGGTTTGTACCTACATTACTGATATACAAGTGTTCTGGATTTACATATCATATAGCATATATAAGTAATGCAGCACAGACATTTAGATAATATTGCCTTTGTATGAGAGACCCTAGATGACAATACTAAGGAATTCCTAATTTTATTTTCTGTTCATAAAACATAAAATTGAAACTATAAATAGGATCATTTTTATTCTACTATATGAGGTAATGTTTTTGGCACAAATACAATGGCATATGTATTTTCTTAAACATATAAATTTAAGTATAAACTGATATTTAGATTAATCATAATAGGCAAACATGGCTTCTAAATTTTACGTATATAATTAAATTCTAACCACTCACTATCCTTCAGTAACAGAAGATTATGATTTCTCATAAATGTAATAATGAAATTTTACTTGACATGATGGGGAGGGGATAGTGGAAAAAAGAAACCTATTTACAATTTATTTTGATGCTTCAGAGTTTTAAAACTGGGCATCTTCCCAAACTCACATTGTCCCAGGGGAACATTTAGGGTGGGGGAAGCATAAACAACTCTATATTTAAATTTAACTTTTTCCATCATTCAAGTGAACATAAATAAGATAAAAATACAATATGCAAATTAATATTTCCTGCATCAAATATTTAATGCCAGTAAAACCTCAACATATAAAATATTAAATAATATTTAGTAGATTAAAACTACTAAATATCAAATATAAGTAATTAATTAAAGTTACATGATTTAACAAATGTTCTAAAACATATTACCAGCTAGGTTATGGTGGTCTTTGGAATTTCTTTCTAGCAGACCAACAATGGGCTTCTTTGATGTCAAAATTTGTATGGTGATAGCAAAAGGGGACTGAATCTTAATGAGGAATACAACTTCAGGATGTCTACTGCCTGATAATCACAGGGAAGTGGACAGCCAACTACTCACATGTGGTTGCAGGTACTGTATGCATTTTATATATAATTTAGCAAGTTTGTCTTATATAGTCTTTCAACAGAACTTCTGCACATCTATAAAATAATTTTCAATAATAATTTCTAAAAAATACACCAGAATAACTTTCAAAATGTAAGCTGTTTATCTTTAACAATACCCCATTACCCTCTTGTGCCTAGGGTGCACTTTGTTAGGTCTTCATGGATTTTTTCATTTTTTTCTAATTGTGGTTGTATCTTAGTTTTACTTCTGCAGTTCTCCATGTCCCCACATGGGTTTTTAATCTTTGTTTTTATTTCTTATTTCACATCTTAAATAATGTGTAGACATTTAAGTGTGCTAAATTGTAACTTTTTCATCAGACTGTTTCACTAGATTAAGAAATAAGGCACTTACATAACTTTAGTATGGTTTGTTTCCATTGCCTCACCTATCTCCCATTGTATGAAATGCATTACACTCCTATTACTTAATTGATCACTATCTTTTATTTAATGAAATATTTTCTTTTAAAACTTACTTAAAATATGGTGTGATTCAAAATAACTTTTAATATTTAAAAGGTGTCTAAATTGCACATACACACATGTAATAGTGTTTGAGAATATATAGAAATCTATAACTTATGCTGGGAAATAGTTTGGATTTGAACAAACATTAAGCAAGCATGTTTGAATGCAGATATGCACTGATTCATATCTGCCCAGAACAAAAAAAAATTATTTATCCTTTCACAGTGAATGAGTGACCATTGAAGTTTTCTAGCATGTTAGTGTTTGGGTTAGCTTACTATTGTGTTAGCTTTTATTTCTGCTACCCTACTCTTTTCTCTATTTAATAATCTTTCTATTTTCTAAGTAAATATATTGTAGGTTTCTCCCAGTTCTCTGCATTCAGGCTCAATTCTAAGATCAATACTTCAATGGGTCTTTTTACTCCATTACTGAGTGGTCTCCTCCTATTATGGTGTGATAGCACTTCCTTTTCTGGGTATATGGACCTCCATGTAATAGGTTTCCTGTTTGATTTCCACCTTAAAATAGTGTGGATTCATCAATTTCCTTTTCCTTGTTGGTTTGGGTCTATGCATCACTCATTTTCTCATTATCCCTTGCTCCCTGTTTAAATTGCCAAGCTTTTTTAGTATTGGTAATTTTATCTTGTAATGACTTGCCCTTGCATTGCTTTGTCTATTGTCAACTTCCATGATATTAGTACCATTTTAAAAGGTTTTGAATCTTGATTCCCAATGTATGATTGTGCTTTCTTTTTATTATCTGCTGTGATAACACTTCCTTCCCTGTGTATATTGAAGTGGTAAATCTGTGGTACATATTTAACTTCACTGCCTGATGACATTACATACCTTTAAAGTAGGGTTTGAACCTGTTTATATGTTTATTTGGTCATCTAGGAATGTTAAGCACCCACATATGCACGTATCACTTCCACCCTGTTTATTCAAAATGGTTATGTGTAACCAGTTGAATTATTATTTTAGCTTAAGTATATTTTATTTTCAAGCTTGTAAATTCCCTTCACTTAGATAATTGTGTATGTGCGTATATGTATTACAGATATAAAAATAAATACAATTAATGTAGAGCTAAAGCAATGCTAGAAATTCTAAAAAGTATTATTACAATTTAAAAATGCCATTCTCATTTCAAGTCAAACCAAAAATCATATTTTAAAGTTATTTGCAATTTTAAAAATACGTTTAAATAATCTGCTTTCTGGAACGTATTGTTTACATCTTCCAATATTGCTAAATTTCAAGTATAGGAGGAGCAGAAGTTCTAGGAATGTGCAAAAGGAGTTCAAATCACTCTTCTCTCTGGTTTTTGTGTAGAGAGTGGAAACAATATGAACTGTGAGTAAAAATAATTTGCCTCTCTGATCTTAAATTGTCTCTGTCCTGCCTTCTGCCATGCCATCGCTACTTGAGAACTGTTATGTTTAATTGTAAAGAATATTGGAAGATGCCTACCATTATTTTATTAATATTGTGCTTTGCTAAACTTCATATACGTTATTATAAGTGGCCACCATAACTTCTAAAGGTAATCCATTTTGCCGAAGAATGAACTCTTAATTTTCCTCACTTCATTTCTTTCCTAAATCTTAATTGTAATCAGAATGTAATCTTTATTTATTTTATAACTGATTATAAACTTAATTATCATTAAGTTTGAGATTTTCTCTCTTAAGTTTATAAACTTGTTCTTTGAAATGCTAAGCACAGAATTATGTACTGTAAATTTATTATTAGTTTTTTTTTTTAAGTTTCACACTCTAATTATTTTATTTCATGCGGCAAAACTTATTTTAAATATATATCTTATTAAATTAGTTTTAGTGTGCTAATGTTTTAATCTAGTGAACTTATATTATTTCAATCATCATTCCGATATTTCAGAATATTTAAATAGTTTAAACGTAAAATTTCTTATTGAACGCTGTTCGCTCGGTTAAATATTTTGAAATTATGGTTAATGGCGGATTGTTTAAAAATCATATCACTATCGATATTTAAATGCAATTTATGTTCTTTTAGTAAATTTGATTATTAATTTACTTTAATAACTATTTATTACTTATACACCATTAAGAGTTAAATTAATTAATATATTGTCGTTTAGGAATACTTGGGCTTGTTAAATAGGAAAAATAACATTTTCCCTCTTCTATATTCAGCATCCTAAATTTATTAAAGTTATATGTACGATGCTGAGTCGGTTATTATTTTATCATGGCATTACGCATGCTATTATTGCTTTATTTCAGCTTAAATTATTTCATTAGTCATTTAAGACTTAAGCCATATTCGCGTTGCTTATTTATGATAGCATTTTAAAGAATTATATTTTGCTTTATCATATTTACTCATCTGAACTCTGGATTTTCTTCACGTAACTCATATAGGAATGAGGTTTGGTATAACTGATCTCAAGATAAACATTAGAGTATTAAGGCTCTGCATGTAAAACATCAGAGGGCATACCATGGAATTCTTACCACTCATATTTTCGAATATCACCTTGTGATAAATACAAGCGGAATCGTATATGTGATAAAGCCTTCCAGTCCAAAGACGGACATCTTCTCCATTTTAAACACTGTCATTATAGTTAGCACTGTGAGTTCTTTTAAATGTAGTTTCTCATTTTATCTATAAGATGTGGCACAGTGATGTTTGTAAACCACTCATTTAATAATTAGTCGAATATTTTAGGATTGTCACAGTAAAACTTATTAGGTTAACCCATTCCTCATTTGTACAGGCCCAGATATGCTCATAAACGATAAATTATTAACTATCATATCAAGAGTAAACCTCTCTTTAGAGATGAATTTGTAAACATCCTTATCATTACTTAAAGTAATGATCACCGCATTGATAACATTAATTTATTATTATACTATAACTCATTAGCATACTAAATCAGTTGCTTATATGCAAAGAAATAACCACATTAAATCTGTGCTATGTTTTCTAATGTAAATTAAATTGTTTATATTTATTAAATTATTATGTTTTAATAATTACTCATGCATTGTGTCTTACTGACTCTCACTCATTGAATTCCATTAAATATTTATAATATTGTTAGTAATATTTAGAAGTTATAACTTATTATTTCAAATAGATATTTATCTCTGGGTTATTATGTTCTTGCTCATTCTGGATGGATACTATTTTATAATTCATGTTTCTTTTGCAATGCTAGCTGTGTGCAATTCATTTAAAATTTATAAATTGTCCCTTCACATAAGATATTTGATTGAGCCAATATTTGGTATTTATTTACATTAATTACCCTATAGATCTCATGTTTCTCTGCTGTGTCTCTGGGACCAGAATGAATAAAATTTCATGTTATCATCAGAAGTGTTGTTTATAATGTTATCGTTTTAGAGAAGAGCAAATAGGGCAGAATTCATGATTGCTCCTGACCTGTGTATCTCGGGCATGAGTGGATTTAAGGTACTTTTGCTTAGATTCTAAACCTTGTTAAATGAACATACAATTCTGACTGGTACAGGATTTTTTTTTCTTTCTTGGGCTTGGCGACCCAAACATTTGGGGCCTCGATTAATTAAATCTCACACCCTGTAGACTGCTTATCTTGTTGTTGGCTCAATCATTGAGGCCTCTATTAATTAAATCTTACACCATGTAAAGTGCTTATGTTTTTGGTGACTTATATTTTAATGTCTCCAAGATTATCTAAATGTAGGTTCATTAATTAATTTTGTTGGTTAAGTACCATAAGCTATATGAGTAAAATAGTATCGTTAGTCAAAATAATTATTTAAAAAGTAATAAGATAGTTAATAGATATATAAATTAATTATATGTGTAGCTTGTACTATCTCAGTGTATATATATTATACATTTGTTATTATGTGTTCATGACAATAAGAAGAAAGAAAATTAAAGTGTTAGAAAAGTAGTAAGAGTAGATTGGAGCAAGAGGTAGATTAGATGAAAGAAATATTTTTTCTTTGTCAGAATTAAGTAGTGTATATCTCAGTTTTGATATTTAGAAGTATCAAATATCAATATTATGTTAAAAACTTTAATATAAAAGTATTGCTTGCTAGCAAGTATTTAAAATGTTCATTTCCTATTATTAGTAACCTCGAAGCAGGTGAAGACCTTCAAATAGAATTCTATGTCAAGCGGTCCGTTGTAGTGGACATTATGCTTCAATGACATTGATTGTTAGAGTAACCTCAAAGCAGGTGAAGACCCTTTATGTAATACCAAGCAGCCAAATATAGTTGGCAAAATTCTTAAATGATTTAAATGTTCTCATGCTAGCAAAAGAAAAGTTGCTTGCTAGTTGATATTTTAAATGTTCGTTTCTTATTATTAGAGTAACCTCGAATCAGGTGAAGACCTTTTATGTAACACCAAGCAGCCAGATGTACTTGGCAAAATGCTTTAATGGTTTACATATTCTTATGCAAGTGAAAGTGAAAATTGATATTGATAAATATAGATTACTGGGAAGAATATTAATTTTGACATTTTATGATAGCCTCACACTTCTTGGAAATGATATAGATAATTGAGTTAAATTCCTATATTCAAACTTAGGTTAGTTTGTAATAAATAATAACTATTCATGAAATAAATTGTTTTATTCTAAATATGTCAATCCATGTTGTATAACTTGCATATTGTCATAATATTTTCTTAGCTTTATTTTGCTGGATTGCAACATAAATTATCTTAAACACTATTTTATGTATACATAAGGTTTATTTATGTGAAATAAATTTTATAGCTGTTGCAGATTATTGCAAAGAGATAAATATAAGGATATATCTTGCTGATTTCAAAACAGCATTGAAAATAAAATATATATTTATGTAATATAATAGTTGTGAATTATTTGATCATTGCAAAAGGAAATTTTGGTATCCATTTCTGTGAGCATGAATAACCTAAATATTATGTAATAAGTCATTAATATAGCCATGTTGGCATGGCGCCTTGTATTTATACAATTATAAATTTTGCCAACCGGTAAGTTCATGTGTTAACATAACTTACATTAAGTGAGATTCAAACGCAAGCAAATATTTAAAAGAGAGAAAATCATACTTTGCTTTGGCTTTCTGTTACACTTTGTATTATCAATTCACTAATAAAAATTTTTAGTCAATTCCAGGTGCAAAGAGAACAGATGGAAAGTGACAAAAGAAGTAAAGGTATGGTAATTTTTAAATATATTTTGTGTTATAGAATTGATAGTTAATAATTTTATTATATATAGCTTAAATGATATAGGCAGATTCAAGTATAATATATAGCTTAAATGATATAGGCAGATTCAAGTAGTGAGAAGAGTAGGCATAAATAATAAAGTAGTTGGGCATCATATAAGTTAGGCAGGGCAGGAAGAAAGTAGTAGGTATGGTGGAAATGGTAGTATAGAGGCGATTGAGGAAAAGGGATAGGCAAATAACCAATAGCAAATAATAATGAGTTATGGAATTAGCTCTCTTAACAAATTGAACAATAATAACCACCAGTTATTTATAATGATGCAATATTCATAAAGAAATATGGTGAAGAACGAGAGAAAGAAGCTGAAGAATTCTGGAAGAAAGAAGCTGAAGAATGGAAGAAACAAGCTGAAGAACGAAGAAAGAAGCTGAAGAATTCCAAAAGATGATACAAGATCTATTTAAGAAAGAAGGTGAAAGACAATGGAAGATGGAAGAATGGATGGACAAAGAAATTGAAGAATCCCGGAAGAGTATACAGGCTCTATTAAAAGAACGAGCTGAAAAACGTCAGAAGATGGAAGAATGGAGGGAGCAAAATCATGTAAAAGGATCACTTGCTGTCAGAGAGATGAAAATAGAATATCCACAACAGAACGTGATAAAGCATGAGAATCAGTTAGAAGATTTCCAAGTAGTCCAAGGAGAAATTAGTGATCATATTTATGAGCCAGATAATAAGGCTAAATATGAGTGTGAAATGTCTAAAAATGAGGCTAAGGACATGTTTCAAGAAATTCAGACAAAGATACAAATGGATTTTAAAGACTCTGAAAATAATGATTTAAATATAAAAGGTCTGGATTCTCTTATGACACAAAAATGTGAAACTAATTTGAACTATCAGGAAAATATGGTTAAAGAAACTAATAGAAATGCTACTAATGTTGAAACATTACCCAAAGATATAACTTTATGTGATGAAAATATTTCTCCTCAGGATTCCTTTTTGTCTGGTGAAAATCTTTTTCTCTAGGAATTAAATTTAACACCCAGGAGTGAGATTTAAATGATTGAAGTCAGTTCACTGAATATATTAAGTGGCTTGCCCTATGAATAGCTATGAGTATTTTTGAAAAACATGCAAGCTGTTGTTTTGTACTTATAATCTTTATTGTAAGTTTATATTGCTTAGTACACTAACATGATAATGATGAATGGACATCAAACCAAGTTACTGTACTAGACCTCAACTCTGTCTCATTATATATATATACTAATCTAATATTAGTTTTACTTTAAAATTATATATAATATTATTTTTTTCCCTAATGTTTTGAATATATGAGTTTCATTTATCATAAATAAAATAAATAACATTTACCATCAATTTTATTACAATTAATAATGATTACAATAAATGTGTTTGTAAAATCAATTAATCTTGTCAATAAATTCACACTGCAAATAATTTCAATTTTCCACTTGAAGTTTATTATATTATATTAGAAAAAAAAAAAAAAATTCTGAATATCTTTAATGTTAAATTATGCTAATTAGCGAATTAAAAAATATTCATCACAAAATATAACAAAGTAATTATGAATTAATTTGGCAATCATTTAGTGATGAAAAAAATCACTGATTAGTACAAATACTTTCTTACCAATCCTGCCTTGGCAGTAAAATATTCTAAAAATAGAATCCAACTAATCTTGCAATTGATTGTCATTTATAATATTTGACTGTTTTTGATACTTTTTTTTTAACAAATTATAAAACAACCAACATAGGTGATATATAAAATTACTGAAAACTCCAAATAAGACAGATTAATGAAGTCAAAATAGAATTGAAAAAATTAAAAATTCACCTATAAACAAAACCTTCCCTTTTTCTATAAAGAATATTAATGTTATAATAAATTGTGAATATTTTTTTTCAAAATGTATATTCGTTCTTATTTATTTATTACCAAGGAAGTCTGAGACTTATTTTATTCTTCACGTAAGAATATATGAAAACCCATTTATAGAATTCATTGTATATTATTTTCAATGCATCTGGTATCTGATTGCATAAAAATCAAATGAGAATAAGAAAAAAAAAAGAAATAAAGACGACTGGACTAAATATCTGAAGTGAATTAAAATGTATTCATTCATAAAAAAGAAAGAAGGAAATTATAAATATTTGAATGATTACAGATTTAAATTTAACTTATTTCAAATTTCCTTTATACTTACTATAATCATATCATAGTGATAAATTTGCTAAAAATATTAGTTTTTATAATTCTGTTTAAACAGAATGGCTTGTCTTTTGTATCTCAGTATAACTATTTTATTGAAGTATAACGTCAATTAATTTTGAAATTATCTTCAATATAAGATAGAATGTCAGTTTTTAAGTTTATTTACATGTTAATTACTAGTAACACGAATAAGTAAATTAAAATTATTCTCATATTTTTTCAGCATTTTTTAAACTATTATCTTCAATTGCCTAAGTTAATGTAAATCTAGATTAACATGATTTTCTATAATATCTGTGATCTGTTTGTATAATTATGACAATGTAATTGTGATTTTGTGTAACCGTGTTTTTATTTTCTAGGTATATTTACAACAAAAGAATCAAATAAAAGTTTAAGAGACTACAAACAACATTAGCAATAAACTAAGTACCATCATCAGTTTATAAATTCATGAATTATATCTTGATAACTCCTTTATAAAAAAATTATTAACAAATATACTAGAAAAATTCATTATCAGAAAAGTGAACAGCTGTATTAGGAAGAATTATAACAACAGCAACCAGTATTAGAAAATATTAATACTTATATCTCTTCAAGATATTGATTCATAAATATTGGCTACAATTCTATTACAACAATTGTATACATTAATAAGTATAAAATCATCATTAGCTATCCAAGTGATAGAAAGAATAATAGGAATATATATATACTAACTTGAAAAAATGAAAAAAATTCATATATATATAAATTAACAGGATTTTATAAATTCCAAATAGATATTAAATTAGCTTGTGATATATTGAAATGGATCTATCTATTAAAAGCAATAAATCAGAAGCCTCACTCAAAATTATCTAATAAAATTCATGTAAAACTATTTAATAAATATATTAGATCATTATTAAAAATTTAATCATATTCTTGGAACTTTACAGGCCAATAATAAATACATAACATGTAACACTAATTGAACCTCTTTTAACATTTAAATTGATCCATTCATTAAGAAAATAAACATAGTTTTTTAAATATTTGAAAACTATATTATTGTGGAGTTTCATTTCTGCTTTCTTAAAATATTAATGTTAAGGATAGAACTAAAAGAAGAATATAAAATATTTAATGTATAACTTGAATAACAGTTAACATATATTAAAAGTTTGAAATATATTATTTTAGTATTTTTCTTGTTCTAAGTGCATTTTCCAATTCAACACTGAGGTAAAGACATTTGGGATCCTAATGTGAGATTTTCTAATTGTAAAAGAACTTATAATTTCAGCTAATACAAATAATAACTGAGGTAAGATTTAATGTAATATAAGAACCTTGTATTTTAGTAATTACCATTAATTAATTATTATATTGTCTGCAAGAGGATTCATACACTGGTGTTTCATAAATCCATTGCTTTTATGGTGCCTGCTTACATAACCTTTGATTCAAGCATTTGTTACCAGGGCAGCATTTTAGACAGTGCAGACTATATGATTGATTTTGACTTGTCCAATGTATTGGCTATCAATTTGTTATAAGTTAACAATAGATGGTATAATTACAATATATTAATATTACATAATAATGAGGCATATTACTTTAATTTTGGAAACGAATGACAAGAGAGAGAGAGAAAAATAAAAAAAAGATATTCAATAGATGAATAAGTAAATAGATAAGATATATAGGAAAATAGGTAGATAAAAAATTAAATAAACAGATAGCTAGATAGATATGTAAATAGATAAATAGGTCTACATACATAGATAAACAGACAGAAAGACAAGTAGACAACCTATCAGATTGATAGATAAATGAACAAATGAATGGAAATGAATTGACAGTCATATAAATGAATAGATAAATAGATAAAAAGTCAGACTGATACTTATTCATATAGATAAATAGATAAATAAACTGATGAATAGATAGGCATACAAATAAACAGGCATTCAAATATACAGATAGATAATAGATAGATGAATAAATAGAATATATATATAAACCTAAATGTATATAAGTAGATAGGTATGCCTATACTGAATGATTGTTGGATTAACAAAGGGAAGGTTAGACAGATGTTTAAATATTTTGAAAATCTAGGCCAGTACATATTTGAAGAAAATATCGTAATTTTCTGACCTCTATCTGATTTATCTTTTTTTTTTAATTATTATTAGCATCAACCTTAAACATTTCGTTGCCATTTAAGAGAAAAATAAGATTAATTGATTTGCTTTACTAAAACAATTATGTTAGCTCTGAACTAATTAAAAATAGTTTAGCTCAGAATTTTATATTTAATCTTTCTATTAACAAGCAAAGCTTTCTCCGTTTATCATTTCTTATTCGTAATGACTTTCATTATTATTATAAAAGTTGTATTAATATAAAATTAAATAATACAGGTCAAATTCATAAAGATATTTAACTGTACGATGGATTATTTTTATCTAACTTATCAGTATATTTACTAATTTATTAATACTGTATCTAAATTAATCCCTCATCAATTTATAATTGCTTTATTTTTTGCGCTATATAAAATAATTAGAAATCTCACCCACCAACATTTTAGAAGTTTACAAAGCAATGTTTTTTTTTTTGTTATTATTATTTACTATTCGTTTTAGTAAGATTCAGAAGTATAGTCAATGGTTATATGCTATTTTAGGCAAAATTGTAATTCTTGTGAATTTTTTTTTTTTTTGTTTATTTATTTTTTATATAATTAATGTTTTGAATAAAAGAAATATATTTTTCAAAAAAATTGTTTGTGTGTGTGTGTGTGTAAGAATGAAGAACAGTAAACTAGTGTTATGAGATAGAGTGGAGAGTGGTGTGAATATCTGTGCTCATATACCCTATATAGTAAACCAATTAGAGTAACTGCGGGAAGAGATTATAGCTGTGTTTTTTTGTTGTTTTTTTTTAAAATAAAGTTTGGTATTAAAAAAAATCGAAAACAAAAAATTGTAATTAATTAAAATATTTTTCATTAACATTTAATAATCTGAAGAACATTGTTTATGTATTTGTACATACTAAATTGGTGTAATATTTACCCAAATAATTTTATATAATCTGTTCATATTTTGACTTAAAACAGGAAATGATAAATTAAATAATATTTATAGCACACACAGGAACCGAAAAGTTTTAGGAGGATAATGTATTTGGAAGAGTACAGACGGAAAGTTGAATTTGATACTTGATTATTTTATCTGAATGGTAGTTAATAACACGATGTTAATTTAAGTAAGATGCGTGAGACTTGCTTTTTTTTTTTTTTCTGACCAAAATAACCAGAAAAAAGGGTTAACTTTTTAAGTGGATTAAAAGTGAAATAATTTAGTATTATTAAAAATTTATCAGTAATTAAAAAAAGATTTTGTTTTAAAAAATTTACCAAAGATCCAGGAAACTATTATTGCATCCAAGTCTTCTTCACTTTTCTTTTGAAAAAGGTTTTAAGAACTTAAACATTATAAGTATTTCTAGCTTTCTTCCTATCATTCATTGAAAATTCATTGCCTGCTTCCTGTCTCATAATTTTTACAGACAAATTTTTAAATTTCATATGAGAGTACAGTTTAGAAGTTGAGTTTTAGTACACTAATTTTATCAAAAATTACTTCATTCGACATGTACTTACATCATATTTTTGCAGATAGATTTAAACTGTGTGATTCTCCTTCCCAAAAAAAAAAAAAAAAATATTTTTAGCATAATTCAGAGCACAACTGGTCTTATACATAAAATTATACACTTACACTTAAAATACATTGGTTATTATAAATGAGTAACTGAATCTACAATACTTTTAATACTAATTTTTATTTTATATTATTAGCTAAAGTCATCTGGAAGACTTTTACTAGAAAAGTACTTACTTGTAATATTAAATATATTATAAAATAATATATTTTTACTGGTATCATGGAATTTTGACTCTTGTAGTCTAATAATATCTCCAAAGTAACAGTTTATAGAAGTAGCTTTATTTACAAACACATTGGTTTAAAAACCCACGAAACTCACTCTTATATAAATTGATTACATAGTTGCACTCCTTCTATCATATAAATATTTTAAAGTTTTTAAATAAATTTATTTTATCTAACAGATGTTGAATTTATTTAATCAAAGAGCTGTCAGAAAGGGAATTGATATGTAGAAAGTACAATGCATTTTTTTCAAAGTATGTTCAATTAAATCTTTTATCATTTCCATTCTTTATTTTAATTTTCCATGATTATTTAAAAAAATTCCCCTAACATGAAAGAATATATATATATATATATATATATATATATATATATATATATATATATATATATATATATATATATATATATATATATATATATATATATATATATATATATATATATAGTCAAGTTGAAATACAACTTATAAAAAAAGTAAATTTATCAAGATAATATCCAAGGGTGGTTGAATAAGTCCTCTTCTTTTTTACTTGTAATATTGAGTGAAACTCTGAAGTATTTCCAAAGTCAAACATCTTGAAATATGCAGATAAATATATATATATTTTACCTTTAACTTTACTTAATTCAAAGAAAATCATAATTTGAAAGAATTTAAAGTAATTCCATACACTCTTTTTCAAAATTAATAAACTCTTTTTAATGTTTTAATATTTAAATTTTGTGAAATACTAATTCTAAAAAAAAAAAATTTAAGTTAAATAAATTTCAAACAACTATTTTGTAAAATGTCAAATCCAATGCAAAAAGACAATTTCTGGTTTAAAATATTATTTTTATTTGAATCTTAATAAGTCTATAAGCAGATAAAACTTTATGAGAAGTATTTTTAAAAACTTTACAATAGTTTATATATATATTTTTAGAACCAAATCAAATTTTTAAAAAATTGTTTCATTTATAAAATATATATATCTCATTTGTTTTACATACTAAAGCTGCATTTTATTTAAAGTATACTGGAAAAAAAATACTCAGTTCATAATAAAATATAGATTTTAAAAATCTATTTGAAAAAGAGAAGCCATTGCAATGTTGTCTAAAATACATATTTTAAATGATAACATTTATCACTAATAGTTACTAATTTAAACTATGAGGGGGAAGTATGTTTAGACTGGTGCATTGTATCAAAAGCCAATACATTGAATAAGATTTAGTTTGAACACCTAAAAATAAATACATAATTTTTATTTTACATAAATTGCAAATCTTGGAAAAGTCAACTTCAATTTAAATTCAATTTGTTGCTATATTTTTTCATTCCTATTATTTCTAATACAGAAATTATATTTTTATATAAAATAATAAATATATGGAGTATAATTCAAATTTCAGATATTCATAATTATTTACTAAACTTTGGAATGTGGTGTTTACAAAATTATGAATTTTCACATTATGTGTAATAAAACATAAGTAAATAAAATAAATTTATAAAATGCTTCTAAGATAAAAATTAAGAAATATTGTTATTTCCAAGTAGAAATAAAAAAAGTATTTGATAATAAATGTTTTTATTTATCATGCACTAAAACCCAAAAAATAATTGTCTTTTTGACTACAACTGTTTTTTAATTGAAATTAAAATAAAGTATGAGGCATTCAGAAATTATTTAATATTCTATTCCTAAGTGGAGTTCCATGCTTTTATTTCAAGTTCCAATCTAAAAATTGCAATTATGGTTTAGAAGCAATTATTTTTTTTTTTATTTTTAGTGCATGACAAATAAAAGTGAATTTACTATAAATATTTTCTATTTTTTTCTAATATTGGCTCACTAATTACAAATATTCAACCATATTATACTTTGAATGGCATCAAAGGCTTTGAGTGTTTATTATGGGATTTTCCAATTATATGAATAACTGAAGAGTTGATGGGTGGAGAAGATTGAAGGGTTGTCCATTAATGTTTAAAGAATTTGCTATCATAATATAAATTGAGCACTGATTGTATATATGTGTAAAAGATGGTGATGTAGACAAAGTGATGAGTGCTGTTTCAGCACAAATACATATATTGTTATATTTTTTCCACATGTATGTGTTCATGTGTATTGGTTGTATAAGATAGAGTGCATACCTGTAGACATATCAATAGTCTGAGTTCAATCCAATTACATGAAATTTAATATGGACAATATACATATATTTAGAAAAATATATTTGTATATATATAATAACAAGATAAATACTCTAATGCTGGTTTATGAGTAAATGAAATATTCTCCAATCTTCAAACTACCAGCTTAAAAATATTAATATCAAACAATACACCTTCAAGTAAGAGAATGCTAAAATAAATATTAATAATCATACAAGTGTTAATGTTCAAAGAAATATTTTGTTATAATGACAAAAGGAGTAAATTCTATCATTCTGTAAAGTTGTGGAATATCAATTAAACAACTTTTAAAATAAAATGTTTCAATTTAGACTGGATAAAAGTTTTTTTTAGGTTTTAGTTAGAATTAAATTCTTTTCCTGGTAATTGTCATATAACTATTCTAGATTGTATTTAGTATGAGTCAATAAATAAAGTATTTATCAGGCACTTAGATAGAGGATAAAAAAAATCAAGTCTATCGCACCAAGATAAAGCCTGATCCTAATTATTTTCACAATCCTTGAGACTTGTTTCCAATGTAGTGGGTATTTAAAAAGAAACCGTTCTGTTTTTTTTATCTATAGCTTTGTATAATAATTATTTAGCTAGTTGGTTCCTAATATTAAATAAAACTGTCAAAGTATTAAAAATCAAAAATTACCGAAAAAGATTCTGAGAAAAAAAGGCTATTAAGAGTAATTCCTGGCTATTCACGGAAAAGATTTTTTAACAGAAATTAAAATTTATAAATTTATACGGGAATTTCATGATTACACTTAAAACAACAATCTTTTTATATATAAAAGAAATGTGTGTGTGTGTGTAAAAAGTTTATATACTTCGTTTAGTATTTTCCTTTTCTTTAAATGAAAGTTCGCCCTTGAATTATTTTTGGAGTTCTTATTAAAAGTTGCACAACAATATTGTTCATTTTTTATTAAAATAATTGAGTGATTTTCACTTTTTTTTTAATGAATCTGTTTCCTAATCATGATTTAATCATTACTCTAAAATAATAATAAACATTGTTGGAAAAGTTTCATTAGTTTCAGTTACTGATAAAAAAAATGATTCAGATATCTCCCAATTAATAAAATATATTGTAACATTTTATTAACAGCTTTAGCATCTCAATAATAGATCTGAGAGTGTTTTAACTTATTTTCTCAAAACATGTTTGCATAAGACTCTTCTCAGCATAACGAAATATATATAAGAAATCATTAAGCATGATCTAGCAAAGTAAGAGATCGATTCAGCATACACGATAATAAAGTTAGAAAACGTACATATAACGCAGTAAAACTGGTAACTAACTATTACATCCAATAAACTTTTTATTTAAAAATACTATTTTACAAGATTGAAACCACTAGATTGCGCACATAACTATAATCAAAGGTGCTTTGTAATCAAATCAAAAATTGAAAAGGAAGATCGAGTATAAAAAAATTTTTTGAATATATTTATCTTTGTTAACGCTTGACTTTTTTATTTTTAACCTTGAAGGTAATTCACAGCCCATTGGCAAGTTTTAAACCATTTTTCGGTGCAGAATAAATTAGAGAAAGAATCAACAGTATTGTCTTTTATCAGAAATTGGCGAAATTAAATGAGTTAAAAGAAAAATCTAGCTGTAATAATTAGTCGAAGGAAAAAACAATTATTTCGCAAATGTAGAAAGTTCTTGAATAATTGTGTTAAATATATATATACTTAAAAAAGGTACAAACAATGTAAAATATAAAAAGGATTAATTTTAATTTTACCATTCCAAGTATTTTATATTAATGTTTGTGTGCATATGGCACTTATACGGATGTTAACCACAAATGAAATGCAATTTTAATTCATTTTATTACTTTTTTTTTGCAAAAGTTTAAATACTATTTCATTATATCTAAAGTAATATTATAACCTTTATTTATTTTAACATTATTATTATAATGTATATTTTTTTCTTCATTTGTATAAACAATACAAATTTGCAAACTCTTGTTTATCCATCATACTAAAATGGTTTCTTTGTTGTTTATAAAAAAATGCTAAGAGTGTTATGAATGTGATCAACATCATCAAAAGTGCTCATAGCATTAAGTTATAAAAAAAGAAAGAAACCACTTTGATCACACAGAGAGATTAAAAATTTGCAAATTTGAATTATTATTACACTTAGTAAAATTTTACCTTATGAATTTAAATTATAGATTTTACTCAAAAAACACATATGATAATAATTGTATTAAAGCATGTAAATATCAAA